>CM068367.1:370057189-370657189 GCA_034769895.1 Magicicada septendecula | reverse complement strand
TAATAATCCACTGTAGAAACGTAGATGAAATATCTATAAATGAAGAGTCTAGATGAACGGGGTGGGGGTAATTTTCTATAAATTAAAATTATAGTTGATGGAGGAGAGGATAATTTTTATATGTGTATTACGTTATCGGCAACAAAGTAGTAGTTTTTTGATAAAATTCCTTCCCGGGCTGTTTGGCCGTAATCCAATTTTTTCTGCAAAACCAGACGTTTCGGCAATGCCGTCGACTGCCATCATCAGTGAATATCGAGTGCGATAACGTGAGGTGGTATACGTTAGTGCCCACAGCACTGTGGTTAAGGCTGAAGCAGTAAGTAGAAAGAAGTAGTTTCTATGGAAATATTTCATTTCGAAAATGATTTTAAATATAAATCTTAGAACACGGAAGTCATGTATGGTTCTCGATACCGATATTTTTCTATGGCAAACGATAACAACCGCAAATTCAAACAGAATCAAATAATGTTTCGCATTCAGACCTGAATAGTAGAGTTCTCAAGACCTATTGATTTTGTTGAAGATCGGTTAAGGGAAAGGGGTAGTTTATCAGCAACGTTTTATGTTTTAAAAAGGGTAATTTTTTTATGACGAAAGATAACTGCCGAAAATTCAATGAGAATCAAATAATTGTTTGCACCCTTTCCTGAGTTGCAGAGACCTCAAGGTCTATTGATTTTGGTGAAGATCGGTTAAGGGAAAGGGGTGTTAACCTGCCACATTTTATGTTTTAACAAGAGTAATTGTTTCTATGACGAACGATAACTGCCGCACATTCAAACAGAATCAAATAATGTTTTGCATACATCCCTACATTGTAGAGTACTCAAGGCCTGTTGATTTTTGTGAAAATCGGTTAAGGGAAAGGGGTAGTTTAGCTGCAACATTTTATGTTGTAACAAGAGAAATTCTTTCATGATGAACGATAACTGCCGTCAATTCAAACAGAATCAAATAATTTTTTACATATGTGCTTGATTTGTAGAGGAATCAAGGCTTGTTGATTTTGGTGAAGATCGGTTACGGGGAAAGGGTAGTTTACCAGAAACATTTTTTGTTGTAACAAGAGTAAATTACTTAATTTTTATAGATAAAGTATCCTGATAAGAAGATCTTAATACTCCACTGTAGATACGTAGATGAAATATCTATAAATGAAGAGGCTAGTTGAACGGCAACTTTTTATGTTTTAATAAGGATGATTTTTACTTCCATGTTCCTTAAGGAAATAGAAGTATGGTGATGGCAAAAAAATCGTGTTCGAGATTATTGCAGATTCTGATTTTACTACACTCAAAACATGAAAAAAAGTCATTTTTCGAAAAGTGTCTGTGTGTCTGTGTGTGTGTCTGTAGATTTTTTTTTGGCAAACGATAACAGCCGCAAATTCAAACATAATCAAATAATTTTTTGCATGCAATCCTGATTTGTAGAGTACTCGCGACCAATTGTTTTTGGTGAAGATCGGTTGAGAGAAAGGAGTAGTTTACCGGCAACGGTTTTTTTTATCAAGGGTAATTTTGTTTGTTTGGCAAACGATAACAGCCGCAAATTCAAACATAATCAAATAATGTTTCGCATACAGCCCTGAATTGTAGAGTTCTCAAGATCTTTGTATTTTGGTAAAGATCGGTTAAGGGGAAGGGGTAGTTTACTGGCAACGTTTTATGTTTTAACAAGGGTATTTTCTATGGCAAACGATAACAGCCGCAAATTCAAACATAATCAAATAATGTTTTGCATACTGCCCTGAATTGTGGAGTTCTCAAGACCTTTTGTTTTTGGTGAAGATCGGTTAAGGGAAAGGGGTAGTTTACCAGCAACGTTTTATGTTTCAAAGGGTATTTTCTATGGCAAACGATAAAAGCCGCAAATTCAAACAGAATCAAATATGTTTTTGCATACAGCCCTGACTTCTTGAGTACTAAAGACGTTTTTTTTTTGGTGAAGATCGGTTAAGGGGAAGGGGTAGTTTACCAGCCACGTTTTTTGTTTTATCAAGGGTATTTTGTATGGCAAACGATAACAGCCGCAAATTCAAACAAAATCATATAATATTTTGCATACAGCCCTATATTGTAGAGTTCTCAATACCTATTGGTGTTGGTGAAGATCGGTTAGGGGAAAGGGGTGGTTTACCTGCAACGTTTTATGTTTTAAAAGGGTATTTTCTATGGCAAACGATAAGAGCCGCAAATTCAAACAGAATCAAATACGTTTTTGCATACAGTCCTGTGTTGTTGAGTACTGAAGACCTATTGTTTTTGGTGAAGATCGGTTAAGGGAAAGGGGTAGTTTACCTGACACGTTTTTTGTTTTATCAAGGGTATTTTATATGGCAAACGATAACAGCCGCAAATTCAAACAGAATCATATAATATTTTGCATACAGCCCTGAAATGTAGAGTTCTCAAAATCTGTTGGTTTTGGTGAAGATCGGTTAAGGGAATAGGGTTGTTTACCAGCAAAATTTTTTTTCCCAAGGTTAATTTTTTTTTGACGAACGATAACTGCCGTACATTAAAACAGAATCAACTACTCTTCTGCATACCTTTTTGAATTATACAGAACTCAAGGTCTGTTGATTTTGTTGAAGATCAGTTAAGGGAAAGGGGTAGTTTACCGGCAACGTTGTATGTTTTAACAAGAGTATTTTTTCTATGACGAACGATAACTGCCGTACATTAAAACAGAACATACTAATATTTTGCATACAGCCCTGAATTGTAGAGTTCTCAAGACCTATTGTTTTTGGTGAAGTTCGGTTAATGGAATAGGGTAGTTTACCAGCAACGTTTTATATTTTATCAAGGGTGTTTTCTATTGCAAACGATAACAGCCGCAAATTCAAACAGAATCAAATAATTGTTTGCATACAGGCCTGAACTGTAGCGTACCCAAGACCTGTAGTTTTTGGTGAAGATCGGTTAAGGGAAGGGGTAGTTTACCAGCAACGGTTTTTTATCAAGGGTAATTTTTACTTCCATATTCCTTAAGGTATGGAAGTATGGTGATGGCAAAATATCGGTATGGAGAACCATACATGACTTCCATATTCTAAGATTTATATTTAAAATCATTTTCAGCCAAACAGCCAGGCTGTGTCTTACCTGCCTTTTTATTGCTGTATTAAATGAAAAATATTATATTACATTAAAATGAAAAAATTATAATTGTATTGCCTGGCAACAAAATTATTTTATTTTTAACAATTACCATTGTTTCAAAAAGTTTAAATAAATTTTCAAGTACTTTACTCTTGTTAAAACGTAAAAGGTTGCAGGTAAACTACCCCTTCCCCTTAACCGATCTTCACCAAAATCGAAAGTCATTGAGACCTCTACAATTCAGGGACGTATGCAGAATATTATTTGATTCTGTTTTAATTTGCGGCTGTTATTGTTTGCCATAAAAAATACGCTTGATAAAAAAACGTTGCTGGTAAACTACCCCTTCCCCTCAACCGATCTTCACCAAAAACAATAGGTCTTGATTACTCTACAAATCAGGGCTGTATGCAAAACATTATTTGATTCTGTTTGAATTTACGGCTGTTATCGTTTGCCATAGAAAATACCCTTGTTAAAAAAACGTTGCAGGTAAACTACCCCTTTCCCTCAACCGATCTTCACCAAAAACAATAGATCTTGAGAACTCTACAACTTAGGGCTGTATGCAAATAATCGTTTGATTCTGTTTGAATTTGCGGCTGTTATTGTTTGCCATAAGAAATACCCTTGTTAAAACATAAAACGTTACAGGTAAACTACCCCTTTCCCTTAACCGATCTTCACCAAAAACAATAGGTCTTGAGAACTGTACAATTCAGGGCTGTATGCGAAACATTATTTGATTCTGTTTGAATTTGCGGTTGTTATCGTTTGCAAAAAAAAAAATTTCCATTGATAAAAAAAAACCGTTATAGGTAAACTACCCCTTTCCCTCAACCGATCTTCACCAAAAACAATAGGTCTTGAGTACTCTACAAATCAGGACTGTATGCAAAAAATTATTTGATTCTGTTTGAATTTGCGGCAGTTATCGTTTGCCATAGAAAAAAAATCTACAGATAGACAGACAGATAGCAGACAGACAGACACACACACAGACACTTTTCGGAAAACGACTTTTTTTCATGTTTTGAGTGTAGTAGAATCAGAATCTGCAATAATCTCGAACACGATTTTTTTTGCCATCACCATACTTCCATTCCTTAAGGAATATGGAAGTAAAAAAATCGTGTTCGAGATTATTGCAGATTCTGATTCTACCCACTCAAAACATGAAAAAAAGTCGTTTTCCGTAAAGTGTGTGTGTGTGTGTGTGTGTGTCTGTGTGTCTCTGGATTTTTTTTCTATGGCAAACGATAACTGCCGCAAATTCAAACAGAATCAAATAATGTTTTGCATACTGCGCTGATTTGTAGAGTACTCACGACCTATTGTTTTTGGTGAAGATCGGTTGAGGGAAAGGGGTAGTTTACATGTAACGGTTTTTTTTTCAAGGGAATTTTTTTTTTTGGCAAACGATAACAGCCGCAAATTCAAACAAAATTAAATAGTGTTTCGTATACAGCCCTGAATTGTAGAGTTCTCAAGACCTATGGTTTTTGGTGAAGATCGGTTAAGGGAAAGGGGTAGTTTACCTGCAACGTTTTATGTTTTAACAAGGGTATTTCCTATGGCAAACGATAACAGACGCAAATTCAAACAGAATCAAAAGATTATTTGTATACAGCCCTAAACTGCAGAGTTCTCAAGACCTTTTGTTTTTGGTGGAGATCGGTTAAGGGAAAGGGGTAGTTTACCTGCAGCGTTTTTTTATCAAGGGTATTTTCTATGGCAAACGATAACAGCCGCAAATTCAAACAGAATCAAATAATTTTTTGCATACAGCCGTGATTTGTAGAGTGCCCAAGATCTCTTGTTTTTGGTGAAGATCGGTTAAGGGGAAGGGGTAGTTTACCTGCAACGTTTTTTTATCAAGCGTATTTTCTATGACGAACGGTAACTGCCGCATATTCAAACAGAATCAAATAATTTTTTGCATACGTCACTGAATTGTAGAGGACTCAAGGCCTTTTAATTTTGGTGAAGATCGGTTAAGGGGAAGGGGTAGTTTACCTGCAATCTTTTACGTTTTAACAAGAGTAAAGTACATGAAAATTCATTTAAACTTTTTCAAACAATGGTAATTGTTAAAATAAAATAATTTTGTTGCCAGGCAATAAAATTATAATTTTTTCATTTTAATGTAAATCTGTACATAGTATAAAGTAAAGTCGGTGCGTTTTCTCTCTGTGTTTGAAATCGCTAATCTCAGGAAGTACTGAACGGATTTTATTCAAGTTTTCGCCAATAGATAGTGTGTCTATCGAGGAACATTTATGTGCATAATTAATACATATATGTTGTACATTAGCTTAGCTATCACGGTTTATGTCAAGTAAGTGGTATAGTTTACATCTTATATATAAAAATGAATGTTTCTTTGTTTGTCCCGTATGCGTTCCTATACCATTCATCCGATTGCGATGAAACTTCGGTGAGTTGTTGTGCGCACGTCCGCGAAGGTTTCTTCCACATCTCCTCCTAAACCACTGTACCGATTTCAACCAAACTTGGCACAAATATTTTACGCAACGGGAGAACCAACATAGGATAGGTGTTTTTTCGATGGGGTCCTTTTGGGGGTTCTTTGGGGTCTTCCACATCGCCTCCTAAACCACTGGACCGATTTCAACCAAACTTGGCACAAATATTTTACGCAAAGGGAGAACCAACATAGGACAAGTGTTTTTTCGATACGATCCTTTGGGGTCTTCCACGTCTCCACCTAATCCATTGGACCGATTTCAACCAAACTTGGCACAAATATTTTACGCAACGGGAGAACCAACATAGGACAGGTGCTTTTTTCGATACGATCCTCTGGGGGGGGTCCTTTGCGGTCTTAAAAAACTATTAGATCTGGTTACTATGGCAACCCAATAGAATAGATTCTGTTCTAAATATATTATCGCATTAAATTGAAGACCACGCGAACGAAGTTGTGGGCAACAGCTATTTATTTTTAAGAAGCCTACTTTAATTAAACTTTATTAATTAAACTAACATTTTCATTACGTACAACGTGAAACTCCGTACCGAAGCACGGGTATTCTGCTAGTCATGTATAAGAGAAAATATATCGTGCGTGGCAGGCAAGCATATCTCAGTTATGTACGTTTTACGTTTCCATTTTATTATTATCACTACCGCAATAAAAAGGCAGGGAAGACACACACACACACACACACACACACACACACACACACACACACACACACACACACACACACACACACACACACACACACACACACACACACACACACACACACACACACACACACACACACACACACACACACACACACACACACACACACACACACACACAATTCGCGTTATTTCTGGCCTCATTCATGTTTATTTTCTTACATTTGCACGGTTTTTAAATGGAAAGTGCCGAACCCATACCAACATAACGCATGCAAGCCGAAAAAGTGTCCAGCGTGGATAGCGATTTGCTTCCTGTGGATCGCTGGGCAGTGTAACTGCACGTGTTTACAGAGGAACGATTCATAGACAGACTTTTCGTCTTTAGGGAATGAACCCTCTGCAAGATGCTGAGGGTCCATGAGTGACTTCGGAGCGCTCCTTCTTTTCCGCGTGTTTGTTCTGTGAAACATACACTGTAGATTCGCAGATTTATTCTAAGCAACGCTCAATAGGAAATGTTGAAAATTTTTGTCCAAGGTGAACCCTCATACACACTAAACCTGCTCTGATGTTTTAATTACGGACATCATAATATTAAAACTTTGGAAACTTGAGCAATACTTAATGGAGATCAATCATTAACTTTTACAAGCCATTAATTTTATGCATATTTTTTATATATATGTGTACAACGTTATCGGCAACAAAGAAGTAGTTTTTGTTAAACATCCTTCCCAGGATATTTGGCCGTAGTCCAATGTTTTCTACAAAACCAGACGTTACGGCAATGCCATTGACTTCCATCATCAGTGAAAATCGAGTGCGATAACGTGAGGTGGTATACGTTAGTGACCACAGTACTGTGGTTAAGGCTGAAGCAGTAAGTAGAAAGAAGTAGTTTCTATGGTAATATTTCATTTCGAAAATGATTTTAAATATAAATCTTAGAATATGGAAGTCATGTATGGTTCTCCATACCGATATTTTTCTATAGTAAACGATAACAGCCGCAAATTGAAACAGAATCAAATGATGTTTTGCATACAGCCCTGTATTGTAGAGTTCTCAATACCTGTTGGTGTTGGTGATGATCGGTTAAGGGAAAGGGGTAGTTTACCAGCAACATTTTATGTTTTAACAAGGGTAATTTTTTATATGACGAACGATAACTTCCGTACATTCAAACAGAATGAACTAGGTTTTTGCATACCTTTTTGAAACTGAAGAGAACTCAAGGTCTGTTGATTTTGTTGAAGTTCGGTTGAGGGAAGGGGTTGTTTATCAGCAACGTTTTATGTTTTAAAAAGGGTAATTTTTCTTATGACGAACGATAACTGCTGAAAATTCAATGAGAATCAAATAATTTTTTGCACCCTTTCCTGAGTTGCAGAGAGCTCAAGGTCTATTGATTTTGGTGAAGATCAGTAAAGGGAAAGGGGTAGTTTACCTGCAACATTTTATGTTGTAACAAGAGAAATGTTTCCATGACGAACGATAACTGCCGCACATTCAAACAGAATCAAATATTTTTTTGCATGCTTCCCTGAATTGTAGAGGACGGAAGGTCTGTTGATTTTGGAGAAGATCGGTTAAGAGAAAGGGGTAGTTTACCAGAAACATTTTATGATTTAACAAGAGTAAAGTACTTAATTTTTATACATAAAGTATCCTGATAAGAAGCTCATAGTAATCCACTGTAGAAACGTAGACGAAATATCTATAAATGAAGAAGTTAGGTGAACGGTGTGGGGGTAATTTTCTATTATTAAAAATTATAGTTGAAGGTGAAGGGGAGAATTTTTTGTATGTGTACTACGTTATCGGCAACAAAGAAGTAGTTTTTTGTTAAAATTGCTTCCCGGGCTCTTTAGCCGTAGTCCAATGTTTTCTGCAAAACCAGACTTTTCGGCAGTGCCATCGACTGCCATCATCGGTGAAAATCGAGTGCGGAAACGTGGGGTGGTATACGTTAGTGACCACAGTACTGTGGTTAATGCTGAAGCAATAAGTGGAAAGACGTAGTTTCTATGGAAATATTTCATTTCGAATATGATTTTAAATATAAATCTTAGAACATGGAAGTCATGTATGGTTCTCCATACCGATATTTTACTTCCATGTTCCTTAAGGAAATGGAAGTATGGTGATGGCAAAAAAAATCGTGTTCGAGATTATTGCAGATTCTGATTGTACTACACTCAAAACATGAAAAAAAGTCGTTTTTCGAAAAGTGTCTGTGTGTGTATCTGTCTGTGTGTAGATTTTTTTCTATGGCAAACGATAACACCCGCAAATTCAAACAGAATCAAATAATTTTTTGCATACATCCCTGATTTGTAGAGTACTCGCGACCTATTGTTTTTGATGAAGATCGGTTGAGGGAAAGGGGTAGTTTACCGGCAACGTTTTTTTTATCAAGGGCAATTTTGTTTGTTTGGCAAACGATAACAGCCACAAATTCAAACAGATTCAAATAATGTTTCGCATACAGCCCTGTATTGTAGAGTTCGCAATACCTATTGGTGTTGGTGAAGATCGGTTAAGGGAAAGGGGTTGTTTACCTGCAATGTTTTATGTTTTAAAAGGGTATTTTCTATGGCAAACGATAAGAGCCGCAAATTCAAACAGAATCAAATACGTTTTTGCACACAGCCCTGTTTTGTTGAGTACTAAAGACCTAATGTTTTTGGTGAAGATCGGTTAAGGGAAAGGGGTAGTTTACCTGACACGTTTTTTGTTTTATCAAGGGTATTTTATATGGCAAACGATAACAGCCGCAAATTCAAACAGAATCATATAATATTTTGCATACGCCCTGAAATGTAGAGTTCGCAAGACTTGTTGGTTTTGGTGAAGATCGGTTAAGGGAATAGGGTTGTTTACCAGCAACATTTTATGTTTTATAAACGGTAATTTTTTTTTTTTACGAACGATAACTGACGTACATTAAAACAGAATCAACTACTCTTCTGCATACCTTTTTGAATTATACAGAACTCAAGGTCTGTTGATTTTGTTGAAGATCGGTTAAGGGAAAGGGGTAGTTTACCTGCAACATTTTATGTTTTAAAAGGGTATTTCCTTTGGCAAACGATAAGAGCCGCAAATTCAAACAGAATCAAATACGTTTTTGCATACAACCCTGATTTCTTAAGTACTAAAGACCTATTGTTTTTGGTGAAGATCGGTTAATGGAATAGGGTAGTTTACCAGCAACGTTTTATGTTTTATCAAGGGTGTTTTCTATGGCAAACGAGAACAGCCGCAAATTCAAACAGAATCTAATAATTTTTTGCATACACGCCTGAATTGCAGAGTACCTGAGACCGGTCGTTTTTGGTGAAGATCGGTTAAGGGAAAGGGGTAGTCTACCGGCAACGGGTTTTTATCAAGGGTAATTTTTTTCTATAGTAAACGATAACAGCCGCAAATTCAAACAGAATCAAATGATGTTTTGCATACAGCCCTGTAGTGTAGAGTTCTCAATACCTATTGGTGTTGGTGAAGATCGGTTAAGGGAAAGGGGTAGTTTACCAGCAACATTTTATGTTTTAACAAGGGTAATTTTTTATTAGACGAACGATAACTGCCGTAAATTGAAACAGAATCAACTAGGTTTTTGCATACCTTTTTGAACTAAAGAGAACTCAAGGTCTGTTGATTTTGTTGAAGATCGGTTAAGGGAAGGGGTAGTTTATCAGCAACGTTTTATGTTTTAAAAAGGGTAATTTTTTATGACGAACGATAACTGCCGAAAATTCAATGAGAATCAAATAATTTTTTGCGCCACCTGAGTTGCAGAGAGCTCAAGGTCTATTGATTTTGGTGAAGATCGGTTAAGGGAAAGGGGTAGTTTACCTGCAACATTTTATGTTGTAACAAGAGAAATGTTTCCATGACGAACGATAACTGCCGCACATTCAAACAGAATCAAATACTTTTTTGCATGCATCCCTGAATTGTAGAGGACGGAAGGTCTATAGATTTTGGAGAAGATCGGTTAAGAGAAAGGGGTACTTTACCTGATACATTTTATGATTTAACAAGAGTAAAGTACTTAATTTTTATAAATAAAGTATCCTGATAAGAAGCTCATAATAATCCACTGTAGAAACGTAGATGAAATATCTATAATTGAAGAGGTATGGTGAACGGGGTGGGGGTAAATTCTATAATTAAAATTAAAATTATAGTTGAAGGTGGAGGGGAGAATTGTTTATATATGTACTACGTTATCGGCAACAAAGAAGTAGTTTTTTGTTAAAATTGCTTCCCGGGCTGTTTAGCCGTAGTCCAATTTTTTCTGCAAAATCAGACTTGTCGGCAGTGCCATCGACTGCCATCATCAGTGAAAATCGAGTGCGTAAACGTGAGGTGGTATACGTTAGTGACCACAGTACTGTGGTTAATGCTGAAGCAATAAGTAGAAATACGTAGTTTCTATGGAAATATTTCATTTCGAATATGATTTTAAATATAAATCTTAGAACATGGAAGTCATGTATGGTTCTCCATACCGATATTTTCTATGGCAAACGATAACAGCCGCAAATTCAAACAACTTCAAATACTTTTTTGCACACGTTCCTGAATTATAGAATACTCAAGGTCTATTGTTTTTGGTGAAGTTCGGTTAAGGGAAAGTGGTAGTTTACCAGCAACGTTTTATGTTTTAAAAGAGTAATTTTATTTTTATGACGAATGATAACTGCCGCATATTCAAAGAGAATCAAATGAGTTTTTGCATGCATTCCTGAAGTTTTAGGTTCTCAATGTTTGCTGATTTTGGTGAAGATCGGTTAAGAAAAAAGTGTAGTTTACCTGCAACATTTTATGTTTTAACAAGGGTAATTTTTTCTATGACGAACAATAACTGCCGTAAATTCAAAGAGAATCAAATAATTTTTTGCATACGTTCCTGCATTATAAAGAGCTGAAGGTCTTTTGATTTTGGTGAAGATTGGTTAATGGAAAGGGGTAGTTTACCGGCCACCTTTATTGTTTTAACAAGAGTAATTGATTGTATGACTATAATGAATGTTATATAATACTGATGATATCAAATCAATATAATTGATTTATAATAAATATTTTGATATTGTATTACATTTATTTGCAATAGATAATATGTAGTTACTTGCATTAATTGATTACTTTCATGCCGCGCGTTATGCAGCCATTTAACACAATGTATAACTATTCTGATTATTCATAAACACATACTTGATATCATTTACTAAATTAATGTTGTCAATTCATTTACTTTATTTGAGCAAAAGAAACTCTTATAATTCTACTCTATGTTTTCTTCAAATTTTAAGTTAATATCTGGGTTGTATTAGATAATAATGAACGCATATATATGATCAACTTAAATTACTAGTTTCTTTATCATTCACAATAATTATAATCGTACATATGATACGTCGCTGTACCTGAAATACATACATATTTTATAATAACAAATTCATGTTTTAATATATGCTGAAACAAAGAAAACATACATACATATATAAATCAAATAATACAACAATTCATATTCTACTTATTAATGCGTTCATTAATCCCAGATAAGCTTTCGTTAATATATTTATTAATTACGTTTTAATTTCTGATTTATTCATTGCATTTATTAATAATTTTCTCAGGGATGAATTCTTTGAAAGAATCAGGTCAGTAGAGGTAACTAAGTAGTAATGATTAAAATATTGGTTACTTGATTTATGAAATATCCATTAAGCGTTGGTGCAGTCGAGTTCCAGTGATGGAGATGGCATGGAGACACATTTCGTTGAATGCTGTTGTATCACAATCACTTAACACACTCTTCCGATCACTCGCGTTGGCGTTGATTTATGTGAATAATTGATGTTTAGTGTTCAATTAAATACTTCATCTTACGATGTATGTTGTGTGTTTCTTTTAACGTTAATGTACATGTCTAGTTCCACTTATCGCTGCTTTATCAAATGTCCATGTGATCTGATACTTTGTTTAATGTTTCATGTTCATTATGGTGTTAATAAGGTGTAGTAGCACTATATTAAGTTCAACTGTTTAGTATATTATTTGTGTGGTGATATCTGTTCGTGTAACGATCTGATTGTTCACTTTGAATAATTCTTATCTAAGTTCGTTACGTCGCACTTCGAATTTCACTTCCGAACAATTAGAATAAACTGTCTGAAAATTGCGTAACACTGTCTCTCGAACTTAAAGTGTATTACTTGAAATTTGATATAAGTCTGAAGACACGCTTCGTACTTAAAGTAAACTGGTTGACGATTTGAGTAAAACTTATTAACTCTTAACTGTTAACTGTTGAGATAAGACTCTTGACTCCTGTCTTGGACAGATAGTTTTATTAACTCGTCCCTACTCAAAATTTTGTCTCTGGCGCTGTTCACGCCTACTTCATTTCGTGATTGGTCAGTTTTGAGTTTTCTTGGAATATTTTGTCCCACTATGTCAAGATCCTACGTCATAGTTCTTCCGATAGGTTTTTCGTTCCTGTTGCTATGGAAACACTCCTCTCTACCAGTTTTCTCTCTGGCCTTTGGCTTCTGATAGGTTCTTAGGCATCCCCCTATTTTGCTCTGACGAACGTTGACCCGTTTCGTAGAAACTATGGCTATTAGAAGCTTGTCCATCAACCTATTGTCTGAAGGAAACTCAGTGTTTCTCTAGATTGCCATTATCTGTACTTTCGGTCCAACTGACGTATTGTTCTATGTCTTCTATGTATGTATGTGTATGTATGTATGTGTTCTATGTATAGCCCTTTTTTGTGGCTATTAATAATTTTGAACATCTGCTGGCTGGTGAAGTCACCCCAACTTTCCACTCGTAAATTCTGTCTGTCACTTAGACGATAACACCAGCTGCGTAACATGACTTGAGTTTTTGTCCGATCTTAGCCCTCGTATTGTTTCTTAAAGTGCAGTGCATCCGTTCCATTGTAACGTAGAGTTACACTGTTATTGTCGTTTATCGTATACTGACGTAACATGGTCGAACATCTGCCACGATTCTCAGTACGAGTGTGAATGTCCTCGCCCAATTGTTACAGCAGTAGACAGCAATAATTCTGAACTAAACTTTCCCTGTCATCTTGTACCACCAATTTCTATAGTTAGTTTGAGCTTCACGTCTTTCTATTGTCAAGCTAGCGACGCTACTCTGACATCTTCTCATTACGCTATATTTATTGCGTCAACTATAAGTCGTTGGCACCGCCTCGTGTGAACGCACTCCGTCGAGGTGAAAATTTAAGAAATTTTAAATTTTTTGCTCGTTACATGACGAACGATAACTGCCGCACATTCAAACAGAATCAAATAAGTTTTTGCATGCATCCCTAAATTGTAGAGTACTCAAGGCCTGTTGATTTTGGTGAAGATCGGTTTAGGGAAAGGTGTAGTTTATCTGCAACATTTTATGTTGTAACAAGAGAAATTTTTTCATGACGAACGATATCTGCCGTAAATTCAAACAGAATTAAATAATATTTACATATGTGCCTGAGTTGTAGAAGACTCAAGGCCTATTGATTTTGGTGAAGATCGGTTACGGGGAAAGGGGAGTTTACCAGAAACATTTTTTGTTGTAACAAGAGTAAAGTATTTAATTTTGATAAATAAATTATCCTGATAAGATCTTAATAATCCACTGTAGAAACGTAGATGAAATATCTATAAATGAAGAGTCTAGATGAACGGGGTGGGGGTAATTTTCTATAAATTAAAATTATAGTTGATGGAGGAGAGGATAATTTTTATATGTGTATTACGTTATCGGCAACAAAGTAGTAGTTTTTGATAAAATTCCTTCCCGGGCTGTTTGGCCGTAGTCCAATGTTTTCTGCAAAACCAGACGTTTCGGCAATGCCGTCGACTGCCATCATCAGTGAAAATCGAGTGCGATAACGTGAGGTGGTATACGTTAGTGCCCACAGCACTGTGGTTAAGGCTGAAGCAGTAAGTAGAAAGAAGTAGTTTCTATGGAAATATTTCATTTCGAAAATGATTTTAAATATAAATCTTAGAACACGGAAGTCATGTATGGTTCTCGATACCGATATTTTTCTATGGCAAACGATAACAACCGCAAATTCAAACAGAATCAAATAATGTTTCGCATTCAGACCTGAATTGTAGAGTTCTCAAGACCTATTGTTTTTGGTGAAGATCGGTTAAGGGAAAGGGGTAGTTTACCAGCAACATTTTATGTTTTAACAAGGGTAATTTTTTATATGACGAACGATAACTGCCGTAAATTCAAACAGGATCAACTAGGTTTTTGCATACCTTTTTGAACTAAAGAGAACTCAAGGTCTGTTGATTTTGTTGAAGATCGGTTAAGGGAAAGGGGTAGTTTATCAGCAACGTTTTATGTTTTAAAAAGGGTAATTTTTTTATGACGAAAGATAACTGCCGAAAATTCAATGAGAATCAAATAATTTTTTGCACCCTTTCCTGAGTTGCAGAGAGCTCAAGGTCTATTGATTTTGGTGAAGATCGGTTAAGGGAAAGGGGTGTTAACCTGCCACATTTTATGTTTTAACAAGAGTAATTGTTTCTATGACGAACGATAACTGCCGCACATTCAAACAGAATCAAATAATGTTTTGCATACATCCCTACATTGTAGAGTACTCAAGGCCTGTTGATTTTTGTGAAAATCGGTTAAGGGAAAGGGGTAGTTTAGCTGCAACATTTTATGTTGTAACAAGAGAAATTCTTTCATGATGAACGATAACTGCCGTCAATTCAAACAGAATCAAATAATTTTTTACATATGTGCTTGATTTGTAGAGGAATCAAGGCTTGTTGATTTTGGTGAAGATCGGTTACGGGGAAAGGGTAGTTTACCAGAAACATTTTTTGATGTAACAAGAGTAAATTACTTAATTTTTTAAAATAAAGTATCCTGATAAGAAGATCTTAATACTCCACTGTAGATACGTAGATGAAATATCTAAAAATGAAGAGGCTGGTTGAACGGGATGGGGCTAATTTTCTATAATATGTAGTACGTTATCGGCAACAAAGAAGTAGTTTGTTGTTAAAATTCCTTCCCGTCCTGTTTGGCCGTAGACCAATGATTTCTGCAAAACGAGACGTTTCGGCAGTGCCATCGACTTCTATCATCAGTGAAAATCGAGTGCGATAACGTGAGGTGGTATACGTTAGTGCCCACAGTACTGTGGTTAAGGCTGAAGCAGTAAGTAGAAAGAAGTAGTTTCTATGGAAATATTTCATTTCGAAAATGATTTTAAATATAAATCTTAGAACATGGAAGTCATGTATGGTTCTCGATACCGATATTTTTCTATGGAAAACGATAACAACCGCAAATTCAAACAGAATCAAATAATGTTTCGCATTCAGACCTGAATTGTAGAGTTCTCAAGACCTATTGTTTTTGGTGAAGATCGGTTAAGGGAAAGGGGTAGTTTAGCAGCAACTTTTTATGTTTTAATAAGGGTGATTTTTTCTATGGCAAACGATAACAGCCGCATATTCAAACAACTTCAAATACTTTTTGCACACGTTCCTGAATTATAGAATACTCAAGGTCTATTGTTTTTGGTGAAGTTCGGGTAAGGGAAAGTGGTAGTTTACCAGCAACGTTTTATGTTTAAAAGAGTAATTTTATTATTATGACGAATGATAACTGCCGCATATTCAAAGAGAATCAAATAAGTTTTTGCATGCATTCCTGAAGTTTTAGGTTCTCATTGTTTGCTGATTTTGGTGAAGATTGGTTAATGGAAAGGGGTAGTTTACCGGCCACCTATAATGTTTTAACAAGAGTAATTGATTGTATGACGAACGATAACTGCCGCACATTCAAACAGAATCAAATAAGTACTATTTGCATGCATCCCTAGATTGTAGAGTACTCAAGGCCTGTTGATTTTGGTGAAGATCGGTTTAGGGAAAGGTGTAGTTTACCTGCAACATTGTATGTTGTAACAAGAGAAATTTTTTCATGACGAACGATATCTGCCGTAAATTCAAACAGAATTAAATAATATTTACATATGTGCCTGAGTTGTAGAAGACTCAAGGCCTATTGATTTTGGTGATAATCGGTTACGGGGAAAGGGGAGTTTACCAGAAACATTTTTTGTTGTAACAAGAGTAAAGTATTTAATTTTGATAAATAAAGTATCCTGATAAGATCTTAATAATCCACTGTAGAAACGTAGATGAAATATCTATAAATGAAGAGTCTAGATGAACGGGGTGGGGGTAAGTTTCTATAAATTAAAATTATAGTTGATCTAGGAGAGGATAATTTTTATATGTGTATTACGTTACCGGCAACAAAGTAGTAGTTTTTTGATAAAATTCCTTCCCGGGCTGTTTGGCCGTAGTCCAATGTTTTCTGCAAAACCAGACGTTTCAGCAATGCCGTCGACTGCCATCATCAGTGAAAATCGAGTGCGATAACGTGAGGTGGTATACGTTAGTGCCCACAGCACTGTGGTTAAGGCTGAAGCAGTAAGTAGAAAGAAGTAGTTTCTATGGAAATATTTCATTTCGAAAATGATTTTAAATATAAATCTTAGAACACGGAAGTCATGTATGGTTCTCGATACCGATATTTTTCTATGGCAAACGATAACAACCGCAAATTCAAACAGAATCAAATAATGTTTCGCATTCAGACCTGAATTGTAGAGTTCTCAAGACCTATTGTTTTTGGTGAAGATCGGTTAAGGGAAAGGGGTAGTTTAGCAGCAACTTTTTATGTTTTAATAAGGATGATTTTTACTTCCATGTTCCTTAAGGAAATAGAAGTATGGTGATGGCAAAAAAAATCGTGTTCGAGATTATTGCAGATTCTGATTTTACTACACTCAAAACATGAAAAAAAGTCATTTTTCGAAATGTGTCTGTGTGTCTGTGTGTGTGTCTGTGTGTGTGTGTCTGTAGATTTTTTTTTTGGCAAACGATAACAGCCGCAAATTCAAACATAATCAAATAATTTTTTGCATGCAATCCTGATTTGTAGAGTACTCGCGACCAATTGTTTTTGGTGAAGATCGGTTGAGAGAAAGGAGTAGTTTACCGGCAACGGTTTTTTTTATCAAGGGTAATTTTGTTTGTTTGGCAAACGATAACAGCCGCAAATTCAAACAGAATCAAATAATGTTTCGCATACAGCCCTGAATTGTAGAGTTCTCAAGATCTTTGTATTTTGGTAAAGATCGGTTAAGGGGAAGGGGTAGTTTACTGGCAACGTTTTATGTTTTAACAAGGGTATTTTCTATGGCAAACGATAACAGCCGCAAATTCAAACATAATCAAATAATGTTTTGCATACTGCCCTGAATTGTGGAGTTCTCAAGACCTTTTGTTTTTGGTGAAGATCGGTTAAGGGAAAGGGGTAGTTTACCAGCAACGTTTTATGTTTCAAAGGGTATTTTCTATGGCAAACGATAAAAGCCGCAAATTCAAACAGAATCAAATATGTTTTTGCATACAGCCCTGACTTCTTGAGTACTAAAGACTTTTTTTTTTTGGTGAAGATCGGTTAAGGGTAGGGGTAGTTTACCAGCCACGTTTTTTGTTTTATCAAGGGTATTTTGTATGGCAAACGATAACAGCCGCAAATTCAAACAAAATCATATAATATTTTGCATACAGCCCTAAATTGTAGAGTTCTCAATACCTATTGGTGTTGGTGAAGATCGGTTAGGGGAAAGGGGTGGTTTACCTGCAACGTTTTATGTTTTAAAAGGGTATTTTCTATGGCAAACGATAAGAGCCGCAAATTCAAACAGAATCAAATACGTTTTTGCATACAGTCCTTTGTTGTTGAGTACTGAAGACCTATTGTTTTTGGTGAAGATCGGTTAAGGGAAAGGGGTAGTTTACCTGACACGTTTTTTGTTTTATCAAGGGTATTTTATATGGCAAACGATAACAGCCGCAAATTCAAACAGAATCATATAATATTTTGCATACAGCCCTGAAATGTAGAGTTCTCAAAACCTGTTGGTTTTGGTGAAGATCGGTTAAGGGAATAGGGTTGTTTACCAGCAAAATTTTATGTTTTATCAAGGGTAATTTTTTGTTGACGAACGATAACTGCCGTACATTAAAACAGAATCAACTACTCTTCTGCATACCTTTTTGAATTATACAGAACTCAAGGTCTGTTGATTTTGTTGAAGTTCGGTTGAGGGAAGGGGTTGTTTATCAGCCACATATATGTTGTACATTAGCTTAGCTATCACGGTTTATGTCAAGTAAGTGGTATAGTTTACATCTTATATATAAAAATGAATGTTTCTTTGTTTGTCCCGTATGCGTTCCTATACCATTCATCCGATTGCGATGAAACTTCGGTGAGTTGTTGTGCGCACGTCCGCGAAGGTTTCTTCCACATCTCCTCCTAAACCACTGTACCGATTTCAACCAAACTTGGCACAAATATTTTACGCAACGGGAGAACCAACATAGGATAGGTGTTTTTTCGATGGGGTCCTTTTGGGGGTTCTTTGGGGTCTTCCACATCGCCTCCTAAACCACTGGACCGATTTCAACCAAACTTGGCACAAATATTTTACGCAAAGGGAGAACCAACATAGGACAAGTGTTTTTTCGATACGATCCTTTGGGGTCTTCCACGTCTCCACCTAATCCATTGGACCGATTTCAACCAAACTTGGCACAAATATTTTACGCAACGGGAGAACCAACATAGGACAGGTGCTTTTTTCGATACGATCCTCTGGGGGGGGGTCCTTTGCGGTCTTAAAAAACTATTAGATCTGGTTACTATGGCAACCCAATAGAATAGATTCTGTTCTAAATATATTATCGCATTAAATTGAAGACCACGCGAACGAAGTTGTGGGCAACAGCTATTTATTTTTAAGAAGCCTACTTTAATTAAACTTTATTAATTAAACTAACATTTTCATTACGTACAACGTGAAACTCCGTACCGAAGCAAAGGTATTCTGCTAGTCATGTATAAGAGAAAATATATCGTGCGTGGCAGGCAAGCATATCTCAGTTATGTACGGTTTACGTTTCCATTTTATTATTATCACTACCGCAATAAAAAGGCAGGGAACACACACACACACACACACACACACACACACAATTCGCGTTATTTCTGGCCTCATTCATGTTTATTTTCTTACATTTGCACGGTTTTTAAATGGAAAGTGCCGAACCCATACCAACATAACGCATGCAAGCCGAAAAAGTGTCCAGCGTGGATAGCGATTTGCTTCCTGTGGATCGCTGGGCAGTGTAACTGCACGTGTTTACAGAGGAACGATTCATAGACAGACTTTTCGTCTTTAGGGAATGAACCCTCTGCAAGATGCTGAGGGTCCATGAGTGACTTCGGAGCGCTCCTTCTTTTCCGCGTGTTTGTTCTGTGAAACATACACTGTAGATTCGCAGATTTATTCTAAGCAACGCTCAATAGGAAATGTTGAAAATTTTTGTCCAAGGTGAACCCTCATACACACTAAACCTGCTCTGATGTTTTAATTACGGACATCATAATATTAAAACTTTGGAAACTTGAGCAATACTTAATGGAGATCAATCATTAACTTATACAAGCCATTAATTTTATGCATATTTTTTATATATATGTGTACAACGTTATCGGCAACAAAGAAGTAGTTTTTGTTAAACATCCTTCCCAGGATATTTGGCCGTAGTCCAATGTTTTCTACAAAACCAGACGTTACGGCAATGCCATTGACTTCCATCATCAGTGAAAATCGAGTGCGATAACGTGAGGTGGTATACGTTAGTGACCACAGTACTGTGGTTAAGGCTGAAGCAGTAAGTAGAAAGAAGTAGTTTCTATGGTAATATTTCATTTCGAAAATGATTTTAAATATAAATCTTAGAATATGGAAGTCATGTATGGTTCTCCATACCGATATTTTTCTATAGTAAACGATAACAGCCGCAAATTGAAACAGAATCAAATGATGTTTTGCATACAGCCCTGTATTGTAGAGTTCTCAATACCTGTTGGTGTTGGTGAAGATCGGTTAAGGGAAAGGGGTAGTTTACCAGCAACATTTTATGTTTTAACAAGGGTAATTTTTTATATGACGAACGATAACTTCCGTACATTCAAACAGAATGAACTAGGTTTTTGCATACCTTTTTGAAACTGAAGAGAACTCAAGGTCTGTTGATTTTGTTGAAGTTCGGTTGAGGGAAGGGGTTGTTTATCAGCAACGTTTTATGTTTTAAAAAGGGTAATTTTTCTTATGACGAACGATAACTGCTGAAAATTCAATGAGAATCAAATAATTTTTTGCACCCTTTCCTGAGTTGCAGAGAGCTCAAGGTCTATTGATTTTGGTGAAGATCAGTAAAGGGAAAGGGGTAGTTTACCTGCAACATTTTATGTTGTAACAAGAGAAATGTTTCCATGACGAACGATAACTGCCGCACATTCAAACAGAATCAAATATTTTTTTGCATGCTTCCCTGAATTGTAGAGGACGGAAGGTCTGTTGATTTTGGAGAAGATCGGTTAAGAGAAAGGGGTAGTTTACCAGAAACATTTTATGATTTAACAAGAGTAAAGTACTTAATTTTTATACATAAAGTATCCTGATAAGAAGCTCATAGTAATCCACTGTAGAAACGTAGACGAAATATCTATAAATGAAGAAGTTAGGTGAACGGTGTGGGGGTAATTTTCTATTATTAAAAATTATAGTTGAAGGTGAAGGGGAGAATTTTTTGTATGTGTACTACGTTATCGGCAACAAAGAAGTAGTTTTTTGTTAAAATTGCTTCCCGGGCTCTTTAGCCGTAGTCCAATGTTTTCTGCAAAACCAGACTTTTCGGCAGTGCCATCGACTGCCATCATCGGTGAAAATCGAGTGCGGAAACGTGGGGTGGTATACGTTAGTGACCACAGTACTGTGGTTAATGCTGAAGCAATAAGTGGAAAGACGTAGTTTCTATGGAAATATTTCATTTCGAATATGATTTTAAATATAAATCTTAGAACATGGAAGTCATGTATGGTTCTCCATACCGATATTTTACTTCCATGTTCCTTAAGGAAATGGAAGTATGGTGATGGCAAAAAAAATCGTGTTCGAGATTATTGCAGATTCTGATTGTACTACACTCAAAACATGAAAAAAAGTCGTTTTTCGAAAAGTGTCTGTGTGTGTGTCTGTCTGTGTGTAGATTTTTTTCTATGGCAAACGATAACACCCGCAAATTCAAACAGAATCAAATAATTTTTTGCATACATCCCTGATTTGTAGAGTACTCGCGACCTATTGTTTTTGATGAAGATCGGTTGAGGGAAAGGGGTAGTTTACCGGCAACGTTTTTTTTATCAAGGGCAATTTTGTTTGTTTGGCAAACGATAACAGCCACAAATTCAAACAGATTCAAATAATGTTTCGCATACAGCCCTGTATTGTAGAGTTCGCAATACCTATTGGTGTTGGTGAAGATCGGTTAAGAGAAAGGGGTTGTTTACCGGCAATGTTTTATGTTTTAAAAGGGTATTTTCTATGGCAAACGATAAGAGCCGCAAATTCAAACAGAATCAAATACGTTTTTGCACACAGCCCTGTTTTGTTGAGTACTAAAGACCTAATGTTTTTGGTGAAGATCGGTTAAGGGAAAGGGGTAGTTTACCTGACACGTTTTTTGTTTTATCAAGGGTATTTTATATGGCAAACGATAACAGCCGCAAATTCAAACAGAATCATATAATATTTTGCATACGCCCTGAAATGTAGAGTTCGCAAGACTTGTTGGTTTTGGTGAAGATCGGTTAAGGGAATAGGGTTGTTTACCAGCAACATTTTATGTTTTATCAACGGTAATTTTTTTTTTTTACGAACGATAACTGACGTACATTAAAACAGAATCAACTACTCTTCTGCATACCTTTTTGAATTATACAGAACTCAAGGTCTGTTGATTTTGTTGAAGATCGGTTAAGGGAAAGGGGTAGTTTACCAGCAACATTTTATGTTTTAAAAGGGTATTTCCTTTGGCAAACGATAAGAGCCGCAAATTCAAACAGAATCAAATACGTTTTTGCATACAACCCTGATTTCTTAAGTACTAAAGACCTATTGTTTTTGGTGAAGATCGGTTAATGGAATAGGGTAGTTTACCAGCAACGTTTTATGTTTTATCAAGGGTGTTTTCTATGGCAAACGAGAACAGCCGCAAATTCAAACAGAATCTTTTAATTTTTTGCATACACGCCTGAATTGCAGAGTACCTGAGACCGGTCGTTTTTGGTGAAGATCGGTTAAGGGAAAGGGGTAGTCTACCGGCAACGGGTTTTATCAAGGGTAATTTTTTTCTATAGTAAACGATAACAGCCGCAAATTCAAACAGAATCAAATGATGTTTTGCATACAGCCCTGTAGTGTAGAGTTCTCAATACCTATTGGTGTTGGTGAAGATCGGTTAAGGGAAAGGGGTAGTTTACCAGCAACATTTTATGTTTTAACAAGGGTAATTTTTTATTAGACGAACGATAACTGCCGTAAATTGAAACAGAATCAACTAGGTTTTTGCATACCTTTTTGAACTAAAGAGAACTCAAGGTCTGTTGATTTTGTTGAAGATCGGTTAAGGGAAGGGGTAGTTTATCAGCAAAGTTTTATGTTTTAAAAAGGGTAATTTTTTATGACGAACGATAACTGCCGAAAATTCAATGAGAATCAAATAATTTTTTGCGCCACCTGAGTTGCAGAGAGCTCAAGGTCTATTGATTTTGGTGAAGATCGGTTAAGGGAAAGGGGTAGTTTACCTGCAACATTTTATGTTGTAACAAGAGAAATGTTTCCATGACGAACGATAACTGCCGCACATTCAAACAGAATCAAATACTTTTTTGCATGCATCCCTGAATTGTAGAGGACGGAAGGTCTATAGATTTTGGAGAAGATCGGTTAAGAGAAAGGGGTACTTTACCTGATACATTTTATGATTTAACAAGAGTAAAGTACTTAATTTTTATAATTAAAGTATCCTGATAAGAAGCTCATAATAATCCACTGTAGAAACGTAGATGAAATATCTATAAATGAAGAGGTTAGGTGAACGGGGTGGGGGTAAATTCTATAATTAAAATTAAAATTATAGTTGAAGGTGGAGGGGAGAATTGTTTATATATGTACTACGTTATCGGCAACAAAGAAGTAGTTTTTTGTTAAAATTGCTTCCCGGGCTGTTTAGCCGTAGTCCAATTTTTTCTGCAAAATCAGACTTGTCGGCAGTGCCATCGACTGCCATCATCAGTGAAAATCGAGTGCGTAAACGTGAGGTGGTATACGTTAGTGACCACAGTACTGTGGTTAATGCTGAAGCAATAAGTAGAAATACGTAGTTTCTATGGAAATATTTCATTTCGAATATGATTTTAAATATAAATCTTAGAACATGGAAGTCATGTATGGTTCTCCATACCGATATTTTCTATGGCAAACGATAACAGCCGCAAATTCAAACAACTTCAAATGCTTTTTTGCACACGTTCCTGAATTATAGAATACTCAAGGTCTATTGTTTTTGGTGAAGTTCGGTTAAGGGAAAGTGGTAGTTTACCAGCAACGTTTTATGTTTTAAAAGAGTAATTTTATTTTTATGACGAATGATAACTGCCGCATATTCAAAGAGAATCAAATGAGTTTTTGCATGCATTCCTGAAGTTTTAGGTTCTCAATGTTTGCTGATTTTGGTGAAGATCGGTTAAGAAAAAAGGGTAGTTTACCTGCAACATTTTGTGTTTTAACAAGGGTAATTTTTTCTATGACGAACAATAACTGCCGTAAATTCAAAGAGAATCAAATAATTTTTTGCATACGTTCCTGCATTATAAAGAGCTGAAGGTCTTTTGATTTTGGTGAAGATTGGTTAATGGAAAGGGGTAGTTTACCGGCCACCTTTATTGTTTTAACAAGAGTAATTGATTGTATGACTATAATGAATGTTATATAATACTGATGATATCAAATCAATATAATTGATTTATAATAAATATTTTGATATTGTATTACATTTATTTGCAATAGATAATATGTAGTTACTTGCATTAATTGATTACTTTCATGCCGCGCGTTATGCAGCCATTTAACACAATGTATAACTATTCTGATTATTCATAAACACATACTTGATATCATTTACTAAATTAATGTTGTCAATTCATTTACTTTATTTGAGCAAAAGAAACTCTTATAATTCTACTCTATGTTTTCTTCAAATTTTAAGTTAATATCTGGGTTGTATTAGATAATAATGAACGCATATATATGATCAACTTAAATTACTAGTTTCTTTATCATTCACAATAATTATAATCGTACATATGATACGTCGCTGTACCTGAAATACATACATATTTTATAATAACAAATTCATGTTTTAATATATGCTGAAACAAAGAAAACATACATACATATATAAATCAAATAATATAACAATTCATATTCTACTTATTAATGCGTTCATTAATCCCAGATAAGCTTTCGTTAATATATTTATTAATTACGTTTTAATTTCTGATTTATTCATTGCATTTATTAATAATTTTCTCAGGGATGAATTCTTTGAAAGAATCAGGTCAGTAGAGGTAACTAAGTAGTAATGATTAAAATATTGGTTACTTGATTTATGAAATATCCATTAAGCGTTGGTGCAGTCGAGTTCCAGTGATGGAGATGGCATGGAGACACATTTCGTTGAATGCTGTTGTATCACAATCACTTAACACACTCTTCCGATCACTCGCGTTGGCGTTGATTTATGTGAATAATTGATGTTTAGTGTTCAATTAAATACTTCATCTTACGATGTATGTTGTGTGTTTCTTTTAACGTTAATGTACATGTCTAGTTCCACTTATCGCTGCTTTATCAAATGTCCATGTGATCTGATACTTTGTTTAATGTTTCATGTTCATTATGGTGTTAATAAGGTGTAGTAGCACTATATTAAGTTCAACTGTTTAGTATATTATTTGTGTGGTGATATCTGTTCGTGTAACGATCTGATTGTTCACTTTGAATAATTCTTATCTAAGTTCGTTACGTCGCACTTCGAATTTCACTTCCGAACAATTAGAATAAACTGTCTGAAAATTGCGTAACACTGTCTCTCGAACTTAAAGTGTATTACTTGAAATTTGATATAAGTCTGAAGACACGCTTCGTACTTAAAGTAAACTGGTTGACGATTTGAGTAAAACTTATTAACTCTTAACAGTTAACTGTTGAGATAAGACTCTTGACTCCTGTCTTGGACAGATAGTTTTATTAACTCGTCCCTACTCAAAATTTTGTCTCTGGCGCTGTTCACGCCTACTTCATTTCGTGATTGGTCAGTTTTGAGTTTTCTTGGAATATTTTGTCCCACTATGTCAAGATCCTACGTCATAGTTCTTCCGATAGGTTTTTCGTTCCTGTTGCTATGGAAACACTCCTCTCTACCAGTTTTCTCTCTGGCCTTTGGCTTCTGATAGGTTCTTAGGCATCCCCCTATTTTGCTCTGACGAACGTTGACCCGTTTCGTAGAAACTATGGCTATTAGAAGCTTGTCCATCAACCTATTGTCTGAAGTAAACTCAGTGTTTCTCTAGATTGCCATTATCTGTACTTTCGGTCCAACTGACGTATTGTTCTATGTTATACCCCTTTTTTGTGGCTATTAATAATTTTGAACATCTGCTGGCTGGTGAAGTCACCCCAACTTTCCACTCGTAAATTCTGTCTGTCACTTAGACGATAACTCCAGCTGCGTAACATGACTTGAGTTTTTGTCCGATCTTAGCCCTCGTATTGTTTCTTAAAGTGCAGTGCATCCGTTCCATTGTAACGTAGAGTTACACTGTTATTGTCGTTTATCGTATACTGACGTAACATGGTCGAACATCTGCCACGATTCTCAGTACGAGTGTGAATGTCCTCGCCCAATTGTTACAGCAGTAGATAGCAATAATTCTGAACTAAACTTTCCCTGTCATCTTGTACCACCAATTTCTATAGTTAGTTTGAGCTTAACGTCTTTCTATTGTCAAGCTAGCGACGCTACTCTGACATCTTCTCATTACGCTATGTTTATTGCGTCAACTATAAGTCGTTGACACCGCCTCGTGTGAACGCACTCCGTCGAGGTGAAAATTTAAGAAATTTTAAATTTTTTGCTCGTTACATGACGAACGATAACTGCCGCACATTCAAACAGAATCAAATAAGTTTTTGCATGCATCCCTAGATTGTAGAGTACTCAAGGCCTGTTGATTTTGGTGAAGATCGGTTTAGGGAAAGGTGTAGTTTACCTGCAACATTTTATGTTGTAACAAGAGAAATTTTTTCATGACGAACGATATCTGCCGTAAATTCAAACAGAATTAAATAATATTTACATATGTGCCTGAGTTGTAGAAGACTCAAGGCCTATTGATTTTGGTGAAGATCGGTTACGGGGAAAGGGGAGTTTACCAGAAACATTTTTTGTTGTAACAAGAGTAAAGTATTTAATTTTGATAAATAAAGTATCCTGATAAGATCTTAATAATCCACTGTAGAAACGTAGATGAAATATCTATAAATGAAGAGTCTAGATGAACGGGGTGGGGGTAATTTTCTATAAATTAAAATTATAGATGATGGAGGAGAGGATAATTTTTATATGTGTATTACGTTATCGGCAACAAAGTAGTAGTTTTTTGATAAAATTCCTTCCCGGGCTGTTTGGCCGTAGTCCAATGTTTTCTGCAAAACCAGACGTTTCGGCAATGCCGTCGACTGCCATCATCAGTGAAAATCGAGTGCGATAACGTGAGGTGGTATACGTTAGTGCCCACAGCACTGTGGTTAAGGCTGAAGCAGTAAGTAGAAAGAAGTAGTTTCTATGGAAATATTTCATTTCGAAAATGATTTTAAATATAAATCTTAGAATACGGAAGTCATGTATGGTTCTCGATACCGATATTTTTCTATGGCAAACGATAACAACCGCAAATTCAAACAGAATCAAATAATGTTTCGCATTCAGACCTGAATTGTAGAGTTCTCAAGACCTATTGTTTTTGGTGAAGATCGGTTAAGGGAAAGGGGTAGTTTAGCAGCAACTTTTTATGTTTTAATAAGGGTGATTTTTAGTTCCATGTTCCTTAAGGAAATGGAAGTATGGTGATGGCAAAAAAAATCGTGTTCGAGATTATTGCAGATTCTGATTGTACTACACTCAAAACATGAAAAAAAGTCGTTTTTCGAAAAGTGTCTTTGTGTGTGTAGATTTTTTTTTTGGCAAACGATAACAGCCGCAAATTCAAACAGAATCAAATAATTTTTTGCATACTACCCTGATTTGCAGAGTACTAGCGACCTATTGTTTTTAGTGAAGATCGGTTGAGGGAAGGGGGTAGTTTACCAGCAACGGGTTTTTTTTATCAAGGGTAATTTTGTTTGTTTGGCAAACGATAACAGCCGCAAATTCAAACAGAATCAAATAATGTTTCGCAAACAGACCTGAATTATAGAGTTCTCAAGATCTGTGGATTTTGGTAAAGTTCGGTTAAGGGGAAGGGGTAGTTTACCTGCAACGTTTTATGTTTTAACAAGGGTATTTTCTATGGCAAACGATAAGAGCCGCAAATTCAAACATAATCAAATAATGTTTTGCATACTGCCCTGAATTGTAGAATTCTCAAGATCTTTTGTTTTTGGTGAAGATCGGTTGAGGGAAAGGGGTAGTTTACCTGCCACGTTTTTTGTTTTATCAAGGGTATTTTGTATGGCAAACGATAACAGCCGTAAATTCATACAAAATTATATAATATTTTGCATACAGCCCTGAATTGTAGAGTTCTCAAGACCTATCGTTTTTGGTGAAGATCGGTTAAGGGAAAGGGGTAGTTTTACCTGCAACGGTTTTTTATCAAGGGTAATTTTCTATGGTAAATGATAACAGCCGCAAATTCAAACAGAGTCAAATGATGTTTTGCATACAGCCCTGTATTATAGAGGTCTCAATACCTATTGGTGTTGGTGAAGATCGGTTAAGGGAAAGGGGTAGTTTACCAGCAACATTTTATGTTTTAACAAGGGTAATTTTTTATATGACGAACGATAACTGCCGTATATTCAAACAGGATCAACTAGGTTTTTGCATACCTTTTTGAACTAAAGAGAACTCAAGGTCTGTTGATTTTGTTGAAGATCGGTTAAGGGAAGGGGTAGTTTATCAGCAACGTTTTATGTTTTAAAAAGAGTAATCTTTTTTATAACGAAAGATAACTGCCGAAAATTCAATGAGAATCAAATAATTTTTTGCACCCTTTCCTGAGTTGCAGAGAGCTCAAGGTCTATTGATTTTGGTGAAGCTCGGTTATGGGAAAGGGGTGTTAACCTACCACATTTTATGTTTTAACAAGAGTAATTGTTTCTATGACGAACGATAACTGCCGCACATTCAAACAGAATCAAATAATGTTTTGCATACATCCCTACATTGTAGAGTACTCAAGGCCTGTTGATTTTTGTGAAAATCGGTTAAGGGAAAGGGGTAGTTTTGCTGCAACATTTTATGTTGTAACAAGAGAAATTCTTTCATGATGAACGATAACTGCCGTCAATTCAAACAGAATCAAATAATTTTTTACATATATGCTTGAGTTGTAGAGGAATGAAGGCTTGTTGATTTTGGTGAAGATCGGTTACGGGGAAAGGGTAGTTTACCAGAAACATTTTTTGTTGTAACAAGAGTAAATTACTTAATTTTTATAAATAAAATATCCTGATAAGAAGATCTTAATACTCCACTGTAGATACGTAGATGAAATATCTATAAATGAAGAGGCTAGTTGAACGGGATGGGGCTAATTTTCTATAATATGTAGTACGTTATCGGCAACAAAGAAGTAGTTTGTTGTTAAAATTCCTTCCCGTCCTGTTTGGCCGTAGACCAATGATTTCTGCAAAACGAGACGTTTCGGCAGTGCCATCGACTTCTATCATCAGTGAAAATCGAGTGCGATAACGTGAGGTGGTATACGTTAGTGCCCACAGTACTGTGGTTAAGGCTGAAGCAGTAAGTAGAAAGTAGTAGTTTCTATGGAAATATTTCATTTCGAAAATGATTTTAAATATAAATCTTAGAACATGGAAGTCATGTATGGTTCTCGATACCGATATTTTTCTATGGCAAACGATAACAACCGCAAATTCAAACAGAATCAAATAATGTTTCGCATTCAGACCTGAATTGTAGAGTTCTCAAGACCTATTGTTTTTGGTGAAGATCGGTTAAGGGAAAGGGGTAGTTTAGCAGCTACTTTTTATGTTTTAATAAGGGTGATTTTTTTCTATGGCAAACGATAACAGCCGCAAATTCAAACAACTTCAAATACTTTTTTGCACACGTTCCTGAATTATAGAATACTCAAGGTCTATTGTTTTTGGTGAAGTTCGGGTAAGGGAAAGTGGTAGTTTACCAGCAACGTTTTATGTTTAAAAGAGTAATTTTATTATAATGACGAATGATAACTGCCGCATATTCAAAGAGAATCAAATAATGTTTTGCATGCATCCCTGAATTGTAGAGGACTGAAGGTCTATTGATTTTGGTGAAGATCGGTTTAGAGAAAGGGGTAGTTTACCTGCAACGTTTTATGTTTTAACAAGAGTAAAGTACTTAATTTTGATAAATAAAGTATCCTGATAAGAAGCTCATAATAATCCACTGTAGAAACGTAGATAAAATATCTATAAATGAAGAGGTTAGGTGAACGAGGTGGGAGTAATTTTCTATTAATGAAAATTATAGTTGAAGGGGGGGGAGAATTTTTTATATGTGTACTACGTTATCGGCAACAAAGAAGTAGTTCTTTGTTAAAATTCCTTCCCGGGCTGTTTAGCCGTAGTCCAATGTTTTCTGCAAAACCAGACTTTTCGGCAGTGCCATCGACTGCCATCATCAGTGAAAATCGAGTGCGAAAACGTGAGGTGGTATACGTTAGTGACCACATTACTGAGTTTAAGGCTGAAGCAATAAGTAGAAAGAAGTAGTTTCTATGGAAATATTTCATTTCGAATATGATTTTAAATATAAATCTTAGAACATGGAAGTCATGTGTGGTTCTCCATACCGATATTTTAAATGGAAAGTGCCGAAACCCACACCAACACAACGCGTGCAAGCCGAAAAGATGGACATCGATTTGCTTCCTGTGGATCGCTGGGCAGTGTTGTTGTATTAAAGCAATTAATACAATCTGTGTACTTATTTCTATTATGATATGGGAATTATAAACTAATTTGTGCATGTGTGTGTGTATGAAAAATATATAAATATTTTTCTCCTTTGGAAAATTGTTTGCCCTTCCTTGAAAATATTTTGACCTCCCTGATGGCTAGTTATTTACTAGCCTATATGGAATATAGCGTTATGACATGGATCAGAATGGTGGGTGTTAAACAGGAGACACAAACGTATTAAGGAAGAAATGTTTTTCTGAGAAATTTATAATTATACGGGTGAACAGAATAGTCGTTCAGGAAATCAGAAGACAAATGGAAAGAAAGAAATCAAGACTCGATTTTAAAAATGAAAAATGACTAGTACAGTATTGACAGGAAAGACTTTGATAACACTATAGACATCCCTCGGCCCCTCACAGCGAGAGTCCAATTTCATTACAGGAATCAGATCGCACTACCTTTAGCGTGCTATCTCAGATCGCACTACCTCTTCGTTCGACCTACAGACATTTTATCCAAAAGTACAGTCCTTCCTCACGAATTTTGAGTACAGTCTTAATCCACCTGACATGGTGGTACCATTTTAGCTGATACGTAATTTCTTCAGAACTCAAGCATCCACTTATTTAATTAATATTTAAATGATTTTAAATATAAATTTTAGGACATGGAAGTCATGTATGGTTCTCCATACCGATTTTTTGTACGTGTTTTAGACGTGTCCACTGTTTGCGAATGCGCGACAAGCAGAACGCTCTATTGTCAAATATGAAAAGCTAGTTCATGCTGCCATCTTGTAACAATATTGAGTATAATCGTGTTATATTTGTAGGGCGTAATTTTCATAGTTATAGTCTATAATACTGTACATTATATTAGAGACTTTTACGAACTCAAATACAGAAAATATTATTATCATGATGCAATCATTGTTCGCTCAATAATGATTTTCATTTTCAGTGAAACGTAACTGATAAATGAAATAATAATGATATACCGGTAGTTTTTATTTTATTTTCAGCTATATGAATATTAATTAATTACTTTAATTTAATAATGACTTTTCACTGCGCAGATGTCTAAGCTCGTTATTGTGGTAATGTTATGTGTTAACATTTTTACAGTCCTTACCTACGTTAGTTAACAGCCAAATACATAATCCTCGTAGTTTAGAGCCTATAGTTGATGCCAAAGGACGTATAAGAACTACGTAACTTAAGATCTCCATAACTCTTAAAGAGATGTTATATAATTATTTCTTAATATCAAAACTTATTATCGTAGTAATGAAAGCCATCTATTAATCTGTGTTTTTATTATTTTACATTTCTTAATTGAATTTCTTGTCATAACGTATAAGTCATACCCATTTGGACTTTAACTAAAATCTAATTTTAATTTTCAGTGGTTTTGGGATTTGTTGATGTAGGGTAATCTTTAAGAAGCACCATGAGTTTGTACCATGAGTACAAAAATATTTTGTATGATCTAGCTGTAAAGAAATCATTACTCAATTTCGACTAACTCTACATTTTTGTATGAAAATTGTCGACACCGTGTCATGCAGCATCGTGTCTTATAGACAAGGTTCCCTGAAGATATCAGTACGTCTACTTCGATTTTCACGTCTAGTCTGGAAATTATTAAGCCTATTGAATTTGTTATTACGGCCACATAGTACTAGATTTTTACAAATGAAATTGAGCCAGTAATCTGGTTGTGTTAAAACGAGAAAAGGAGAAAATTCAAATGTGTTTACGTTAAGGCTAAGGCGGCGAATAATTGCAGCGGCAGTTACAACCGGTTGCAGTTTCCTGTCAGGTTCTCAGGCACCAGTCCAACGACATCAGCTGCAACACTTGTTCGCCATTACCAACAACCGCATTGACATAATGGTAGGTTCTCGTTATTTGTAACCCACACACACACAGCTATGCGTAAGTGAACATGTCAGAGAGGAAACGGTGAAATAATTTAAAATTCATGGTTATCAAATTATCCGATCATCGTCAATTGCACCCTGTTCAGGACGAGAATAACTGGGCATCAGCTTGGCCTCTACGACAATTAATTAATTCTCTTTTTCGAAGACCTAGATTACTTCTATTGTTTTGGCGTAGTAATACACAGTATTCAGAAAAGCAGATCGCACTAGATTAAGACACCAGAAGGCTCTAGACAAATGGCAGAGCATGTGATGAAATCTTTTGTCTTCCTGACGACATAGGAGTCATCAGAAAAAAGACAAGTGGATGTTCTAATGTCGCTAACATACAACAGAAATTACTAATAAAAGTAATGATAATAATAATATTAATAACAATAGTGGAATGAAAACTTACCATTTTGCCACTTTCTTAAAATTAGCGATTCATAAACCTACCTGGTCGTACAAGAAAATCATCTAGTATAATAAAAACAAGAAAAATTAAAAATACAAAATGTATGACCGTATGTTACGGAAAATTGTAAAATCGATAGGACTAATATTAAAAAGAAATATTGATTCTATAAACAGAGAAAGAACCTTTAATGTCGTCAATTCATGTACGTAAAATCTAATCCATAAATATCAATGTTTCTCATATTTTAAGCACTAAATAGGAATACCTTAAAGACGAAGACAGTTTGTGAATGAGAGCTTCTTTATTTGAGTCATTACAAACCGTTCGAAATCGCATTTTCTGTGTAGTTATAAGAACTTTCATCAGTTGCGATTCTACACTCCACAAGAGTCCTTCGTCATTCCTAACGACCCTCTGGTGATGGGCTTCCAGAACTGTCACTCTTCCCACCGTTGACATAGCTATCCCACGTTTTTCCTTCAGTCTGGTTGCCGTGTAGTACTTTTGTGACTTCTTCATCGTTCATCCACATTATATGTCCACGTTACGCCAACCTAACATGGTCGACTAACACATATACGGTACCGTTATTACAGTTACTACTGAGTTGTACAACTATCCCACATACTATAAAAACATAAGAAGAGTATTTCCAACGAAATCAACAAAATGCCACATCCTTCCGGTGACTTTGGAAGTATGTAAATTTCCAGCCTCGACTGCTATTAAAATCGCTGCAACTCAGTTTCCTCCTTCGACTAGGAACCATCTAACTTATTGAGGCGAAAACCATTAAGAAACTATTTCTTTTAAATAGTGACAAAGCAATGAGAAAGTGGTAAAACCAAATTATTTTTTGTTTATCTAAACTGATTAGGCGCTTTCTTTACGATCTGATTTGTTTTGCATGTAATTTATTTTGTAGTTTATTTACTGAACGTGCTTTTACAGGATAAGTCTTTTGCCAGGAGAATATTTACAGACAGCATGGTAAACATAAATAGTTTTCTTTTTTGTAATAATAGTTATAGTAGAAATACTAATTTATTATTAAACTACAATCTCAAATGTTATTGCTGGATAATCATCCGATACAGCTGAATTGCCTCGTGTACATTATTCAGATATTACTGACATTAATCAAAATTAAAAAATAAAGACAAGTTAATCTTCGGAGAAAAGTTTTAACGTTGAAGAAGCGTTAAAACGTTTCTCTTTTTATGAGTTGAAAATAAGTGAAAATTATGTTGATGGTTGTTAATTACACGCGCGCGCGCGCGTATGTAGAGGGATATGGTTTAATGAGAAGCATGAAACCAAAGTTGTTTGCTTGGCTGGTGCCATGGATCGGATCAATTCCGTGGGCCGCTTAACACCACAGTTTTAAAACTCATACTGTAGAATTCTGAGCCGTCAATCTTCATTCACAATAGTACAGAGTATATCAAACTTTATCTAGTGCTGAACAGCTAAGAAATGAATTCTATGTACCACTCGCACTTAACAAATATGTTAATGCTGTCATGGAGTTGTAGTTTTTGTCCATTAAAAGTTATTTTTATTTTTAGACTTTAGGAATTCATTCCATTTTTTAAATCTTCACGTCAGATATGTAGTGAATGATAACTCTAGTATGTAGTATTTTTAGGCGCACAATACAGGATGTCTTCCTAATCACAGCGAGCTCAGTACAATTGAAGATGCGCCCGCTACCAACTTGTGATTCGTGTACCGAAAATAACTTACAGGACCTAAGACTGTGAGTTCAGTAAATTGTTTTGAATTAAATTCTTATTGTCAACATTTTGGAAACCGAGAAACTTAAAATTGTCATCTTAATAGCAGATAGCAGTTCAGCGGCCATGGATTTAATGCTCTCGTGCTGTTCGTCGTTCTGTACCGTGCCCGTTGTGTAGTGTACGATTTCACATTACGTACACCGTGTGAGCGACTACTACCTCTATTTTAGTTTGGCCAAAACTAACAGTGAAACGCTCTCAGAGTGTTTTACTGATTTTATCAGTGTTCAACATCCGGTGGTTTTACCGTTGTTATCGTCTGGTGTGTGCCCACGGGAGTCGTGAGTAATCGCGCGTTTCATCCTTTTAGTAAGATTACAGAATATTAAATTATTGAATGAAATTATGGCGTACTAGGATTGGCTATAAATCATTGCAAGTTGTGGTCGTCGGTGTATCATAGCTGACACGTTGTGTTGGGCGGTATCATATTGTACAATTGGCACATTTTGTATCAACGTACTGAATTATATTAGAACAGTCTGAATAACAGATAAGTAAAGAATACAGCATGCTTGTAAACCCAACTCACTCGTTGAATACGTAGCCTATATCTAAAGTGTTGTAATTTATGACTTCAATCATTCAATCAAAGATATCTCAGACATAACTGTGCAAGGTATTTGAGCCCACAGTGATCTGTCTTTTTTTTTTTTTTTTTTTTTTTTGAAAAACGACTAATTCACCATATGAGATAGCTAGCTAGGCTAGCTGGTGTGCAGTTCATTACCCGGCATCTGGTTAGTTGCTGTGCAGACTTATGATTAACTGGTTCTACCGTATGATATATTGTGCAACAGCTGTACGATAGCTCGTGACTGTTGCTTGGTTAGTTATAGTTTTAGTTATACCGACTAGATGAATTTTTGCAGCACTGGAAATAAAATTTATATTCCTTAAATAACATTTCAGAAGTAATAAACTAAATTAGTTCTGTAGACAGCACAAAATTAATACACCTAGACATCTCTGTAGACATACGTAAATTAATAAATGAAATATTTGAAAGAATACGCGAATCTAATACTGAAACTAAAATTTGAAAAAATTAAATTTTCCAACTCTGTGTAGATTGGAAGGAACGTATAAGAGTGAAGTAAAACAAATGAATGTTAATTAAACGAAGCGTATAAAGTTAATTACTGTAACACATATTTAATCTGTTGTCGTTATTTTTGATATGTACAAAGTTGTTAAATTTTGAAACCGCAGATGAATTTTAACCGTTGTTGAATATATTTTTTAACGACTATAGGCTATTAATGAAATATGCTCGTAAATAAAGAATATTTTCAAAGAGCCTGACTGTGTCTTTAGCGTATTCCACGAAGTTAAGAACGATACTGACTGATTACCTTAGTGAATGGACTGGAGGAGTCAGGCAAGGTCCGAGACCTGAGGTTACTGACTCGTTTTAGCGAAATACTGAAAATGTGAATAGCAAACAAACGCGACGGTTTCTCGCCAACACGTGTTTGTACAAGACAAACAGACATCTCGGCATGCCGAGCAAAAGCTTTCATATGTGTTTGTCAAACGCATTGCTTCAAACCGTTATCTACATTCATAACTTTGACAAATACAAAATTGCCTGCCTCTTTGTTTGGTTTCAACTTACGGGTTTGATGAAAACTATTTGGATTCAGCACTAGCACAACAAGCGTTAATTGAGTCTTCAGAAAAAGATTTTAAACTTACTTCATAAGTAGGAAATAACATAACATGTGCAGAGAGGACGTAAAGTTCAACTTTGAGTAGTCGTAGGGAGACAGCTAAACACTCTCGTATGATGCTGCAGGTAAAGCAGTTGGGGGTCGTGTGCCGGACTTCTACTACTACATAGAATAACCACGCTTTAATTTGACATCAGGCCTTCAAGTTATTGAGTGAATTAAATGCACAAACAATTTAGAAAAACTCTTGAAGTGTGACTTAAGTTTCACTTACATTTTACTTAAGTCGCGGAAGTTGTCGATAAATTATTATCATCTGCGACTTCTGAACACGACTTTATTACTGAAGGGAAGGGCTGAACTTTTGAATAATGGATCACGGCTGCGCAAGTATAAACTCGAATGTTTTGGTTTTAAGTTGTTTTTTTTTAAATTTAACTGGTCACTTTGTAATTAAGTGATATTCATAGTTTAATTCCATTACATTCTGCTGCCTCAGTCAGGAGTTGTATTTAGTCAGCTAGTCAGCTATAGTTTACGCAAAGGGAAGAGGATGAAAAACACTACTGCCTACATTATTCTTCGATTCCAGTGAACTAAACAGAATAGTAACGCAAAACATTTAATGGCAGGGAATGATAATAATATCGGTAATTTTCATCTCACGCTTGTCAATATGCAGTCCTAATATTTATTTCCTAGATGAATAATAAACCAAACCAATTTGGTAACTTTGATCGCATCAAACATCGATGGACCATTGTCAATGGAGGAGCCTGGATTTTTCCATCGAGGGGGTTCATTGATCAAGATTTCCCATTGGGGTGTAGATCAGAATTTTTCTATGGGGGTTGGTTTAATGATGGTAAGCTGGAGGGGGGTGATGGTCGATTTAAAAAATATTTCTGTGCTTTTCGTGTATTTTTTACCACTAACAAATACTGTAGGGCTGTTTTGTAATAGTATAGTAAGGTTTCATGACGTATTATCTGTCATCACTGGCCACATTAAAAAAAATTCAATTGGTAAATTTTTGTTTTGTAAAAATTCCCTCGAACTTGTCAACTGTGCTCGTTAAGATTCTTACAACAGCTGCTTGGTTCATTGCAAATACTTTGCTTCAGTCAACTTTATGTCCCTTTTATTAAAAACTGTGACACTCATTTTTATTTAAGCGGTTTTAGTAATGATTAAACTCCCCTTAATGAATAAAATTTTCTATGTTTTACTAGAACATTCATGAGGTCAGTGATTTTTTTTCTTGAAGAGTAAGGTTATGGGAAGATTAACAGACTTAACCAAGGAAGTCCTTGATTAATTGTCTGTTAAAAAAGAATAATATATTCTCAACACGATGTTACAAAAAAAATTGATGTTTCACAACAGTCAGCCATATTAATGTTTCACTCAAATGTGACGATGCGTTATATCGAAATGGAAAGGTAACTGTTACCAAAAACCCAATATAAGTCCACGAATGTTGAAGGGACTTGTTTCAAGGTTTCTAGTGCAACCAGCAAAGTCATTTATAACAATATAGGAGCATATAGTGTAGAAATACGCTGTTCATTGGTAGGACACAACTTTGCAACTTTTGCCTCTTAGCATGAAGACCATCTAAAAAAGCCTAAATTATCCATGCAATGGCTGAAAAAGACACTGACTTAGGCCAAGGAAGTTTAAGAGAAATCTGAAAGTGCCTGAAGCAAGGTAATCTAGTATTATCTTTTAACTAGACTATAAGTAACTAGGTTCCGAGGTTTACACTAGGCTTTCATTTTTTTCTGGTAAAAATAATGAGAGAGAACTGGAGAACTCTACTGAGTCACACATAACGAACCAGGAAAGTATATTTTTTCTTTTATTTCATTTCAGGCTGCTTTTTCTGATAATGTCATATTTGGATTATTTAAAGAGAGTGGCAAGACACACGCAGAACCAAAAATGACGAGTTCATTCTCAATGTGTTGAGTAGACAGTGAAAAACGTAACCTCAAAAATGTATTGGACTGTATGTTTTCTAAGCAAACTAAAGGCTAATATTGTACAAGGAATTCTGATGTAGGACTAGTACAGGAAAGTCCTTAAAACTTTTTCTGCAATTTAGGGACTGGTTCCCTAATGGAGATTTCGTATTCGTGCAGAATGGAGCATTAGCCTATGCCAAAAAAGGTTGATCTGTCATGAATTTTATGGCAGAAAATTGTGCCAGTGTTCTTCCCTGGCCTTGTAAGATCCCAGCTGCAAATCTTTCAAATCGTCTTTGGGCAACTATTAAGAAAAGTTCAGGAATAAGATAATCATAACCGAGACTGACTTCGTGGCTGATTGAGGTACAGGGAGGAAGGACTGAAGAGAAAGTGTAAAACTTGCACAAAACAAATAACAAACCATATTGAGTTGATTGTAAAGAACGAAGGATAAGACGCTGAATATTAATGGTTGTAAAACTTATGTCAGAAAAAGTGTTTTATTGAAAAGAAGAAGTGGGTTTGCTTTAAATTTCATCTTTGAGTCTAATAATTTGCACACCTTTGTATGTTATATTACGGCCGCAAGCAAGCTGGCTGTACTGATTCTATTGGCGACCTACCAAATTCAGAGGTTGTAACCCACAAAACTCCTTTTGCGTATGCCGCTGATCATTACATACACACGCATGATTCTCACATTTATTCTATTGTGCGCGCGCGCGTTTCTATTCTGTGACGATTTAAATGCTATTAAATTGAAAATATTTATATAATAGCGATATCACTGATAACTCTGTCAGGGATAGAAATTGGGTGAATCACATTAAGAAACTGCGCATGTCCATTTTAAGCTTTCACTGGTATTCAAAGTTTAAGTGTCAACACATTTCTTGAGTAGCATGGATTCATTCAGTGTACAGTCGACAGACAACTAATACCATATACGGTATTTTACAGTACACGGTGTGTGGTATGTAAAGAATGGTGAAGATATTTATTTGTTTCACGATTCAGGAAATACTCAAACGCGATTTTAGTACTTTGCGGCGTCACTAGATGGCATACTATGACTTCAACAAGGCGTGTATACGTAATCATCCATTGTAAAACGTTAAGTTGTAGTATTAAACGTCAAGTTTTTACTACTGATTTAGTTAGACTAAAGTCTGACTTGACATATTGTATCCACTGGAAACACTTACGATTGATACGTATTAACGGAAGTCCTGCTATCTAAAAAGTACAGTTAAATCTAAATTTATTCGGTACCCACTAATAACAAAACAAAAAGATTAAGTGAAGATATTCGTTACCAGATGAAGTATTAATTGTAGCAAAAAATATTTACTTGAAATGTGAAAAGAAACTTAATGCCATCATCAGACCAGTAATAAGCGACATAACATTTTTAGATTCACTCTATCTGAGAATGCACGACGCTGATGGCTTGAATCAGATTGCTATTTAACTAAAGCAATCGAAGGAAATAGTTTGTTATTTCAAATATTTCAGATCGAATTCAAATGTCGTTATTTTGATTCATGTTTTACATGAATGATTACTAACATATTATGTAAAGTCATAGATATAATCATAACTATTCTAATGTATGCAAACTAAGTCATAGAAAAGGCATGAAGGGGATTCATGTCTAATAAATATAAATTGTTGTAATTTACGCTAATTTAAAGCAACGCTTTCAGTTGTACAGCGTATACCTATGTGCTCTCCTGTAACGCGCGCTCGCGCACACACACACACTAGATACTTTTTCTGTGAGTTTAGTCATTGTCAAAGACGATGTTTTCTTCAAGAAGAGAAACAATATATGGATGTATGCAACATACTCTTTCCAATTCAGACACGGTATGTATATATTTTGTAAAAACAATTATGTAATTAATGCAAGTTCGAAATTGTGATTACGACGAATTAGTAAAAGGTCCTCTGCAATTCGTTCTGAGATGAGCAAGTTAGTGTTTCCAAATGCTGGATGCCATGCTTTTTGTAACATACATGTTACGATCGGCGAAACGTTAAAAATATTCCTATTGAAATTATTAAGCATTTAATCTGGCATTTGTAAATATAGGGCTACATGCACGCGTGATAACGTATTGCTAACAGAAGTAGTTGCGGCTTGATTGAGGTCATATAGGACTGAACTTAAGATACTACATTATATATGTTTATTTGTTGTAAAAGAGAATAATTTAACGTGAGCTGCAGGCAAGTAGAATCCAAAGCCACAACTGAGGAGAACTAGTTGCGGCCTAAATCCATAAATCCACTTAGTTTGGACAATCCGAGTTCATATGTCATGAATTGAGAAATACAGTTTACTTAGGTATTGTCGACAACGCGTGGATTCATTGATAGATGTTCGGCAACTTGGAATAACAGAATTTAACTTAATAATGCGATACATAAAGTTGAGCGGGTGAAGCCAGTGCTCAGTTTTAAATCGACCGTTTGGCATTTATCTATCTGTCTATATATCTGTCTATCTATCTATCTATCTATCTATCTATCTATCTATCTATCTATCTATCTATCTATCTATCTATCTGTCTGTCTGTCTGTCTGTCTGTCTGTCTGTCTGTCTGTCTGTCTGTCTGTCTGTCTGTCTGTCTGTCTGTCTGTCTATAGATCTATCTATCTATCTATCGATATATCTATCTATCTGTCTGTCTGTCTGCCTGTCTATCTATCTATCTATTTGAGGTACGTCTCACGATAAGGTTTGAACGCATCAACCGATTTTTGTAAAGCTTGGTATGAGTGTGTATACTTTTACTCTACAGAACCCTTTGTTTTTAAGACTGTTCGCCCCCAAAATAGGGGGGAAGCAAAAATGTGAGGGGTCAAAGTTATGAAAAAAATCGAATAAGGCTATGTGAAGTATCAAAATTAAGGGAATTTTAACCAAAATCTGAGTACAGTGTTCATTTTTGAGCATTTAAAAATTTTTGGACGTCAGGAGTCCAAAAAGTGGGTGAACATTTTGACAAAATCACCAAAATTCATGTGGAGTTTCAAATTAAAGTGAATTTTATCATGTACATGGTTATGTGTACATTTTTTAATCCATTTTTATTTTATTTTTATAATATTTGTAGTGTAGTAGCAACAGAAGTAGCAGCCACAGCAGTTTTTTGTTCCGAGGAGGGGAAATGCATTTATATGCACCTAGCGTGGGACTTCCATCCCAGGTGGACTACCCACTCTACCAACTAAAACCCCTCCTATAGCAATCTGGACCTCGCCTATCACTTACAGGCTTATATCTAATCGTTTATTTTACAGAGGTCCAACTCCACCATCTTCTCCTCAATATAGCATTTTACACTGTAGCGTAGCTCCGACGATGTTATGAGAAGCCATCGGTGCGGTCTCTGCCACCAGAGATGCCCTTCTTGGGTCTTTACACATCACATTTGAATATAGCGTGCTCCGCGTCATCCACGACCCCGGACAGTATAAAGAATTCCGCTCAAAAGGACCTAACCGTCTTGTGGAGAACTAATCGTGGCTGCTTAGGAACTGCGTAAGGTAGAATTCTACCTCCCCAAGCTTCCCCTCGATCCATGGCCTAAGTGCCTGATGAGCACCGCAGTCCAGTGTTCTCTCATCCCAAGCTCTTTGCCACTTCTCAAGATTGCAGAATCTCTTCTTTTCTTGGCTTCCGATCTCCTTTTCGGCCTCGGTTTTTCTGAGGTAGACATCTCTCCCCTCCTTGGCAAGAAGATCTATGGGGATAACCACCAGCGATCACCAAGTAGTAGTAATAGTAGTAGTAGTAGTAGTAGTAGTAGTAGTAGTAGTAGTAGTAGTAGTAGTAGTAGTATTTAATGAAACATGGCTGTAGGTAACTATTGGCACTGTCTGCGATGTGTATTGACAGAACTGAATAGTAACTAAACAATGACAAAAAATACGTAGTCAAAGGGATAGTACTAAATGAAAAGTCGACGAAAGTTTGAAATTAATGAAACCAAGAAAACCTAAATACAAAGTTTTAAACGCTGCAGTAGCTTAGTACTATCTGATTTTAATTTTTTTCACCTAATTATACTTCAGTTACTTCCGTATGGTAGGTGGATATGACTTTTTTATATTTTTATATAACCAAAATTTAACCAAAAATGCTATCCGATCGACGTTTATTATTCCAATATTTCCTTCATTTTTCGTTTTCTGTAGTACAGCTACCCAAATATTTTTCACCAGTACCTTCACCTTACCTTCTTCATTCATTCTTTCATTCATTCCTTTCATGACTCCACCACAACTCAGCCTGTTTCTTTCCTCAATGTTTTCTAGTATTGCTTTAGTCTTGACCTTGCCCCTTACTTTTCATCCATCTATTCTCTTGTGGTTACTGCCTTCATCTTCGCGTTTCATCTTACTATAACAACTGAGACATTCAAGACCCTAATACGTAACTATCGCTCTGTAGATAGTATTAAATACTGTTATCTTGGTGACTATCGTTATTTTTATAGAAATTACTGTTATTATTCGTATTTTCTTGACAACGTAAATGACACATTATTTATGTAATAAATGCAGATAATATAAATGATACCGTTAAATAGTACTAATTTAAAGGTACTATTCGTATAAAGAATTATACTCGTCTAATTCGTGTAAGAAAAGTACACAAATTAAAAATAGGAGTGAGAAGAGTTTCAGTGCCGAGCACTGAGATAAAATGCTGGGGCTTTAAGACACGTAATTGTGTGTATTATGCTATTAAAATAATAAGAGTACAGGTGACTAGATACATTAGTAAGAATTAAATTCCTAAGCGATGAAATTTGTGTGGAGGGATTAAGAGCCAAGTGTACATAATGCATATAAATGGTAAGATTACATGTACTTAACATTCCTACAGTGTAATTAAAGGACAAACATCGAGTCTGAAAACATGTTTTCTTGCTCATGCGCACATGAGAGGGAATGTCTAAATGACAGATAAAAGCAAAACGGTTAGGGATACAGCCGGAGATGATACGTAAATGTTATAAGGAGAAACAGTGTTAGAAAAAAATTTGAATGTAGGAAGTCGTCGTGAATAATGGAATAAATAAATGAACGTTTTACAGGAATCCGTATATTCGAATTTTCAGTTTCAGATTTATAAAGGCGTAGAAAATTTGAATTACCAGTAGAACATTTTTTGAGTTTATGAATATGTTTTCAAAAATGTTACTAATTTCGTTTCTATTTATAAATGAGCCTTCTGTTTCATTTTCATTATAATTTCTCGGACGCGAACAACAGAAAAAAATGTTTTTCCTTACTCTGTTTATATAAACTTCTGTATTAACTCATGTCTTTTTCCTTTGTATACAATTAATTATCTTCTGTTATATTGACGAAGATGGTGTCTGCAATTGGAGATATTTACTGCGATCAGAACAAAGACGAAGCTATTTTACACTTTATTAAGTAGAAATAAAAACCGATGTTGTTACAAATTAGTTGTGGTGTTTACTACACAGCTGGGGTAGGACCACTGAGGGCAAATACTTTAAGATCGCATCAACGAACTCACTAACTCCAACACTCGCCATTCAAGATTTGCATAAATGCTAGTTGAAAAGTTAACCCTAATAAAAAATATTGTAGTAAGAGTTTTGTCAGAATGAACAGCAGTAATCTTCCGGAACCTGAATAATGATTCGAATGCTTTTTACTTCCATGTTCCATAAGGAAATGGAAGTATGGTGATAGCAAAAAAAATCGTGGTTGAGGTTATTGCAGATTCTGATTGTACTACCCTCAAAACACGAAAAAAGTCATTTTTCGAAAAGTGTGTGTGTGTGTGTGTGTGTGTGTGTGTGTGTGTGTGTGTGTGTGTGTGTGTGTGTGTGTGTGTGTGTGTGTGTGTGTGTGTGTGTGTGTGTGTGTGTGTGTGTGTGTGTGTGTCTATCTGTCTATCTATAGATTTTTAACTTCCATGTTCCTTAAAGAAATGGAAGTATGGTGATGGCAAAAAAAATCGTGTTCGAGATTATTGCAGATTCTGATTGTACTACACTCAAAACATGAAAAAAGTCGTTTTTCGAAAAGTGTCTGTGTGTCTATCTGTAGATTTTTTACTTCCATGTTCCTTAAGGAAATGGAAGTATGGTGATGGCAAAAAAAATCGTGTTCGAGATTATCGCAGATTCTGATTGTACTACACTGAAAACATGAAAAAAAGTCATTTGTCGAAAAGTGTCTGTGTGTCTGTCTGTCTCTATCTATCTGTGTGTAGATTTTTTTTATGGCAAACGATAACAGCCGCAAAGTCAAACAGAATCAAAAAATGTTTCGCATACAGTCCTTATTTGTAGAGTACTCAAGACCTATTGTTTTTGGTGAAGATCAGTTAAGGGAAAGGGGTAGGTTACCAGCTACGTTTTTTTTTAATCAAGGGAAAAGTTTTCTTATGGCAAACGATAACAGCCGCAAATACAAACAGAATCAAATAATTTTTTGCATTCAGCCCTGATTTGTAGAGTACTCAAGACCTATTGTTTTTGGGTGAAGATCGGTTAAGGGAAAGGGGTAGCTTACCTACAACGGTTTTTTTTAAATCAAGGGTAATTTTTTTCATGGCAAACGATAACAGCCGCAAATTAAAACAGAAGCAACTACTCTTTTGCATACAGCCCTAAATTGTAGAGTACTCAAGACCTATTGTTTTTGGTGAAGATCGGTTAAGGGAAAGGGGTAGTTTACCAGCAACGTTTTATGTTTTAACAAGGGAATTTTCTATAGCAAACGATAACAGCCGCAAATTCAAACAGAACCAAATAATATTTTTCCATACAGCCCTGATTTGTAGGGTACTCAAGACCTATTGTTTTTGGTGAAGAACGGTTCAGGGAAAGGGGTAGTTTACCAGCAACGTTTTTTTTATCAAGGGTAATTTGTTTCTATGGCAAACGATAAAAGCCGCAAATTCAAACAGAATCAAATGATGTTTTGCAAACGGTCCTGAATTGTGGAATTCTCAAGACCTGTTGGTTTTGGTGAAGATCGGTTAAGGGAATAGGGTAGTTTACCTGCAACACTTTATGTTTTAACAAGGGTAATTTTTTATATGACGAACGATAACTGCCGTAAATTCAAACAGAATCAACTACGTTATTGCATACCTTTTTGAATTAAAGAGAACTCAAGGTCTCTTGATTTTGTTGAAGATCGGTTAAGAGAAAGGGGTAGTTTACCAGAACATTTTATGTTATAACAAGAGAAATGTTTTCATGACGAACGATAACTGCCGCACATTCAAACAGAAAAAAAAATATTTTTTTGCATGCATACCTGCATTGTAGAGGACTGAAGATCTATTGATTTTGGTGAAGATCGGTTTAGAGAAAGGGGTAGTTTACCAGCAACGTTTTATGTTTCAACAAGAGTAAAGTACTTAATTTTGATAAATAAAGTATCCTGATAAGAAGCTCATAATAATCCACTGTAGAAACGTAGATGAAATATCTATAAATGAAGAGGTTAGGTGAACGAGGTGGGGGTAATTTTCTATTATAGAAAATTATAGTTGAAGGGGGAGGGAAGAATTTTTTATATGTGTACTACGTTATCGGAAACAAAGAAGTAGTTCTTCGTTAAAATTCCTTCCCGGGCTGTTTAGCCGTAGTCCAATGTTATCTGCAAAACCAGACTTTTCGGCAGTGCCATCGACTGCTATCATCAGTGAAAATCGAGTGCGAAACGTGAGGTGGTATACGTTAGTAACCACAGTACTGTGGTTAAGGCTGAAGCAATAAGTAGAAAGAAGTAGTTTCTATGGAAATATTTCATTTCGAATATGATTTTAATTATTAATCTTAGAACATGGAATTCATGTATGGTTCTCCGTATTTTTTATATGGCAAACGATAACAGCCGCAAATTCAAACAGAATCAAATAATTCTTTGCATACAGTCCTGAATTGTAGAGTACTCAAGACCTTTTGTTTTTGGTGAAGATCGGTTAAGGGAAAGGGGTAGTTTACCGGCCACTTTTAATGTTGTAACAAGAGTAATTGTTTATATGACGAACGGTAACTGCCGCATTCAAACAGAATCAAATAATGTTTTGCATGCGTCACTGAATTGTAGAGGACTCAAGACCTATTGATTTTGGTGAAGATAAGTTAAGAGAAAGCTGTAGTTTTTCTGCAACGTTTTATGTGATAACAAGGTTAATTTTGTCTATGACGAACGATAACTGCCGTAAATTCAAACATAATCAAATACGTTTTTGCATACATCCCTAAATTGTAAAGTACTCAAGGTCTGTTGATCTTGGTGAAGATCGTATAAGGGAAATGGGTAGTTTACCAGCAAAATTTTATGTCGTAACAAGCGAAAGTTTTCCATGACGGACGATAACTGCTGCACATTCAAACAGAATCATATACTTTTTTGCATACATTCCTCAATTGTAAAAGACTGAAGGTCTGTTGATTTTGGTGAAGATCGGTTTACCTGCAACGTTTTATGTTTTAACAAGAGTAAAGTACTTAATTTTGATAAATAAAGTATCCTGATAAGAAGCTTATAATAATCCACTGTAGAAACGTAGATGAAATATCTATAAATGAAGAGGTTAGGTGAACGAGGTGGGGGTAATTTTCTATTATAGAAAATTATAGTTGAAGTGGGAGGGAAGAATTTTTTATATGTGTACTACGTTATCGGAAACAAAGAACTAGTTCTTCGTTAAAATTCCTTCCCGGGCTGTTTAGCCGTAGTCCAATGTTATCTGCAAAACCAGACTTTTCGGCAGTGTCATCGACTGCTATCATCAGTGAAAATCGAGTGCGAAAATGTGAGGTGGTATACGTTAGTGACCACAGTACTGTGGTTAAGGCTGAAGCAATAAGTAGAAAGAAGTAGTCTCTATGGAAATATTTCATTTCGAATATGATTTTAATTATAAATCTTAGAACATGGAAGTCATGTATGGTTCTCCATATTCTTTATATGGCAAACGATAACAGCCGCAAATTCAAACAGAATCAAATAATTCTTTGCATACAGACCTGAATTTGAGAGTACTCAAGACCTTTTGTTTTTGGTGAAGATCGGTTAAGGGAAAGGGGTAGTTTACCAGCAACGTTTTTTTATCAAGGGTAATTTTTTTCTATGGCAAACGATAACAGCCGCAAATTCAAACAAAATCAAATAATGTTTTGCATACAGCCCTGTATTGTAGATTTCTCAAGTCCTATTGGTGTTGGTGAAGATCGGTTCAGGGAAAGGGGTAGTTTACCGGCAACATTTATGTTTTATTTATATGACGAACGATAGCTGTCGTAAATTCAAACAGAATCAACTACATTTTTGCATACCTTTTTGAATTACAGAGAACTCAAGGTCAGTTGATTTTGTTGAAGATCGGTTAAGGGAAAGGGGTAGTTTACCAGCAACATTTTATGTTTTAAAAGGGTATTTTATTATTATGACGCATGATAACTGCCGCATATTAAAAGAGAATCAAATAATATTTGCATGCGTCCCTGAAGTTTTAAGTACTCAAGGTCTGTTGATTTTGGTGAAGATCGATAAAGGGAAAGGGGTAGTTTACCGGCAACGTTTTTTTTAATAAAGGGTAATTTTTTATGGCAAACGATAACAGCCGCAAATTCAAACAGAATCAAATAATGTTTTGCATACAGCCCTGTATTGTAGATTTCTCAAGACCTATTGGTGTTGGTGAAGATCGGTTCAGGGAAAGGGGTAGTTTACCATCAACATTTATGTTTTAACAAGGGTAATTGTTTATATGACGAACGATAACTGCCGTAAATTCAAACAGAATCAACTACGTTTTTGCATACTTTTTTGAATTACAGAGAATTCAAGGTTTGTTGATTTTGTTGAAGATCGGTTAAGGGAAAGGGGTAGCTTACCAGCAACATTTTATGTTTTATTTATATGACGAACGATAGCTGTCGTAAATTCAAACATAATCAACTACATTTTTGCATACCTTTTTGAATTACAGAGAACTCAAGGTCAGTTGATTTTGTTGAAGATCGATTAAGGGAAAGGGGTAGTTTACCAGCAACATTTTATGTTTTAAAAGGGTATTTTATTATTATGACGCATGATAACTGCCGCATATTAAAAGAGAATCAAATAATTCTTTGCATACGTCCCTGAAGTTTTAAGTACTCAAGGTCTGTTGATTTTGGTGAAGATCGATTAAGGGAAAGGGGTAGTTTACCGGCAACGTTTTTTTTAATCAAGGGTAATTTTTTATGGCAAACGATAGCCGCAAATTCAAACAGAATCTAATAATTTTTTGCATACAGCTCTGATTTGTAGAGTACTCAAGACCTATTGTTTTTGGCGAAAATCGGTTAAAGGGAAGGGTAGTTTATCTGCAACGTTTTATGTTTTAACAAGGGTATTTTCTATGGCACACGATAACAGCTGCAAATTCAAACATAATCAAATAAGTTTTTGCATACGTCCCTAAATTGTAGAGTACTCAAGGTTTGTTGATTTTGGTGAAGATCGGATAAGGGAGAGGGGTAGTTTACTTGCAAAATTTTATGTTGTAATAAGAGAAATTTTTCCTATGACGAACGATAACTGCCGCACATTCAAACAGAATCAAATATTTTTTTGCATACATTCATCTATTGTAAAAGGCTGAAGGCCTTTTGATTTTTGTGAAGATCGGTTAAGGGAAAGGGGTAGTTTACTTGCAACATTTTATGTTGCAATAAGAGTAATTGTTTTTATGACGAACGATAACTACCGTACATTTAAACATAATCAAAAAATTTTGTGTGTACCTTCCTCAATTGTAGATAACTCAAGGTCTGTTGATTTTGTTGAAGATCGGTTAAGGTAAAGGGGTAGTTTACCTGCAACATTTTATTTTGCAACAAGAGAACGTTTTCCATGAAGAACGATAACTGCCGTAAATTCAAACATAATCAAATAATTTTTTACATTTTTGCCTGAGGTGTAGAGCAGTCATGGCCTATTGATTTTGGTGAAGATCGGTTAAGGGAAATGGGTAGTTTACCTGCCACTTTTAATGTTGTAACAAGAGTAATTGTTTCTATGAGGAACGATAACTGCCGCACATTCAAACAGAATCAAATAATGTTTTGCATGCGTCACTGAATTGTAGGAGACTCAAGACCTATTGATTTTGGTGAAGATCAGTTAAGAGAAAGCTGTAGTTTTTCTGCAACGTTTTATATGATAACAAGGTTAATTTTGTCTATGACGAACGATAACTGTCGTAAATTCAAGCAGAATCAAATAATTTTTTGCATACGTCCCTAAATTGTAGAGAACGCCAGGCCTGTTGGTTTTGGAGAAGATCGTTTACGGGGAAAGGGTAGTTTACCAGAAACAATTTTTGTTGTAATTAGAGTAAAGTACTTAATTTTGATAAATAAAGTATCCTGATAAGAAGATCTTAATAATCCACTGTAGAAACGTAGATGAAATATCTATAAATGAAGAGGCTAGTTGAAAGGGGTGGGGGTAATTGTCTATAAATGAAAATTATAGTTGAAAGGGGAGGGGATAATTTTTATATGTGTACTACGTTATCGGCAACAAAGTAGTAGTTTGTTGTTAAAATTCCTTCCCGGGCTGTTTGGCCGTAGTCCAATGTTTTCTGCAAAATCAGCCGTTTCGCCAGTGCCGTCGACTGCCATCATCAGTGAAAATCGAGTGCGATAACGTGTGGTGGTATACGTTAGTGACCACAGTACTGTGGTTAAGGCTGATGCAATAGAAAGAAGTAGTTTCTATGGATATATTTCATTTCGAATATGATTTTAAATATAAATCTTAGAACATGGAAGTCATGTATGGTTCTCCATACCGATATTTTTCTATGGCAAACGATAACAGCGGCAAATTCAAATAGAATCAAATAATTTTTTGCCTACCGCCCTGGATTGTAGAGTACTCACGACCTATTGTTTTTGGTGAAAATCGGTTAAGGGAAAGGGGTAGTTTACCTGCAACGTTTTATGTTTTAACAAGGGTATATTCTGTGGCAAATGATAACAGCCGCAGATTCAAAAAGAATAAAATAATTTTTTGTATACAGTCCTGATTTGTAGAGTACTCAAGATGGTGAAGATCGGTTAAGGGAAAGGGGTAGTTTACCTGCAACGTTTTTTTAATCAAGGGTAATTTTTTTTATGGGAAACGATAGCCGCAAATTCAAACAGAATGAAATAATGTTTTGCATACAGCCCTGTATCGTAGATTTCTCAAGACCTATTGTTTTTGGTGAAGATCGGTTCAGGGAAAGGGGTAGTTTACCAGCAACATTTATGTTTTAACAAGGGTAATTGTTTATATGACGAACGATAACTGCCGTAAATTCAAACAGAATCAACTACGTTTTTGCATACTTTTTTGAATTACAGAGAATTCAAGGTTTGTTGATTTTGTTGAAGATCGGTTAAGGGAAAGGGGTAGCTTACCAGCAATATTTTATGTTTTATTTATATGACGAACGATAGCTGTCGTAAATTCAAACAAATCAACTACATTTTTGCATACCTTTTTGAATTACAGAGAACTCAAGGTCAGTTGATTTTGTTGAAGTTCGATTAAGGGAAAGGGGTAGTTTACCAGCAACATTTTATGTTTTAAAAGGGTATTTTATTATTATGACGCATGATAACTGCCGCATATTAAAAGAGAATAAATAATTTTTTGCATGCGTCCCTGAAGTTTTAAGTACTCAAGGTCTGTTGATTTTGGTGAAGATCGATTAAGGGAAAGGGGTTGTTTACCTGCAACGTTTTTTTTAATCAAGGGTAATTTTTATGGCAAACGATAGCCGCAAATTCAAACAGAATGTAATAATTTTTTGCATACAGCTCTGATCTGTAGAGTACTCAAGACCTATTGTTTTTGGTGAAGATCGGTTAAAGGGAAGGGTAGTTTATCTGCAACGTTTTATGTTTTACAAGGGTATTTTCTATGGCAAACGATAACAGCTGCAAATTCAAACATATTCAAATAAGTTTTTGCATACGTCCCTAAATTGTAGAGTACTTAAGGTTTGTTGATCTTGGTGAAGATCGGATAAGGGAGAGGGGTAGTTTACTTGCAAAATTTTATGTTGTAATAAGAGAAATTTTTCCTATGACGAACGATAACTGCCGCACATTCAAACAGAATCAAATATTTTTTGCATACATTCATCTATTGTAAAAGGCTGAAGGCCTTTTGATTTTTGTGATGATCGGTTAAGGGAAAGGGGTAGTTTACTTGCAACATTTTATGTTGCAACAAGAGTAATTGTTTTTATGACGAACGATAACTACCGCACATTTAAACATAATCAAAAAATTTTGTGTGTATCTTCCTCAATTGTAGATAACTCAAGGTCTGTTGATTTTGTTGAAGATCGGTTATGGTAAAGGGGTAATTTACCTGCAACATTTTATGTTGCAACAAGAGAATGTTTTCCATGAAAACGATAACTGCTGTAAATTCAAACATAATCAAATAATTTTTTACATTTATGCCTGAGCTGTAGAGGACTCATGGCCTATGGACTTTGGTGAAGATCGGTTAATTGAAATGGGTAGTTTACCTGCCACTTTTAATGTTGTAACAAGAGTAATTGTTTCTATGACGAACGATAACTGCCGCACATTAAAACAGTATCAAATAATGTTTTGCATGCGTCACTGAATTGTAGAGGACTCAAGACCTATTGATTTTGGTGAAGATCAGTTAAGAGAAAGCTGTAGTTTTTCTGCAACGTTTTATGTGCTAACAAGGTTAATTTTGTCTATGACGAAAGATAACTGCCGTAAATTCAAACATAATCAAATACGTTTTTGCATACATCCCTAAATTGTAAAGTACTCAAGGTCTGTTGACCTTGGTGAAGATCGGATAAGGGAAAGGGGTAGTTTACGTCCAACGTTTTATGTTTTAACAAGGGTAATTTTTTATATGACGAACGATAACTGCCTTAAATTCAGAGGGAATCAAAAAAGTTTTTGCATACGATCCTGACGTGTAACGATCTGAAGGCGTATTGATTTTGGTGAAGATCGGTTAAGGGAAAGGGGTAGTTTACGTCCAACGTTTTATGTTTTAACAAGGGTAATTTTTTATATGACGAACGATAACTGCCTTATATTCAAAGGGAATCAAAAAAGTTTTTGCATACGATCCTGACTTGTAACGATCTGAAGGCGTATTGATTTTGGTGAAGATCGGTTAAGGTAAAGGGGTAGTTTACGTGCAACGTTTTTTGTGATAACAAGGTTAATTTTGTCTATGACGAACGATAACTGTCGTAAATTCAAGCAGAATCAAATAATTTTTTGCATACGTCCCTAAATTGTAGAGAACGCCAGGCCTGTTGGTTTTGGTGAAGATCGTTTACGGGGAAAGGGTAGTTTACCAGAAACAATTTTTGTTGTAATTAGAGTAAATTACTTAATTTTGATAAATAAAGTATCCTGATAAGAAGATCTTAATAATCCACTGTAGAAACGTAGATTAAATATCTATAAATGAAGAGGCTAGTTGAAAGGGGTGGGGGTAATTGTCTATAAATGAAAATTATAGTTGAAAGGGGAGGGGATAATTTTTATATGTGTACTACGTTATCGGCAACAAAGTAGTAGTTTGTTGTTAAAATTCCTTCCCGGGCTGTTTGGCCGTAGTCCAATGTTTTCTGCAAAACCAGCCGTTTCGCCAGTGCCGTCGACTGCCATCATCAGTGAAAATCGAGTGCGATAACGTGTGGTGGTATACGTTAGTGACCACAGTACTGTGGTTAAGGCTGATGGAATAGAAAGAAGTAGTTTCTATGGATATATTTCATTTTGAATATGATTTTAAATATAAATCTTAGAACATGGAAGTCATGTATGGTTCTCCATACCGATATTTTTCTATGGGAAACGATAACAGCCGGAAATTCAAATAGAATCAAATAATTTTTTGCATACAGCCCTGGATTGTAGAGTACTCACGACCTGTTGTTTTTGGTGAAAATCGGTTAAGGGAAAGGGGTAGTTTACCTGCAACGTTTTATGTTTTAACAAGGGTATATTCTGTGGCAAATGATAACAGCCGAAATGTAACGAGCAAAAAATTTAAAATTTTTTAAATTTTCATCTCGACGGAGTGCGTTCACACGAGGCGGTGTCAACAACTTATAGTTGACGCAATAAATAAAGCGTAATGAGAAGATGTCAGAGCAGCGTCGCTAACTTGACAATAGAAAGACATTAAGTTCGATCCGACTATAGAAATTGGTTGCACAAGATGACAGGGAAAGTTTAGTTCAGAATTATTGCTCACTACAGCTGTAACAGTGTATTCAAGGACATTCACACTTGTACTGAGAATTGTGGCAGATGTTCGACCATGTTACGTCAGTATACGATATACGACAAAAAGAGTGAGACTACATATTACAATGGAACGGATGCACTGCACCTTAAGAGACAATACTGAGGGAGAGATCAGACAAAAACTCAAGTCATGTTACGCAGCTGGAGTTATCGTCTAAGTGACAGACAGAATTTACGAGTGGAAAGTTGGGGTGACTTCACCAGCCAGCAGATGTCCAAAATTATTAATAGCTACAAAAAAGGGGTATGACACAAGACAATACGCCGGGAGAACCGAAAGTACAGATAATGGCAATCTAGAGAAACACTGAGTTTACTTCAGACAATAGGTTGATGGACAAGTGTGTTATAGCCATAGTTTCTACGAAAAGGGTCAACGTTCGACAGAGCAAAATCGGGGGATGTCTAAGAACCTATCAGATGCCTAAAGCCATGGAGAAAACTGGTAGAGAGGATTGTTTCCATAGCAACAGAAACGAAGAGCCTATCAGAAGAACGATGACGTAGGATTTTGACATAGTGGGACAAAATATTCCAAGAAAACTCAAAACTAACCAATCACGAATAAAGAAGGCGTAAACTGCGCCAGGGACAAAATTTTGAGTAGGGACGAATTAATAAAACTATCTGTCCAAGACGGGGGAGTAAGTCTTTACTCAAATTTTTCAAGTAATACACTTTAAGTTCGGGAGACAGTATATCTTAAATTTTCAAGTAATTCACTTTAAGTACGAGCGGTTTTTACTCAAATTTTAAATAGTTCACTTCAAGTATTCGGAGTAGTATTATTACAATTTTCAAAACAGTTTACTCTAATTGTTCGGAGTCGGTTTTACTCTAAGTTCACAAGAGTATATTAATCGTTCGGAGAGGTAACTACAGTTCGGGAGTTAGTACGTCAATGCGTAACTTAGAAGACTTAGTAAACTTTTAATAGTGGATTTCGAAGTGCGATGTAACAGACTTAGATAAAAATTATTCAAAGTGAACAATCAGATCGTTACACGAACAGATATCACCACATATGTAATATGCTACACAGTTGAACTTAATTCAGTGTTACTACACCTTATTAACACCATAAAGAACATGAAACATTAAACTAATTAATCAATCACACGAATATTTGATAAAGCAGTGATAGAAGTGGAACTAGACATGTATATTAACGTTAAAACGAGCACACAACATATATCGTAAGATGAAGTATTTAATTGAACACTAAACATCAACTATTCACATAAACATACGCCAACGCGAGTGACCGAAAGAGTGTGTGCAAAGTGTTTGTGATAACAACGGCATTCAACGAGATGTGTCTTCATGTCATCCTCAGCACTGGGACTGGACTTCATCAAAGACTAATGGATATTTCATAAAACAAGTATCCATTATTTTAATCATTACTACTTAGTTACTTCTACTGACCTGATTCTTTCAAAGAATTCATCCCTGAGAAAATTATTAATAAACGCAATGAATAAATCAGAATTAAAACGTAATTAATGAATATATTAACTAAGAACTATCTGGGATTAATGAACGCATTAATAAGTAGAATATGAATTGTTGTCTTATTTGATTTATATATGTATGTATGTTTCTTTGTTTCAGCATATATTAAAATATGAATTTGTTCTTATAAAATATGTATGTATTACAGGTACATCGGCGTATCATATGTACGATTATAAATTATTGTGAATGATAAATAAACTAGTAATTTAAGTTCATCCTATATATGCGTTTATTATTACCAAATACAACCCAGATATTAACTTAAATTTTGAAGGAAATATAAAGTAGAATTTTAAGAGTTTCTTTTGCTCAGTAAAGTAATGAATTGACAACATTAATTTATTAAATGATATAAAGTATTTTGTTTACGAATAATCAGAATAGTTATACATTGTATTAAATAGCTGCATAACGCGCGGCATAAAAGTATTTAATTAATGCAAGTAACTGCATCTTATCCATTGCAAATAAATATTAATATAAACTCATTATATTGAATGGCACAAATGTAAGTTACATTTACATTAAAATCATTGTATATTAATGGCGCTCCAAGATCGTGGGGCACGAAACACAATTATATAATTAACAATTAATCGATTTATGCAATTAAAACGCATAATATCATTGTAGCAAATTCAAAAAGCATAAAATAATTTGTTGTATACAGTCCTGATTTGTAGAGTACTCAAGATGGTGAAGATCGGTTAAGGGAAAGGGGTAGTTTACCTGCAACGTTTTTTTTAATCAAGGGTAATTTTTTTTATGGGAAACGATAGCCGCAAATTCAAACAGAATCAAATAATTTTTTGCATACAGCTCTGATTTGTAGAGTACTCAAGACCTATTGTTTTTGGTGAAGATCGGTTAAGGGAAAGGGTAGTTTATCTGCAACGATTTATGTTTTAACAAGGGTATTTTCTATGGCAAACGATAACAGCAGCAAATTCAAACATAATCAAATTAGTTTTTGCATACGTCCCTAAATTGTAGAGTACTCAAGGTTTGTTGATTTTGGTGAAGATTGTATAAGGGAAAGGGGTAGTTTACTTGCAAATGTTATGTTGTAACAAGAGAAATTTTTTCTATGACGAACGATAACTGCCGCACATTCAAACAGAATCAAATATTTTTTTGCATACATTCATCTATTGTAAAAGGCTGAAGGTCTGTTGATTTTAGTGAAGATCGGTTAAGGGAAAGGGGTAGTTTACCTGCCACATTTTATGTTTTAACAATACTAATTGTTTTTATGACGAACTATAACTACCGCACATTTAAATATAATCAAAAAATTTTGTGTGTGCCTTCCTCAATTGTAGACAACTCAAGGTCTGTTGATTTTGTTGAAGATCGGTTAAGGGAAAGGGGTAGTTTACCTGCAACATTTTATGTTGCAACAAGAGAACGTTTTCCATGAAGAACGATAACTGCCGTAAATTCAAATATAATCAAATAATTTTTTACTTTTATGCCTGAGTTGTAGAGGACTCAAGGCCTATTGATTTTGGTGAAGATCGGTTAAGGGAAATGGGTAGTTTACCTGCCACTTTTAATGTTGTAACAAGAGTAATTGTTTCTATGACGAACGATAACTGCCGCACATTCAAACAGAATCAAATAACGATTTGCATGCGTCACTGAATTGTAGAGGACTCAAGACCTATTGATTTTGGTGAAGATCAGTTAAGAGAAAGCTGTAGTTTTTCGGCCACGTTTTATGTGATAACAAGGTTAATTTTGTCTATGACGAACGATAACTGCCGTAAATTCAAACATAATCTAATACGTTTTTGCATAGATCTCTAAATTGTAAAGAACTCAAGGTGTGTTGATCTTGGTGAAGATCGTATAAGTGAAATGGATGGTTTACCTGCAAAATTTTATGTTGTAACAAGAGAAATTTTTTCATGACGGACGATAACTGCCGCACATTCAAACAGAATCAAATACTTTTTTGCATACGTTCATCAATTGTAAAAGACTGAAGGTCTGTTGATTTTGGTGAAGACTGGTTTAAGGAAAGGGGTAATTTACCTGCAACATTTTATGTTGCAACAAGAGAACGTTTTCCATGAAGAACGATAACTGCCGTAAATTCAAACATAATTAAATAATTTTTTACATTTATGCCTGAGTTGTAGAGGACTCATGGCCTATGGACTTTGGTGAAGATCGGTTTAGGGAAATGGGTAGTTTACCTACCACTTTTAATGTTGTAACAAGAGTAATTGTTTCTATGACGAACGATAACTGCCGCACATTCAAACAGTATCAAATAATGTTTTGCATGCGTCACTGAATTGTAGAGGACTCAAGACCTATTGATTTTGGTGAAGATCAGTTAAGAGAAAGCTGTAGTTTACCTGCAACATTTTATGTGATAACAAGGTTTATTTTTTTCTATGACGAACGATAACTGCCGTAAATTCAAACATAATCAAATACGTTTTTGCATACGTCCCTAAATTATGGAGTACTCAAGGTCTGATGATCTTGGTGAAGAGCGGATAAGGGAAAGGGGTAGTTTACGTCCAACGTTTTATGTTTTAACAAGGGTAATTTTTTATATGACGAACGATAACTGCCTTATATTCAAAGGGAATCAAAAAAGTTTTTGCATACGATCCTGACTTGTAACGAACTGAAGGCGTATTGATTTTGGTGAAGATCGGTTAAGGGAAAGGGGTAGTTTACGTGCAACGTTTTTTGTGATAACAAGGTTAATTTTGTCTATGACGAACGATAACTGTCGTAAATTCAAGCAGAATCAAATAATTTTTTGCATACGTCCCTAAATTGTAGAGAACGCCAGGCCTGTTGGTTTTGGTGAAGATCGTTTACGGGGAAAGGGTAGTTTACCAGAAACAATTTTTGTTGTAATTAGAGTAAAGTACTTAATTTTGATAAATAAAGTATCCTGATAAGAAGATCTTAATAATCCACTGTAGAAACGTAGATGAAATATCTATAAATGAAGAGGCTAGTTGAAAGGGGTGGGGGTAATTGTCTATAAATGAAAATTATAGTTGAAAGGGGAGGGGATAATTTTTATATGTGTACTACGTTATCGGCAACAAAGTAGTAGTTTGTTGTTAAAATTCCTTCCCGGGCTGTTTGGCCGTAGTCCAATGTTTTCTGCAAAACCAGCCGTTTCGCCAGTGCCGTCGACTGCCATCATCAGTGAAAATCGAGTGCGATAACGTGTGGTGGTATACGTTAGTGACCACAGTACTGTGGTTAAGGCTGATGCAATAGAAAGAAGTAGTTTCTATGGGTATATTTCATTTCGAATATGATTTTAAATATAAATCTTAGAACATGGAAGTCATGTATGGTTCTCCATACCGATATTTTCCTATGGCAAACGATAACAGCCTCAAATTCAAATAGAATCAAATAATTTTTTGCATACAGCCCTGATTTGTAGAGTACTCACGACCTGTTGTTTTTGGTGAAAATCGGTTAAGGGAAAGTGGTAGTTTACCTGCAACTTTTATGTTTTAACAAGGGTATATTCTGTGGCAAACGATAACAGCCGCAAATTCAAACAGAATAAAATAATTTTTTGTATACAGTCCTGATTTGTAGAGTACTCAAGATGGTGAAGATCGGTTAAGGGAAAGGGGTAGTTTACCTGCAACGTTTTTTTTAATCAAGGGTAATTTTTTTTTATGGAAACGATAGCCGCAAATTCAAACAGAATCAAATAATTTTTTGCATACAGCTCTGATTTGTAGAGTACTCAAGACCTATTGTTTTTGGTGAAGATCGGTTAAGGGAAAGGGTAGTTTATCTGCAACGTTTTATGTTTTAACAAGGGTATTTTCTATGGCAAACGATAACAGCAGCAAATTCAAACATAATCAAATTAGTTTTTGCATACGTCCCTAAATTGTAGCGTACTCAAGGTTTGTTGATCTTGGTGAAGATTGTATAAGGGAAAGGGGTAGTTTACTTGCAAAATTTTATGTTGTAACAAGAGAAATTTTTTCTATGACGAACGATAACTGCCGCACATTCAAACAGAATCAAATATTTTTTTTGCATACATTCATCGATTGTAAAAGGCTGAAGGTCTGTTGATTTAGGTGAAGATCGTTTAAGGGAAATGTGTAGTTTACCTGCCACATTTTATGTTTTAACAATATTAATTGTTTTTATGACGAACGATAACTACCGCACATTTAAACATAATCACAAAATTTTTTGTGTACCTTCCTCAATTGTAGACAACTCAAGGTCTGTTGATTTTGTTGATGATCGGTTAATGGAAAGGGGTAGTTTACCTGCAACAGTTTATGTTGCAACAAGAGAACGTTTTCCATGAAGAACGATAACTGCCGTAAATTCAAATATAATCAAATAATTTTTTACATTTATGCCTGAGTTGTAGAGGACTCATGGCCCTTTGATTTTGGTGAAGATCGGTTAAGGGAAAGGGGTAGTTTACCTGCCACATTTTATGTTTTAACAATATTAATTGTTTCTATGACGAACGATAACTGCCGCACATTCAAACAGAATCAAATAATGTTTTGCATGCGTCACTGAATTGTAGAGGACTCAAGACCTATTGATTTTGGTGAAGATCAGTTAAGAGAAAGCTATAGTTTTTCGGCAACGTTTTATGTGATAACAAGGTTAATTTTGTCTATGACGAACGATAACTGCCGTAAATTCAAACATATCTAATACGTTTTTGCATAGATCCCTAAATTGTAAAGTACTCAAGGTCTGTTGATCTTGGTGAAGATCGTATAAGTGAAATGGGTGGTTTACCTGCAAAATTTTATGTTGTAACAAGAGAAATTTTTTCATGACGGACAATAACTGCCGCACATTCAAACAGAATCAAATACTTTTTTGCATACGTTCATCAATTGTAAAAGACTGAAGGTCTGTTGATTTTGGTGAAGACTGGTTTAGGGAAAGGGGTAATTTACCTGCAACATTTTATGTTGCAACAAGAGAACGTTTTCCATGAAGAACGATAACTGCCGTAAATTCAAACATAATCAAATAATTTTTTACATTTATGCCTGAGTTGTAGAGGACTCATGGCCTATGGACTTTGGTGAAGATCGGTTAAGGGAAATGGGTAGTTTACCTACCACTTTTAATGTTGTAACAAGAGTAATTGTTTCTATGACGAACGATAACTGCCGCACATTCAAACAGTATCAAATAATGTTTTGCATGCTTCCCTGAATTGTAGAGGACTCAAGACCTTTTGATTTTGGTGAAGATCAGTTAAGAGAAAGCTGTAGTTTACCTGCAACATTTTATGTGATAACAAGGTTTATTTTTTTCTATGACGAACGATAACTGCCGTAAATTCAAACATAATCAAATACGTTTTTGCATACGTCCCTAAATTATGGAGTACTCAAGGTCTGATGATCTTGGTGAAGATCGGATAAGGGAAAGGGGTAGTTTACCTGCAACAGTTTATGTTGTAACAAGAGAAATTTTTTCATGACGAACGATAACTGCCGTAAATTCAAGCAGAATCAAATAATTTTTTACATATGTGCCTGAGTTGTAGAAGACTCAAGGCTTATTGATTTTGGTGAAGATCGGTTACGGGGAAAGGGCAGTTTACCGGAAACATTTTTTGTTGTAACAAGAGTAAAGTACTTTTTTGATAAATAAAGTATCCTGATAAGATCTTAATAATCCACTGTAGAAATGTAGATGAATTATCTATAAATGAAGAGGCTAGTTGAACTGGGTGGGAGTAATTTTCTATAAATGAAAATTATAGTTGAAGGGGGAGGGGATAATTTTTATATGTGTACTACGTTATTGGCAACAAAGTAGTAGTTTGTTGTTAAAATTCCTTCCCGGGCTGTTTGGCCGTAGTCCAATGTTTTCTGCAAAACCAGACGTTTCGGCAGTGCCGTCGACTGCCATCTTCAGTGAAAATCGAGTGCGATAACGTGTGGTGGTATACGTTAGTGACCACAGTACTGTGATTAAGGCTGAAGCAATAAATGGAAAGAAGTCGTTTCTATGGAAACATTTCATTTCGAAAATGATTTTAAATATAAATCTTAGAACATGGAAGTCGTGTATGGTTCTCCATACCCGATATTTACATAATAGTTTTTAAAGTGACAAATAATTAGTAATGTATTAAAAATTGCACCCGTGGTGCCGATTCTTGCTACAATGTATTCTGTCAAGTATCGACAACAACTGTATTATTTTTAAAACGTGAATTCCGTATTTAATACTTTATATGAACCACTTATTACTCATAATAAAGTCGGTTTAGAAAATCTTCAGATTTCGTCGATTCCCTCAAGAAATTTACGTCTATTCCTTGTCTTTGTCCGTTCTTGTTTTATTATTTATTCCATTACGCTAGCCTCGCAGCTTTTCAAAGAAGAGTGTGGTTCATGACTTGGCGTTTTAACTTCTAGGTGTCTTAGTACGGACGTGAATGAACTTGATAAGTTTGCTTGTAGGATGTGCCAGCGTCTCGTTAATCGTCACAACTTTCCTGAATCACATTTTGGAACTCTTTTCTTCAAACACTTACACAACCTCTGCATTTTGAATTATAATAAATATCCTTCTTTATTTCTCTTCGTTGTTGCCTTTCACGGCTATATTAGGAAATAGTTATAACGATAGCATTACACGTGTCGAATTGCCTATTACGTGCAGTAATTTTATTCCACAAAATCGTATTCACCGCACGTAAAGTACACGATCAGCTTTAAAAGCGATTTACTTCTCCATTACAACTTCAACCGTAGTTGTCGGGATTTCAAGTTACGTTATTTGTGTTATAAACAGTTTAGAACTTTTCTTCGCTATATAAGTACTAAAGCTTACATGACTGTTTTTAACACGACCGCAGTCATTTTCTAGGGCTTTCCAAAATATTCACTGCCCGAAGTACTTTTACCACACAGCCCCGGACGTTTTTTTTTCCATAAATGTATTACGTTTTGCACAATTTAATTTTAAAAATTTGAATAAATTACTGAAACAATACAGTCCTATTGAACGAGTTCGTCACGTTTAACAGTACTAGACTATTTGTACTTATTGTTTATAAGGTTTCAGAAACTAAATATCACTATAATATTGACGACTCGGAACACAAAGTTTTTTATAAGTAAAAACGTAAAGATTTACCTTACAGCCTAAACCGGCTTTCACCTATAGAAGGCTTCATCAGAGGCTGTCGTTAGTAGCGCTGCTCGTCTTGTTGTTGGCGACGAGAAAGTGTTTCGAAAGATTGAAGCTGTGTGTGTGTGGTGAGATGTGTTCGAATAATGCGTGCGATTTGAATTGTGTCTGTTCGTTTAGGATGTCGTTTTTATTTGTTTTTGTGTGCTTGTATATTTCTAATTGTTCTAGAGTGTCTAGTTTTCGGCCTTTTGTGTGTACGTGTAGTATGTTCATGTTATTGTCGATGTTTTTATATGTGTGGTTTGCTTCAATGAGGTGGTTTGCGAAGGTAGATTCTGTAGTGGTGTGGAGTGCTTTTGTGTGTTCAATGTATCTCTGTTTGAAGCTACGTCCTGTCTGGCCTATGTAGAATTTACTGCAATTTGAACAATTTAGTTTATATACACCGGGTAGATCGAATTTGTTTTGTGCTTTGGGCATGCGTTTTGATAGTGTGTGTTCTGTTTTGTTAGTAGTTTTGTAAGCGATTCTGTATCCTGCTTTTTTGAATTTGTGGGCAATTTTTTCTGTTTGTTTGTTGATGTATGTTAGTGTTATGAATTTGTTGTTTTCTATCTTTGTCTGTTGTTTGTTTTGTGTTTTGTGTAGGATTTTACTGACTATTGTTCTGTCATAACCGTTAGATTCTGCTAGATATTTTATCGTGTTTAGTTCGTCTTTGTAGTCTATTTCATCTAAGGGGATGTTGTTAAGTCTATGTATCATGGTTCTAAAAGCAGCTAGTTTGTGTTGTACTGGGTGATTGGAGGTGTTGTGTATTAGTGTGTCAGTTGTAGTTGGTTTTCTGTATATACTGAATTTGTGCCTGTGTTCTAGTTTTGTGATGGAGAGGTCTAAGAAGTTTATGGTATTGTTGTGTTCGTATTCGGCAGTGAAGGTTATGTTTTTATTTATTTTGTTTATGTGCGTTAGTAACTGTTCACATTGTCTTTTGTTTCCCCTGTATAGTATTAGAATATCATCAACGTATCTGTGCCAATATAGTATTTTATGTGAGTGTCTGTCATTGTTTGTGAGTATTTTTGTTTTTTCTAAGTGTTGGAGGAAGACTTCTGCTAGAATGCTGGATATGGGGGAGCCCATGGGTAGGCCGTCGTTCTGTGTGTAGTATTTATTGTTATAAGTAAAGTAGTTTTGTTTTGTGATAATGTTCAGAGTTTCTGTTATTTCATTGATAAGTTCGTCTGGTGTGTTGTTCTGTTTGAGTTTGTTTTGTAGGATGGTGATTGTTTCAGAGATGGGGATGTTTGTGTACAGGTTTTTAATGTCAAAGGAGGCTAATGTGGCGTTATGGGGGATGTGTATGTCTTTTATTTTTGTTACTAGGTCAGTGTTGTTTTTTACTGCAATGTTGTTGTCTATTTGTGTGTGTTGTCTAATAATTTTGTCTAGATATTTTGCTAGTTTGTGTGCAGGGGCATTACGGTAGTTGATAATGGGGCGGATCGGAATGTCTTCTTTATGGATTTTGGGAAGCGCTTGGAGTGTAGGTGCTGATGGTCGGATTTGTTTCATGTAGGGCTTTTGTTTATGTGTCATAATGTGTTTGGCTTTGTTGACTATTTGTTTTACTGAGTTTTGGTATCTGTCGGTGGGGTCGTGTTTTAGTTCTGTGATGTTGTTCTGTTCTATGAAGTCTTGTACTTTTTTGTGTAGGTTGTCTGTGGGGATAATTACAGTCGTGTTGCCTTTGTCAGCTTTTACAAATGTGATGTTGTGTTTGTGTGCCTTTTCCCTCAGTTTGATGGCTGTGTGTATTTCTGAGTTGTGGTTGTTGTTGTCTGGTGTCTTATGTACTCCTATTGTGTTGTTTATATTATGTCTTAATGTGTCTTGATGTTCTGGTGCTGTGTTTTGTATATTTGTTTCTGTGTCAATTATGAGCTTTGTTAGTGTTTGGTTGTTATGTTTGTAATGTATGTTATGTTTTAGGCCTTTATCAAGGAGTCTTTGTTCGTTTTTTGTGAGTGTGACGTTCGTGAGGTTTACTGTACGTGGGTAGAATTTGTGCGAGGGAATTATATCTGTTTTGATTGGTGTCAGGTTTTTTATTTTTCTGTCGTGTTTTGTCTGTATGATATGTATTTGTTTTTTTGTCCATTCATTTGTGTGATGTATTAGTTCAGTCATGTAATTGTGTCCGTATGTGTTGGCGAACATCCCCATCTCTGAAACAATCACCATCCTACAAAACAAACTCAAACAGAACAACACACCAGACGAACTTATCAATGAAATAACAGAAACTCTGAACATTATCACAAAACAAAACTACTTTACTTATAACAATAAATACTACACACAGAACGACGGCCTACCCATGGGCTCCCCCATATCCAGCATTCTAGCAGAAGTCTTCCTCCAACACTTAGAAAAAACAAAAATACTCACAAACAATGACAGACACTCACATAAAATACTATATTGGCACAGATACGTTGATGACATTCTAATACTATACAGGGGAAACAAAAGACAATGTGAACAGTTACTAACGCACATAAACAAAATACATAAAAACATAACCTTCACTGCCGAATACGAACACAACAATACCATAAACTTCTTAGACCTCTCCATCACAAAACTAGAACACAGGCACAAATTCAGTATATACAGAAAACCAACTACAACTGACACACTAATACACAACACCTCCAATCACCCAGTACAACACAAACTAGCTGCTTTTAGAACCATGATACATAGACTTAACAACATCCCCTTAGATGAAATAGACTACAAAGACGAACTAAACACGATAAAATATCTAGCAGAATCTAACGGTTATGACAGAACAATAGTCAGTAAAATCCTACACAAAACACAAAACAAACAACAGACAAAGATAGAAAACAACAAATTCATAACACTAACATACATCAACAAACAAACAGAAAAAATTGCCCACAAATTCAAAAAAGCAGGATACAGAATCGCTTACAAAACTACTAACAAAACAGAACACACACTATCAAAACGCATGCCCAAAGCACAAAACAAATTCGATCTACCCGGTGTATATAAACTAAATTGTTCAAATTGCAGTAAATTCTACATAGGCCAGACAGGACGTAGCTTCAAACAGAGATACATTGAACACACAAAAGCACTCCACACCACTACAGAATCTACCTTCGCAAACCACCTCATTGAAGCAAACCACACATATAAAAACATCGACAATAACATGAACATACTACACGTACACACAAAAGGCCGAAAACTAGACACTCTAGAACAATTAGAAATATACAAGCACACAAAAACAAATAAAAACGACATCCTAAACGAACAGACACAATTCAAATCGCACACATTATTCGAACACATCTCACCACACACACACAGCTTCAATCTTTCGAAACACTTTCTCGTCGCCAACAACAAGACGAGCAGCGCTACTAACGACAGCCTCTGATGAAGCCTTCTATAGGTGAAAGCCGGTTTAGGCTGTAAGGTAAAACTTTACGTTTTTACTTATAAAAAACTTTGTGTTCCGAGTCGTCAATATTATAGTGATATTTAGTTAAGTAACGGACACGTCATGGACAACGAAATCCAAGAGTTTCAGAAACGTTTCGTCTATCTCAACGTTGCATACGTTATTCAAAAGTCATCGCATTAAGACTAAACATAAGTTCATTGAGATTCTTCTTTTCCATGAACCGAGTGCAATATAGGCCTCCAACGAACTGAGTGTTTAGGTCCGAGCAAAGGATATCCATTCTGAAAACCATCTGAGATAACTTTTGCGCTGTCTGCGCTAGCGAATAATAATCTGTTGCTTTTTATCTTCATGTTTCACAGGATAAGGAATTGTTATTTATACTGCGAGAATCATGTGTGAGTTGAGGTTGGATTTCTGTTTTACTTCCATCTGCTTGACGGTGTGTGTGCACGCGCCCAAAAGACACAGTTGTAGGTACAGAATATCTGATCATAAAACGAACATAAGCTTTCTTAATCTCATTCCCACCTATAAGCTAACCAATATCGTTAAACAAACTATAAAGTTCTCAAGTATTCAATAGGGCAACTGTTAAGCAGCCATTATACGAAGTGTTCGCCAAAACAGGCACGTCTTTCTCACAAAACATGTAAATTATTTCTCATTTTCTGTTAACACCGACACTTATATGTATTGGTTACATTATGTGAAGGCCGCAAGTGATAACTGCATAAACGACTGACCTCGCTGGGTGCATGCAAACAATAGCGCACTCAGCAGATGCTCACGTTGCATGCAAACAATAGCGCACTCAGGAGATGTTCAAACAATTTACAGCATAACACTAACAACAGCCTGATTGGTTTTTCCGTTTAATGGACTGACTGCCATTAAAACCTTTACACCTCAATCTATCCAGACTTAACAACCAGTGAAGTGTTTCTATTATACATAAATTGTGCAATCATCTCTTTCTTCTATCATAATCCATTCGTCATAGTAAATACAATAATATTTTGTCTTTTTTTTACTTCAATATTTGTGTACACAATAAAGTAATAAAAACTCCTATACTAATATTGAAGATTCTATTATAACTCGTTGTGCATTTTTGATTTCCGTGCTGATACTGCTTAATGTTGTTTATTCAGCTTCTTTGAGTACGTTTTTACTGCTTGTTAATGTCGCAGTTCAAAGTAAAGTCTACGGTCTTGGTAATGCAATTGTTTAACCGTGTTATACGCATAACTCCTTGCATCTGCCGACAAATCACTTACGTAACGACCGCAGACCAACTCATCTGTCCATTCTCCAAACACATAACCAGTTTATACTGTGTTTCTTTCGGTATCAACACAAATCATCAAATCTGCACCGTAATACTAACTGAACTTAATCACTTAACTTTTAACTTAATCTACTAAAAATTCATAAAATCTTAAATTTTTTATCAGTAGTGAAAGCAGCTATAAGCGTATTGGTAATTCTGAGATTGTTATGAAGTGGGCTTTCATATTTTAATTTGTTTATATCACTTGGATGCTGAAATAGAAGTGGTAAAGTGTAGGTAAACGACTGCGTATTTATAACGGAGAAGATTTTACGCTCGCGAAACACTAGAAATACAAGTTTAGAGGAATTTGCAGATATTCAACTCAATGTAGTGTGCGTTGGACATTATATGATACTGATAAAATCTTGTACAATGTAATATATAGAGATGAAAGTAAGTGGATGTAGTCTTACAGATACAATAACTTCTATGTCATCAGAAATATGGGAGCTCTTTTAGAGAAAAATTACTAAAGTGTGATATCGCCTGGAGTGGTAAATTAATATGTCTGTACCAGGAAACAAAAACGGAAGTCGATGTACAACGGAAACCGTTAAAATTAAACATTTACAAGAGCATGAAGAGTTAGTTTGCCTTCTTCACTCCAAGTGTAGAAAAATAGCTATAAACAAGACGGTAGTTGTAGGATACTCGAAGAATGCTATTTGTATCATATCGTCCTTGAATATAGGACTTGGTTGACATTACGTTCATCCAACGCCCGAACAGACGTCATAAAACTGTGGTTCACATTTTACATCTGACTGAACAAACTGTTCAACCATCAGGATAACATTTCTGTCCTATCAGATTCAAGATATGTACAAACGTTCTTAATAACAGCAGCAATATACATACCTACAGATCAAATCTGATTTCCATTTAACGTCATTTTAAAACGGTAAACCTTTCTTCAAGGAGAGACTTGAAAGAATTATTTTTACTTTGAAACCTACCGATTTTGGGCAGATGATAATGCTGATTTCAGAAATATTAAGTTATTGAAAGTTTCTTCTGCAATGCGTCTCACGGAAAACTGATACGAATAAAATTAATTTAAAACAAAGATTTGTCCGTTTGAGACCTCTTGATTCTGACGCCGATTTGATATACAATTTTTTACGTGTTTCTTTCTTAATTCCTTTTCGTCGACGCAACTGTAGAAAAGTCAGTTGAATCGCCCAATATTTAAGATTATTTGTCTTCATTGCTAACAAAGAATTGCTAACATCACTTTTGTTGCGATTAGAATGCTGATTGGTTAAACTGCGATTATCTATTTTCTTGTTTTATGTAGGATGATGTGTATAGTTTATCTGTTTATTTCATGTTCGAGACGTTCGGTGATTGAACTCATGCAAGCCATCGTTTCAAGCGGATTTTACTTGACAACTACCAACCTAAAAACTGGATAGGTACGAAAGTGGGTATTATTGTAACATGGACATGTCAATGTTGCCTGACACAGTACCTATGTGTAGACAAAAACGGGAAAACTGAAATACTGTTTAGTTCCATCAGTACCTGATGACGCCGGAACTTCATTTTGCTAGTTTTGAAGAAAGATGTGTGTCTCTTTATGTGCCAGAGGTATGTAAGTGTTTTCAGTGTGGTTTTAAACTTTAATAGATTTTCAGCTCCGTGTTTACAAGTTCATACAGTATCTAGGATACAACAAGCACTAATTGAAGAAAATTAATTGATTTACACACGTCTTCAATAGTTGATTTACTTGTTAAACGTAACATCCCCATTCGTTAACGGCTATCGTCAGTTATAACACGGTTATTTAGGTATTGGCAGTTTCAGCGTTGAAGTTTTAAATTACTTTGCTACTGTGACATTTCTACTAGCTCTCGCTTGACAACTTGCAATTCTAAGAACATAAAAATAAAAGTTTCTTGAACACTTCAATTAGCATTGTAGTATAAACGACATTAATAATAGAAAGACTCGAAGGTCACAGATTTCTTTTACTAGACGTACTTGTGTAAATAAAATTGTTTACGCTAGAATTACAATAAAAAACCTCGGTAACGGTTTGTACATAATTAGTGGGCTAAAAGTGAAATGTTTTTATAGCTATAGCTGCCAAAATTATACTTGCAAATTGTTATTTTAACAAGACTGAAAAGAAGATGGCATCTTTGCGTCCATACCACACACTCGTTTTGTTACCACACACGTATGCTAATACAACCCCATGTTAATGCAGCATGGCGGTCTGTTGCTCAGAGGTCACTGAAATGTCCTTGATCGGAAAGCAAACAAAGTAAGAAGTCTTAGACAGTGTAGGACGGATGTAGGAGTCAGTAATCGCGTGAGTCACTTTTTAACGGTGCTTCCTTCGTTCGAGGCAACAAAACAAGGCGGATTTTACGAAAGCAAAAGTTCTGCGATACGAATCGAACTTATTAAACAAAAAGACGCTCTGTTTAGTAGAGAATAAGATACGTACGTCCGTAGGCTACTGCACGCATTCATATCAACAGCTGTGGTTTAATTTTCTCCGGCCATTAAGAGATCCGCCTCGTAATACCATATCTGAACGATATGGAGATGGAAAACTTGTTATGTACGTTTTATGTAATCCATATGATCGTAATACGGTGTTACGTACTGGTCTGCATCACTGGCTATCGTCTGCAGTGAAAATATTTCGTGGACGACATAATGCGTGTGACGACTTAAAGTGTCGTGTTCCTTATTACTATTGCAAAGGCGGAAACAAATTCATTTGCATTTGTATACACATTATTTGAAAAAAGATTTCAAATAGAACATAACTTTAATGTCGGTTGCAAAAGATCTTGTCCTCAGTATCTTGTATATTTATTTATTATCAAACTTCAACCCATCTTTAATGTTGTATCCTTATTAATATCTTCATAACCTCGTGACTATTATGAAATCAATATAATAATGGTTTTCATATTATAATTATGTGATTGACAGTGAATAACATATCATAACCAAGATCAATAATCCTTGATCACTTATCAATTAATCGAATTACTATATAAAAATCATAGAAAAATGCAGCAGGAAATTATGTCTAACTAGAGAAGTTTGTGTTTCGAAGTCATTAAAAAAAGGATGTAATATATAATAAAATGAATTGTTTTCATTGTATGAAATATGTTTCCATTATTGAGTTAAATCAGCATGTTGTCAAGAGTTTCAAATCGGTGTCGAGTACAATCTTATTATTATATTTAAACAAGTTTATTAAATAAAAGTCTATTGCATCAATCTGATTTATCACTTTTAAGCTCTGACGATGTTTCACAAATATTTGCAGGCACAGACAGCTGATACCAATCTGGGACAGAAGAAGCGGCCACTTTTGCTGCGCAGCGCTATTAACATTCAGACTGACACTTATTCCAATGCTGTTACAGTTAGGTAATCATTTGTTTGGACCGCTTTTAATAGTGTAGTCGCACAGTTGGAATTAATCGTTTCGTGAAATTTCACCTACCCGAAGGCGTTTGCATGGCATTATAACTGTAATGGTAAAAAACGAGCTGAAACAGAATGTGTTGCAATCGACTTCAAACAAAACCAGTTTTTTGTTGAGTGGCCTATCGCGATCGGTGCAACACAACTGTAGAAGCTGCTGTTGACCATTCGTGGCGAAATACTACCCTACTACTGCATCACGGTATTCCTCAACCGTCACATACACCATTTTGTTCATTAATATAGTATATAAACATAATTGTTAGGTGAAAGGCTGTCTGCAAAATCAAACAAACTTAGCGAGATCGAAGGATTACGTGTGAAAAACTTTACAATTTGCTGTGAAAAATATTATCTGTCCAGTCGCAATTAACAAATCATTGTTCAATCATGATGACTGTGCTAATACATAAATATTCTGAAATAAGACTGATTGATAAATATGTGTGTGTCTGTGTGTGTGCAGTAATTATGATTTGAGTGAAGTTGCTGGTAAGTTGGTAGTGCGTCCAACAGCCGCCCACTTGCCGCGCTCATACTGCCAACTGTTGGCTAAACACGCAACGATACGTTTCGTAACCTGTTCGATTGTTGTTATTCATGTGACATTACATTATCGGCATTAGTGGACGGTGCCGTTTGTCTTGTAGATTGGTTGCAAAGGATGTATTACTATGTTCTGCCAATTTGTAAACAAACTCAGATTAGGCTGATAAAGAAAAAAATAAATTGAGAATTATTGATATACCATGAAATGTCTTTGTGACATGTTCACTTTTGGATGCGTCGCATCTTAGAAAATGCCCGAACGTTGAAAATAAGCTCGGAAAATTAGAATGTAAAAGGCTTTAAGCAGAAAATTAGTTTTCGAATATTGAAGAACATAATATGTTTATAATATATTGAAAAACATGTTGGAGAATATATTGGAAAACAAAGCAAAAGTTCTCGTTTGTTAGAGAATTATTACTTGGATGTAATATCCTTAATTTTTGCATAAATGACTTTTACTGATTCCTGACTTTACACTATAAAATTAATTAAATTTTTCTGAGAGATTTTTCTCGTAGGATAACAACAATTATAAGTGACAATAATAAAAAGAAGACGTTAACTAAAAACAATTGTTTAATTTGAACAGGTGACAACTAGGGAAATATTTACAGAGAGTAGAATACTGGTTTAGCAATAAATGTATAGGAATATTTGCCATTCCCGTATTAGGCAATCATCTTGGAAATTTGAATAGAACTTAATTATGAGATTTATTATTATTATTTTTGTAAACGATGTTTGTCGGAAGTATACAGTTACTTCATGAATGAAGGTAATTTTAGTTTTATTTTCGTTTTTACGTTAGACTGTAACGACTAAGCTTGAAAGCTTCACTTTATGTTACACACAATCAGCTTTGTTTATGTAAGACTTCTAATTGAACAATATAATAAAATTTATGTTGTTGTTAGGCCTAGCTCAATTTATGTTGTTGTACTCGGCTTTTGCAGGACACCTCAGCCATTGTAAAACCAACGCACGTTGATAATCAGAGACAAAAATGCAATGTTATTTAAGCGTTGACAGTTTCATCTTTTTTCTTTTTCTCTTTTTTTAAAATGATATTTCACAACGAACAAGAATGGAAACGTAAATATAAACAGTAAATATTCCACTTGTTTTATAACCAAATTACCGTGTACCGTGTACACACCAGTAGGCCTATTAAAATCAAACGTGCCGTTAGAGCGTAGTCCACTGTGCCTAACGTAATGACCGTCATCAGCAGTCGCTCGGTAACACAGATGTAATACGCCCGTGCAGGACTAAGTTGAGACCTACTGTTTTCACAGTCTGTACGAGGGTCAGTTGAAAAGTTCGGGGGGAGCGATATCCATAGTTTAGCGATAGAACGAAAATTTTTCGTGTGTTGCAAGATTCACATTTCTTATAGACACGTTTCCAAATCTTTCTACCAGTTTCGAAATAGTCTATCAAATGTTCGAAATTTACATGTCACGATGTTTCAAAACTAGACAAAATCAAACATCGTGCTTTCATTGAATTCTTTGTTAAAAATGGTCTACAATAAATTGAAATTCACAATCGAGAAGGTAAGGAGATGCTGCACCTTCAAAAACAATAGTTTGTAAGTGGGTTCTCGTGTTAAACATGATCTTACGAACGTTGAAGATGATCTTCACAGTGGACAACCAAAAAGTGAAACAACCCCAGATATCATTTTAACAAATGTCGTACACAGTGTTGTGAGACTGGAGATGGAGAGTGGATGACATGCTGATATTTCACATTGTTATTTCACATTAGCCTGCGTAACATATTTTAAGTCAAGAACTCAGTGTGAACAATTTTTGTGCAACCTGGGTTGGGTGTCGCATTTGGAGTTGTTGCACTTTTGGGGCGACCACGCGGGGATCTTAAGAGCTTATATGACCACGTTTAAACTCAAATGCCCACGTACGAACTATTATTGATTTTGAAGGTGCAGCGTTTCCTAACACAATTTCGTCGTGAATTCGTTGTGAATTTCTTTTGGCGCTAGACCATTTTTAACAAAGAATTCGTGATTTTGTCCGGTTTTCAAAACACGCGTAACATGTAAATTTCAAACAGCCAGTGAACACTGAATAAATTGACAAATAAATTTGGAAATATTTGTAGTGTTTACACGAAATACGAATCTTACGATACACAAAATTTTTAGTTCTACCGCTAAGCTAAAGATGTCGCTCCGCGAACTTTTCAACTGACCCTCGTATATTAGAAGTAAAAACTTATGTTACCTACGTATCACAGTGATCCCCGTTATAATGGACCCCTCTTATAACGGACAGCACTAAGAAATATGGAATGATGAAAAATCAAGGACAATCGGGCTCTAAAATTTAAAGTGTACGAAGTAAAAGACCACTTGAAATTTGTTACTGAGTACGTTCAGCAATCAAAATATGGAAACATGTCACCCTATTATGATGACTTGCGACGCCTTTGTGAGTTATTGATTAAATAAATTAACTCTAATCAATCTAATACTAATCACAACTAATATAATGCTCTAAACAATTAATCACTAATTAGTTGATCGTTTAATCTTCTAATTACTAATTAGAACATATATAAGTAGACCTAATATATGTTTTAATCCAATAAATATGGAAAGTGATTCTGACACTTTGATTTGAAGGAGAATAGATATTGAACAAACGTTTTATTATAATTATGAAATTGTGTGTAAAATATAAACCGTTCTTTAGAATGGACTAAGTTTTTATTACAATTGTGTATTCAGAACTTTGTAAAAGCTATAACTGTGTTTTATTTATGTACTGCTGTACAGTTGTCTATGTTACATCAATACAGTAAAATAAATAGCTTCTATTTTTATGCACGTAGTTTATATGAGTCATATCCATATTATAATGCCTACTTGCTATATACAGTTATAACGGTCTTAAGTATAACGAATACCTCAGAGCCCCTATTAGTCCGTTACATGGGGAGGGGGATTACTGAATTGTTACAATTTTTAATTGACTTAAATTAAACGATTTTTCCTATTTGGAATCGTCTTTGCTACCGAGATATGAAAAATATATTACGTTAAATTTTTTTTTCGTTTAAATAAACACGATAGAATGTGATAGGGCTATACAGTATTTAAATAACAGAAAGTTTCGACTAGCCTATAATTTATTTGTACGGATTCCTAAGGCGGTTTATTTGACTGGGCCGGTCAACGGTATAAGGCCAAGCTTTTTCAGTACTTCGTGAAAAAAACAATCATTATTTGTAGAAAGAAAGTTTTTCATCGTTAACTTTGAACCCCTCGTCCGCTACAAGAGTCTCGACATGATACATCACCGTCTCTCTCTGGACGGAGTTGACAACATATTGGAGTTAACAATATATTTTTTTGTGTAAGTTGACAATATATTAATATTTTTGGAAGATTGTCTTGATTTTGTGTTCAGTTTACCGTATAGTTATAGTGTAGGCCTACTTATAGTGTAGTTGTGTAGTTATAGTACAATATGTCTTGTTATAATCAGTTCAGGCGCGGATCCAGCAAACAGTTTTTGGGGAGGAAAGTGTTGACTTTGGACAGGATTTTGAAAAGTTAGACCTTCATTCTTTAAAGGTCTAAAGTATAAATTATAGTAATGAGTGAAGATAAAGTACAGTTTGCTATTACCAACATAATAGATTTATTACTGTACAAGTATTAATTCACATTTGTGTTTGTTAGTACAGTGTTCTTTTAATAATATTCACGTAGAGTTTATAATAAACACTACTCATTTAAGTTATATATTGAACAAACATTAAGCACGCTGGTAAGGTGCAGTTACAATTTAAAGTAATTTTAGGGTAAAACCATGAACTTATAAAATGTGATATGATTTTTAAAAAACTTTCTTGTGAAGTGACCATTTGGGAGGGAAATTTCCCCCATTTCCCCCTCCGTGGATCCGCGTCTGAGTCAGTTAGTATACAAATAATACTTAGGTATCTAGTAGCTTAGATATCTTATTTTGGTGTACATCAGAGACCCTTATTACAAAACGACAAATGGGTCTGTCGTTAAAAACTGAACAAAATGCACTGCAGTTACACTCGCTGGAACACGTAATCACGACAATCGCTGAGGCGCGTATGCCAATGTACTGTAGAAGCTTCTCGATTCGGTGCGTAGCTAACTTCTAGAAGCGGCTTGAAGAGCACTGGTGACTATACAATCGGTTATGCGTTTACTCTGGATACAGTCCAAATTATATTTTAGATTTATTAAAGATAGAGTAGTTGAATTACATCTACTTTACGAATTTGAGTTCTTTGGATAAAGTTCAGATAATATTTAAATGTAACAAACACAAGGTAACAAAAAACATTCACATAGTGTAGTTTGCTTTCGTTCGCTATTCAACACCTTTCGTTCGCTTTCGTTTTTTGTCACAATTAGTTTCATGTGCCATAATGTGAACTTCAAAAAAGCTGTCGGTCTTTCTCTGAATCGACAACAGCTAGAGAAAAGTGATGTGTCGAAATTGTCAAATCTGTAGAAAAAAATGAGACAAATTGAATGGAAAGAGACATTCAGAATGCCATTGTTAGATTTAAATTGATGAAAAACTTTATTATCTAATTTGGTGATTATAAATAGACGTCCTTGAGAAGATGTTTGTACTGTATTTGTAGTTTTTTTTTTAACAGTAAAGTTCCACATTTACAATATTTACCGTTTAAAACTGTACAATATTAAAACAAACAAACAAATTCGCATTTGCTTTCCACTGCCATTGTGGGATAGTTCACACTAAAACCGTTATCACAGTTCCTGCTGGACATTTGAGTAGTGTACAACCAATACATTGTACATATTAACTTACAAACGGTAACCTCAGTACCATAACTGAGAGTGGGACAGAAAATGGTAAGCCTAGTAGGTGGAGCTGTACCTGGATATGAACATGTGTACGAAAGGCATAATGGAGTTACACATTATATATAGCAATATGTGAATATGTTTACGAACCACGCCTTTTGTTTCGTCTTCCTTAGAACACACACATGTGCGCGCGCGCACACACACACACACATAAATGTTTTATTTCCAACGGCGTTTGGGTTGAGTTTTGTCGTACATAATAAACTGATTAAATTAATTTGTTCACTCGTATACTTTCCATTTGTAGTTAATATACGTAGCTGAGTATAGCTAATTTCCATCGTAATAAATATTAGTACAAAGAATCAAGCTAATATGGTGTCATCGGAATATGCAAATCGTCATATTTCATTTTTTATAATTATTTTGTACAAATATATTTCTTAAGGTAAAATCTACTTTCCACTTTTGAGTAATGTATTTTTCAGAACTCTAGACGAGCACAATTTTCATCGAACTCTTCATCTTACATTTATATTTCTCATGCTTTATGCTTTTCATGATTTATTCTGCATCGCATTATGTCATATATGTGTACCCATTGTTTTCATACTTCTCTGCTTAATAGGCTTATTAGTAGCATCCGTATTATTTGGCAGTCGCGTGAAGCTGGCCGTTTGGCCGTTATCCGTTGCAACACAGGCGTTCTGATACGAAACTATTCCCAGGAAAGGTCACTGATCTTTACCTTACCACATTCTTTCAAAAATTTATTATTATAAAAGGTGATCTGATTATACCGCACTTGCCTATGTCTTGTATATGAAGCTTCATATTTTCTTAAATGTTTACAATATAGGCTATGTTAAAGTATTTTATGCTGATCTGAGGATAAAACGTAAACTTCGTTAAATGGAAAGTAAAAAATTCCATACTTTTAAGTGCCCAAGTCTCTACCATAAGCAGTTAGTGAGTGAATGAGTGAATATATGTGCGCGCGCGCGTGTGAGCGCAGTAAATGTGTGGAAACAAATAGCGTCAGCGCACTGAGAAGTGTGCACAGACCGACCCGCAGCATCAGGCACAATATTTTTATTAGTAATAGACTTTGCAGTGCTCTAGATTAAAACATAAATACAGATGAAAGTTTAATACGTACATTTTACTTTAGCAAATGATAAAAACATACCTAGTATTTGACATAATTAATTCAACTAAATGTCTGACCAGTAACTAATGTAAGGTTTATTGTTTGTTGCAGATTTGATCGGATCAAAGTATTTGGTTAATTGAAGTACTGACGGAGAAGAAGGGTCATATAAAGCTTATAAGACACACAGATTTATTACCATTAACCATTATTACCATTAACTTCATCTGCGATCGAGTTTTTTGTTACACGTTACACGCATCGCAACTGTAGAGAGGAGAGGGAGAGAGAGTGAAAGGGAGTGAAGGGGAGAGACTTGTGGAAAGTAAACGGACAACGATTGGAAGGAAAAGATGATGGCTGGGAAAATAAAATTTTTACTAGTAGAAATATTGCGCGTAATGTACGCGCGTTGGATGCGAAATGATGTTAAGCACAAACCACGTACGACGAGAGAGAGAGAGAGGGAGAGAGAAGAAGGATAGGGAGAGAGAGATTTATGGAAAGTAAATGGATAATGATTGGAAAAGATGATGGTTGGGAAAATCAAAATGTTTACTGGTACTGTAGGTAGGACTAACGTCGGCGCACTCACCATGTACGACGAACAGTTAACACAAGTGGGAGGCTGCCTTCGCGCTGATTGTTTCAGGCAGATTAATTAGAACTGGTTTTTACACAGTAACTTTTCCCACGTCCAACGCAACACACAGATATAACGGTACCGATACTTGTGATGCAAACGTTTTGACCACATGCGTTCCTTAATTTGCCGCTCCGTCGAGTGGATTCCAAAGAAATACCAGACAAATGCTGTATTCTTTTCGTCCGCGACTCTAAAGAATCTGTTTTAACTAACAGGAAACTAATATCCACGATCGTTTCAATAAGTTTGTCAAAAATCAGATACTGGCGCGGCTATTTGCGTTTCTTAAGCAGTTGAACACTATTCTAGTAACTGTTGTAAATGGATGCAGAAATGTTTTTTTTTACGGTTTGGTTTATGATTTCATCGTAAATGCTGAGAGCAATGACCAACGTATTCTGGTCTGTCATAAAAACCGGATATGGTATAGTATTTCAGAAATCTTTTGTATTCTTTTGTCGTATTAAGTCATTGTTTGAAGGAATGTGGTGTGAAGTAGTTACTCGTACTTACTGCTATTATTGCTGCTGCTGCTGCTCCTACAATAACAACAAGTATCATACCACTATGACTACTACTATACCACTACTACTACTACTACTACGACTACGACTACAACTACAACTACTACTACGACTGCTGCTGCTGGATGCTGCTGCTGCTGCTACTACTACTACTACTACTACTACTACTACTACTGCTACTACTACTACTACTACTACTACTACTACTACCGGTACTACTACTACTAGGCCTACTACTAATACATAATAACAACAATAATAATAATAATCATAATAACAACAAAACAATAGTAATAGTAATAATAACAACAATAATGGACAATGCACTCTATGAGAAAGGAGTGACATTTCCTTTTGTGTACAATTAAGTCATTCATTACATCGTTAGGGCACCTCTTACTAAATCTTTTAATGATCTTTAACAGAAAGTAAAACACATTTCATGTTGTGCAATAGTGCAGCTGCATTGCTCGGCTTACGTGCGTCTATTTTGTAACGCTACGTGTTATTGTATTTGTTTGGTAATACCGGATAGTGGTGAAGGATAATATATGTCGCTGACCACGCGGTTTTCAAACGCCAGTAAATCTGCCGGGAGGCGGGAACGTGTGCAATCTGACGCTTGCAGTTGCCATCGCGAACCCATCCATTAGTCGGTAGCACTCTGTAAAATACTTGGGCATACACTTGGACAAGAAACTGACTTGGCGCAACCACATTTGGAAGAAGAGAAAACAACTAGACACCAAGTTTCGCAAGCATTATTGGCTCCTGGGCACAAAATCAATGAGCAGAAAAGCAGAATTACTGTCAATGCGAAACAAGCTGTTGGTGTACAACACTGTCTTCAAGCCTGTGTGGACATACGGCTTACAGCTTTGGGGAACTGCATCTAAATCCAATATCGCCATAATGGAAAGGTTTCAGACCAAGGTGTTGCGTGCCATAACCAACGCACATGGGTTCATCAGCAACAAAGACATCTGTAGAGACCTGGACCTGCCCTCAGTCAGTGAAACCATTGCGATGTTCAGCGAAAGATGTGTGAAACGGCTTGAAGACCACACGAATCCTTTAGCCATAAATCTACTAGACAACAGCCTGCAGACAAGACGTTTAAAGTTAACATTTCCTCTGGACTTACCTAGACTCTAACAATATAAATATATTATACATAATCTGTTACTTTTAAATACCCATATAGAGAACTAGTCCATTGACTAGTTCTCTTCATGCCATGTAATTCTGTAAACAATTATGCTTATTGTTATGTATTAACAGATTCCATAAATAAACGTAACAAATAAATTAGTCGGTAGCGTTGTGACTGTAACTCTGAAGAGAACAGTAAGAAGCGAGAATATTTCGATATTTACGGTAAGAATTTGGTATGTTACACTCGGTACACCTGTCATTTGTATTTGCCTGGCCGCTAGAGGGCGTGCGAGTGTAGAGTATATTCACTTGAAGAGGACGCGCTCGGTATGTAGAGATGTTTAGTTTACCTACACTCGAGCTGACTGCCTTGGAGTTCTATCCTTTCACATTTGCTACCTTCGACATTCATGAACGGTGTTCGGAAACTGAAATGCAGTATTCGCGTTGCTACAACTCCCGCGATTAAATTTTCTAATGTCTGTCGACATGTGTCGGTCGCATGGCGACTTATGCGGTCTAGGTTCGATTCCAGAGGTGGGTATGGACTACCTTGCCGTTGTGTAACGACATTGAGAATTTCAAGTGGGTTGTGCTTTGTGTTTGGGACTTGAAATGTGTGTGTATGTGTATGTTCGGGGAGGGGCAATAGCAATGTATGTTTGGCGGCAGGCTCGTAACAACGCTCCCACCACGGTCCATACTGCCCTACCTCATTGATTGCTTAAGCAATAATGATTGCCTATTCCGGAGATATCCGCGTGTATATTGTTTATTAGTTTTTCAGATGTTAAGGTCTTGAGTTATCAAATTGCATCGTGTTTGACGGGCTGTAACTTTTGTTTGACGTCTCGCCGAATGCTGACCCATGCGGCGACTACCGCTCCGATAAGGGTCAAGACGATCCGGCTCAGACACAGAGTACCTAACGACGGAATAAAAAATGTCGGCCCTGGTAATCGGTAATGGTGGGTGGAGGAGTGCTTTTTTTAAATGTATTTACAAATATTTACGAATGTAAATAAGGATCTGCAAATGTACATATGAATACGCAAATACATGTTATGAATGTTTTTGTAACGTCAATAAAAATGAAACCTTTTCTATTTACAGATATTTAATAGCAAAAAAGACACTATTATAGAAACCCAGAATGCACAAATCTGAAGTGGTTAACAATTTAACACTATGCTCATAATTTTAATATTTTTATAATCTGCATTTTGAGCTGGAAGTATCAGCTTTAAGCACCTGTGAGTTCCCTTGACTAAAGAAGTCTCGATAGCTTATTGACATCAAAGTTCTGCTTTCACCAGTTAAGCATTAAGTTGTTAAGGTGTGGAGGCGTCCACACATTTTATTATAGATGATAATGCTAAAACTCATGCACGCATTACTGGGACGAACAGCTAGTACACGTTGGATTGACTTCAGGGGTTTGGAAGGTAGAGAAGGAGAATGTCCATGCAGAGGCGCGCCAGTAGTGTCCACCGCCTGTGTGCAGAACTTCAGTTGCCGCCCCTATACCCTCACCCTCCTTAAACATAAAAAAACACATTATAAAAATGTATCAGTGAGTACAAATGAAATACGGAATATATTAATTATAAATTTATTGAACAAAACCCACGAATTACAAAAAACTTAAGAAAACCAATAAACATACGAGATGAGTACAAAAGCAAAAACATAAAAAATACTTTGGAAGAAAATAAAATAATTTATGTTATTTGTCAAGAAAACATTGGCCAATTGCATCTTATACAATTGTACGTAAATTAAGAGATAAACGTACAGTTTTATAGAAACAAAACTTAATGAATAATTAAGTTTATTTTTTTTAAATATTTCCTCCTCGCCTGAAATTGTTGGCGCCTTTTCTTTTCACGTGCCTGTGTGCGCTGCACGCTTTGCACACTGTCGGCGCGCCACTGTGTCCGAGATTAACGTTTTCCCTTCAAAAGCAAAATTTCCTCAAGTACCGACCCAGAGTTCAGTTTGTCGTTTACTGACCAGCCACGGTCCTTGGTATGGAACCAGCTATCTGGCAAGCTGTGACTAAGCGAACGGTACATATCTTACATACGCCTGCAGTATAGTAATTTATAATCGCAGCCAAGTTTGTATTCAATGTCAACAACATTAATACAATAGGCATTAATGATACGTATCAGTACAGACAATTTTCAGTTTGTTTCGTCCGATACACCGTTCAGTATGATTCTAAAACTTTTAACGATTGATTTTAAAAGACACTCCAAAGCAATACTTTTTGTCGATTTAGGCGAGTCCTTATGCTCATTATTCAAATCGACATTACGCAATTGATTGCGTAGCAACTGGCTCTTCACAAGGCGACTCGTTTGTATGCACGGGTGAGGACATTAAACAATCTACCCTTTTAAAATAACAATGAGTTAAACTTCAGCGCACGTGTATCCTTCTGTATCGGCGCGTACTGAAGTAATTTTATGTTACGCGTTTTCACACAACTAACGATATTCAGTTCAGTGCAAAAGTAAAAGTATAAACACAAACGGACGGATATAACCTACTTAGTTAACAAGCACTGTATATCACACAAAGAAACTTTATACAAGCGCCTTGGTTTAGGTTTTGTTTAAATATAATGAAACATGTGGGAGAATTTCTTGTGCAATGCCATCTACACGTTTTAACTAGGATAAATAAGAAGTAATGCGTCTCTCTGGCAGCATTTAACCATCAATTGGTTATTGTTTTATTCTTTGATTCCATAGCTGATGTTATAATCGTTTAGGGGTCTTTGAGGAAATCGACGTAATCACTGGGGGACAAAGGCTAATGAGGATTTAGGCTTTAGGCCTACCATTTTAAGGACCCAAGCTACGTTTTTTTATTATCGTACAGTTATAAGTTTTATATCGGTATTTTACATCTGAATAATACGTACCTAAAAATTTTACTAGTTATTTATGTATTTTAACGAAGCACGAGGAAAGACGTATGAAACGAGATAGACAAAATTGTATTCACTTATAATTAAGTTACATATGAATTTAATTACGTTTCGAGCTTTTATTTTACTGAATTTATCTATTACGTCATCAAAATACAAAAGTTGTGCAGGTTTTATTCCTGTAGACAAAACGTCGAAGTTTTTCAGTCTTTCCTCACTCATTGTTGGTCTAAGACGAATTTTTGTTGATTTAAATTGTGAGAATCTTCTTTCAAGTAACATAAATTGTTAAAAATTAGTGTAGGATGAGTCATAAGTTGGGAATGGATGCAATGAAGTCCCATTTGACAACAAACTGTAGAACTTCCTTGGTTGACCATGTAAGCGCTGTTTCTACGGTGGCATTAGTAGTGCGTACACGTATCTCCTCGATAACTTGTTACACCATTTGTTCTTTATCAATTGACACAAGGTTGAACTTCTCTGTGGCCGATTATAATCATTATCAGAGGCTTCCATTTTCAGTTATAGAGTATAAAATTGAAGTGAGGTAAAGAATTCTAGTGAAACTTTGTTGGAACTTAAACGGGATCCCCGTGCTGAAGAGGAAGAGGCCGGGGCAGAATACCCCCGTCGCCCCTCTGTTTGTCGACCAGTGGGTTTAGAAGTTCAAAATGGGATGGATGTAATCATCAGTAAAATATACGCCCCAAAAATGTATTAGAAATTAAGTAAAGACTTTCCTCCTTGTAAGAGGCTACACCATGATAGTTTACTTTGTAGAGAGAATTATTTTTTGTGAACTGTATTCAGCGTTTGCATATGTTATTGCAGATCTGATTACCGTGGAGTATATTTTCTTTTTGACACTTTTTGGTACATTCCTGGATTGGAATATATTTTTTAATGCGTAGTAGCTTCTGTTTCCTGCTGCTAATCTTGCTTTGATTTCTTCGCTTGTTCCATTATTCTCTGTAATTGTGCTTCCAAGATATTTAAATTCTTGGACCTCCTCAAAACTGTGGTTGGCTTTTCTTATTCTTCCTTTTTCTCTTCTCTCGTTCCTTGTCATCAAAATATACTTTGTTTTCTCTTCATTTATTTTCAATCCGGCCTTTTGCCCCTCTCTTTCCAGTTCCTGATATGCTTCCAGTAGTGCTTGTTTTGTTCTTGCCATAATTACCACGTCGTCTGCATATGCTAGGTATTGGCATATATACGTATATATTTCCTGCAGGGTTTATTTCTATATTTCTTGTTCAGCTCTCCAGTACTAGATTGAATAGCACTGGGGAAAGCGGATCACACTGTCTTAGTCCCCTTTCCACTTTAAACTGTTTTGATAGAATTCCCTGTTTCGTCACCCTATTTATTGTCTCAGGAAAATTCTGCGATGAATTTATGAACCAGTATGGGATGGTCAGATGTGGAGGATAAGAAAGAATCGTGAGCTAAGGGACCTTTATGGACAAGCGGACATAGTTGAGGCAGTGAAGGCGCAAAGGTTGAGATGGTTGGGGCACGTGGTGAGAATAGAAGTAAGTGACCGAGCCCCAAAAATGGTATTGGAAAGGAAGCCGGAGGGAGTCAGGAGGAGAGGACGTCCAAGGAGGAGACGCTATGAAGACGCGGAAGGGGATTTGAAGAGTTGCGAGTGGCAGGTTGATGGAGTGAGGCTCTGGACACAGAAGAATGGAGAAGTATCATTGAGCAGGCCAGGGTTCTACAGGGACCGTAGTGCCAAAAGAAGAACTGTATTCAACGTACATTATAGAAACCAATATTTATAAAACAGTCATATTAATTGTTCAAGTCCTTTCCTCCACCTACTACAAGTGTTACTACTAGTGCCTTTCGGGCACTCTCAGACACGATACCAAGGCAATTAATATCTGTATGTGCAAAAATATCAATTCCGCAATGAGTATTAGGCCTTACCGCATCCATAACAATAAAGCAGCTGGATACTGTCGCAGCAGGCTAAGCAGAAAATTTTTGTTTGACTAGTTTCCAAGAAGATGCTTTGGAATTTTATAAGCTTTTGTTCTGCTAAACCTGTCTGAATAACGTATTTATGTTAGGGATTAGGTTTCACTGCGCACCGGTATACTGCGCAATTGCTATAAACAGCTGGTGTCCCGCTCTGTTCTTTTGTTTGTACTTCCGTTTATTGCTAATTTAAGTGACACTTATTTTAGTCTGAGCGTATAACCCATATATGCACGTTTTACATTACAGTAACAAAAAGAAGAAATAAACAAAACAAAAACAAAAAAGTGACGAATTCTAAAATTCTGCGTCGTGTTTAAGTCTCCAGAGCAGTACAAGTAATTTATAGGCTTATTCCTACGTACAATTTTGCTGTTGTATGCGGTGGGTACAGCTTATTGTTAAATAAACTCATTCATAGTCCTGAAAATTTTTAAAAGTGCTCTTGTGCGCACAGACTTACTCGCTCTATCGGCCCCTCTCTCTTCACAATACATCCACCTACCTACCTACCGTTTACTGTTATATTATTACAATTTTCGTACTAGCGTGCTGAAAATTGCCAGATTGTGAACCGCTTTTCCATCACGATACATATACTCTGATAATATTTTTTGTCAACATCTTAACGTTTCTGTATAAGTTCTGAAACGCTGGCCTAGATTCTGCAGGTATAGGCCTACTCGAAAGCTAGCGGCGTTCGGCTAATTAGATTTAGTTGATGTTTCCTGAAACGCGTAGGCCTATCGCTTTATCAGCGTAAAACAATGCTGCAGACTGTCTGCTGCACTTTCGTATGACGTAACGTCGTGCACATTCTCAGTGTAACATGAGGCGGCACGCTTACTGAACCTCTGCGTTATGTTTACGTTACCACTGGAATCTTGGCAAAGCAACTCATTTGTAAGAAAGGCTGCAGATGTTTATTAGAAACAAAACAGATTTCTGCTTATAAAAAAAATTGTTGAAAATAATGTTCTTCCTTTACAGAAGGCAGTTAAGTGGATTTAAGACAGACAAATTACTTAAAGAAGACAGTGACTGCAAGCCTCGGCTCTATAATGCGTAGAAAGTAAAAGTGGGTGGGCAAAAAGGTAAGTAGGTGGGCAACTCAAAGGAGCCAAGAAACTAATGGACCTCGTTAGTTATTTAGTGACACATTAACATTAACATACAGTAGATTGTCCTTAATTAACAGTCTGCGCACTACTTGTGAATATAGACGGGGAATTTAAAAAATTTAATTTTTAAAAGTCACAATTTTTGTTTTTACTGTATTTTTTAATATAATTTTTTTAAATAAACCTATTATGACAATTTTAAGATCGCTCTAAAGTAATTACTAAATTAAAGAAATGATGCCTGTAATAAGTGCAAACATGATTAGAAACGGAGCCAATCGTCCCGTAGTTCTACGTACTTGTATAGAAAACAATAAATCAAACCAAATCATAAAGCTTATGTCGTTTGGGATCATGAACAGCATCGAGTTGTAGAACAACCACATTAATGGGTTGGTGAAAGTCTCCTCTTGTGTCTCTGGTAGACTCTTTTAAATTATAAAAATCACAGATTCTGCTTTGACGACACTTCATTTTTATATAACTGAATTTTCAAATACTCGTTGAAGATGAATATACTGTAATTGAAATTTTAAAATGTTTTCAATAAATTGGCCTACACACTTTAATTTATTCGTCAGCATTATACTACATTACAGTAGCAATAAATTAATAAAACTCAAATAAAAGATGCCTCATCTCTTGTTTAACAGCTAGTTGAAGTATTGAAGTGTGACTGATTTTCATAAATTCGATTTTTCAGGGTATATCTAAGATACTGCTGGAAATTTCCTAAAATATCCTGATCCTTTCGGCAGAAGCTACTGTAACATTCACACGAACACTTGAAGGATGACATGTCTGGGCACTCGGTGAATTACAGAGGAATATTAGGCTACGAAACTTACAGTCTATACGGCTATACATTTACATACACTGTATGTTATATACGGTTTCAATTGAATACATTTTGATGTGACGGTTTTCGTGTTGATTGGATTTAACAGCTAAGTCAGTAAAAATAAGTTATTATTTTCTTAATAAGTATTAGATTAATTGGAATGTTACGAGAAGTAAGCGTCTAAAAATTAGTACCTATTTGTTACTGATGATGTAGTAACTGAATTGTAATGTATTCTTTGGTGGGTTATTTGTTGTTGGTGATGTTAACATAACTAGGTGACGAGAATCCTTGACAATATCACTCAATTGTCTTTAATCCTGATTAATGGAATGCTGATGTCTTTCTTATCGATATTATCATTATTTGTTCGGAGTCTGTGTGTAGCGAGGGCGCTGCCTACGTTCGGAGTTAATTAACTTTGTAACTAGTCACGAGTATATGCAATAATGTTACATCTACAGACACATTGCAATCCTTTTATGTTGCACCCTTAACTAATTTGCTATGTGCACGATTGGTTTGGTAAAAGTGTCCTTGGAACACACCGTTGAGCTTGAATTCATCCATTACACTATCGTTTCATGGCTTAGTTAAAATTTTAATGTGAAACACACAGTTGCGCCAGCGCCAGTGTTGTAAACATGTTTGACTAACTGCACAGTTAATAATAAAGTTTTATGTATTATTGCGCTGCGGTGGCGTTCGTTTGGCGCAGACTGTAATGTGCGTTACATTATTGCCACGGCCTGCTAGCACGCGTGGTCTCGTCTTGACTTTCGTATAGACTATAGGCTATGACTCGCCGCAAGCCGGGTTTCCTGACTTCGTCACCTGAGGGGACAACGCGGCGGCGCTTGTCTTCAGTTGGAGTCGTCCGTTACTAGCAACAACGCCAGAGCAACTCTCCCCAGCATAGTCCTGTCTAGGAATCGCAGCTGGTTTACTCGAATAATGTAACGTTGCTCGCAGCTTTTCGAGACGCAACAGCGCCTAACGCGTGACTATCCCTCAGTTTATAATCATAATTATTATATTCATTTTACACACAATGCCAACCATCCTATGTTGTTCATTAGAGAGGAACGTGAATGAGATGGAAAACTGTGAACAGTATAACTACACTTGGGGTCAGATCACTGATCTCATGGTTGAGATGATAACAAACCTCAGTGACGTATATTCTGAAACAGTACAGATAGACGAGTTACAGAATGACCAATCACAAAAGAACCAGGGGTAAATAAATAATTTAATAATCCGAATTTTGCACATCAACTACAAATTGTTTTCTTCATGTCTTATTGTCTAATAACAATGTAATTCGTAAGTGATTACTCTATGTCCTCTTACTGAATGACAACTAGATTTTAGATAAATCTAGGTTACTATTTTAGTTATTCGGATGGAAGAAAAGAGCACTTTACCTACGTTTAAGAGAATGTCAGCTTTTGTTGACGTATGTTGCTATCAACATGGTCGGTTCATCCAGTAGGGCTATTTGCAACGAGAGCATTCACCGACTATAAATCCATTAAGTAACCACATAGTGCGATGAGATTAAAAATGATTCGCTCTATCTTGTATTAAAAACTACTGAATCCTAAAAATTTTATTTTATACGATTTTGCTTGAAAAATTGTTCTTACCCTTTAGTTTAACTTAAACAGAAAAAGTCTTCTGGCGCTTCTAGACAAATCTTCTAGACACGTCTACCTAGCACACACCTGTGTGTGTGCGCTCGCGCTCGCGCGTGTGCGTGATTAAATCACGTTGTCCAGTTAGGAAGATCAACGTAAAGGTTACATTTATCGTAGGTTTTCCCCGTAGTTGATACGGATATGTTCCTTGCAATTCTCTTTACTTTATGCAGTAAAAGTCTATTTGCCTTCTTCGTCTTTATGATCCGTTACGATTGACAAGAAACAGCATCACGTAATGTTAAATTGGTACGCAGTACAAGTTTATACTTACGAACACCGGATACTTAACTATATACTATATTTATACTTCAGTCCGAGAAGGCATTTAATTAACCTTTACCTGTTATAGAATATTTCAGGATTCGGTATTAACGTCGTTGCATTATTTATCAAGTTTCTTTAACAAATTGCAGCAAAATCATTCTATTATTTTACTAAACAATACATTACAATGCGGCTCAAGACTGACCGTTTAAACGTCGATACCACGTCTCAGTAACAGCTTACTCCAAACATTTTTTTATTTCTTTATTACGCAGCAAAGTTCAGTTCAGTTCCTTCATTAAGTAAACATAATCATCATGTCTTTTCTGCCCAAGGGCAGGTCTTACAGAGCATGCTCCCTCCATGCTTTCCTATACAGGGCTAGTCTCTTCATATCCTGATATCACATGCGTACGTATATCGTCTAACATCTGATCTCTCCTCCGTCCTCTATTCCCGCGTCCCATTTACCAGCCCCTCCAATGTTTCTACCATCACTTAACCTTGTGTTTGGCGCATACTGTGTCCCAACCAATTTCTCTTCGTCCTCTTCACGACACCCAACATTCTTCTTTTCTCTCCTAATCTTCCAAGCACCTCATCATTCGTCACTCTATCCCTCCACGAAATCCGTTCCATCTTTCTCCGTGTCCACATCTCGAAGGCCTATAACCTCCTCTCCTCTCCTTCCCGCAGTGTCCAAGTTTTTGCCCCGTGCAGGAGGACGCTCCAAACAAACACTTCTCCATCTTCTTTCTCACATTACGTCTAACGGCCCGCATAATAATCTTTACTTTCATAAACATACTAATAATAATAGTAATAAGGATGAATGGCCGATTATACACACCTCAGAAGGACAGAGCCAGAAAGGACAAGGAACAAGATCCTCACCTTTCAGGGATATAGCTAGACATAAGAACAATGGGTGAAAAAGTCCACCAGGCTCTAAGAAAACGTGGAATCAGAGAAGGAGATGCAGACAGCAGAGAAGTGTTGAGAAAGACAAATGTAGAGGTGAAGGAGCTTTGCGAAACGAAACCAAAGAGAACCAAAAAAGTGTCATCGGGAGAAGAACGAGCAAGAGCGAGCGAGAGAGTGAAGGAATACTATCGAAGGACAAATGGGTTCCAGAAAGTGAAGGAAGTTGTGTAATCGCAACCAACAGATAGATGAAATAAGAAAATAATGATAATAATACCAATAATAATAATAATAATACCAATACTCTACTAATTCGTTAGCATTATTAACATCACCCCCGTTCTATTAAAAACTTATAACTATTAATACTATTCAAGAGTGCATACTATTCAGAGAAAGGGTGCCAGGAAGATAAATACTTGGGAATAATTGCTCTAGATCAAACGCACCTAATAAATTCGTATTATATTTACCATTAAAATTGTTATATATGTGTATGAATATGTGTGACAGAATTATATTTACTAAATAAAATAAATTTACGCTCACCTTATTGAACACCAGAACGAGCAAGAAAACTAACATATTTAGCAGACGGCATTCCTGTTAAAAAAAAGAAGAAATTACTTCACTCCCGGGAAAAAAGACGTTTTAGTGCTGCAGTTCCCTAGAACGAAATTTTAAACGTCGCTCAAGGCTTGTTTTTTATTATGCAGTTAAGACGTTGATGTCTGTAGTTTAATTGGTTTCATGTGAGCATGGATTGTAGCAAAACAGCAGATCAACACAGTCCACGGCTCAACAGTTTCATCGATGGCAGCAGCATGTCATACAACATGGAACATTTGGTGTATATTGGATAATTTTGTTACAGAGAAAACGCAAAGAACAATTTTTCACGAAATTTACGACCTTTTTCTTATAAATTTAAATTCTGATTATCTTAGGCCTATTAATTTTTTTGTACCGTTGAAGATGATGATATATTATCTAAATCAATCTGTCACAGGTGATGGATAATCCTTACTTGTTAGCGAAGCAATACGTGATTAAACTTTCCAATGGTGCGGTTGTTCAAGGGTAAACATTTCTATTCGTGCTGTTGTAAAAGTGTTTAATCCATACTTACATTACTTACTCGTAAGTATGGCGGCGTAGGCTTGCACGCATTTGTACACAGAGATATGATTGTATTAGTGGTTGAGGCAAATTCTTTGTAAAACCACACTGACAGGCAGTGATGAGTGAAAGTGTTCCAGCAAATAAGTTTGTAATTGGCGTACGTCGCTGTTTACCTAGGAAGACACAATACCATAGTGCCTTTGAGCTGTTGTCCTATATACAACGAAATGCAACAATATACATATGAAGTCTGCGCGCGTGTGTACCTTATAGTCGGTTTCTACCTGCATTCATAAAGACGAAAACTCACAAATGGGTAAGTAATACCATACGAAAACACAACTCTGCAACGTGTTATGAAAGTATTCAAACACACTATGGACAGAAACGTTATTACAAAATTTCTTCTTCAACACTGCATTGAATACATGCATTAGCTACAGTCATCACTCAAAGTTATAACATTTGTTACGGTAATACTTCCAACCGGTACACTTTTCAATAATTCTTACGGTCACTTTCCACCGGGAATGCAAACACACACATGCACAAATGTGGTCTGTTGATCAGTCCGTTCTCACCTTCAAGATCCCTATATCGTAGTGCTTGGCAAACGTTCATCTTAACAGACTGAGCTAAAATAATTATGACTACCGCTTAACCACGTTCTGAGAGTACATTTAGGTTTCATCGTTCAAATAGTACTGATAAATTAACAATTAACTAGTTAAGAACGTGTGAATAAACAACACACTTGGAATACGATAACAAATATATACGAATAAATGTAGTAACTCTGTAAATGAGTTCCAAATATGTTTACTCGGGCCTGATTGGCTGTATTACAATTATGATAAATACATTACTCACAGTAAAACAATAACTCATTGCTAATCAACAAACAATTTTCTGATCTTTCCTGGTTTACTAAGTCGTACTTACTATTGAATACTAAGTTCTGATCCTAATAATATTTCACTGTTTTGCGTCCTGTCGTCCTTATAAGGGTATTGTTATATTCATTTGCATCCACTGTTACTGTTATCCATTTATGAGTTTATATTATAGATATGTTCAAAATTAAAACTATACGTATATCCTGTCAGCCATAACTCTGTTTTGCCTATTGTCACTGCAAGCAGGAAGCCGATTGCTAAACCGACTTGTTTCAATTAACGTTATGTTTATTTTCATGGAACACAAACCACATGCAATCGGTGTGCCACTACGTTACCATTTACTTATCTCTAGTTGACTGTAGTAGTTTCATTCGTTTTCAGCATTAGCGTATCTAAAATTTGGCCGGTGGGGGGGGGGGTCGAGTCAGCTACATACAAAAGAGAAAACAAGTGGTTACTATCTTTAAAGTGGTTGAAAAACGTGTGATAACTTCCTGAAATCAATTCCATTAAAGTAAACTGTAATAACAAAATAACAATACGCGTTATTTAAAGATTGTTTACTTATTGACTGAATTGATTTTCCTATACAGTATTTCAGATTTCAAACCTGTTTGTATATTCAAAAAAGTGTTATTAATATATTAGCGTACACAGTGAAAAAATAATAAAATAGTCAAAAAATTAAGAGATTAACAAAATTTGTCAAATTTTATTTAACCCTCTGGAGGGGAGGTCCAGTCCCGTTCGTCCCCCGCCCCGTAAATACACCCCTGGTTTTCAGTAATAACAAATCTGCAGAATATTACAATTTTACTTACCCACAATCGAGCATAGCGTCATCTCCCGTTTAGTAAGTGTAGTAAGGAAGCCTCAAATCATTATAATAGTTGCTTATCTTCATTGCATTACACTCGTCACTTAGATTTAGCTTATCAAGTAAGTTACTTACCTTCACTTCACCATAAGTATTTACTTCATCATAGTAGTAACTTGTAGAGTTTATTATAGTAGTTACTTGCCTTGTTTACACAGTACTGTGGTATAATGTTACTGTGTAAAATAAATTTTCTTCTTTTGAATTCATTTTTTTAATAATATATCATTATGTGGTATATAGGATTTCATTAATATCCCTACTCTACCAACATAAAAAACATATAAATAAATTTATTAATAAGTGTAGTCTATTTTTTTTAATAGGTAAGAAGTGTTTCACAGATAATTTTAATTAAATCTAATGTTACATTAATTGTTTACATAAACTCTTTGAAAGTACTAGATTCTCCTTAGCAAGTATTGTTAACAGGCTGACACCGATGTAATGTGTAGTGTATATTAATAACACAAACTATTACCCTTGAATAACATATAGGCCTACAAGTGATTTATTCTTATATTACGTGTAACAAACAAACAGGTGGTATATTTAACAGGTATTAATATATATAATAACAGACATAATAATAAATTATAGGCAAGAAACACCTATCATGTAATAAGACATCTTCGCAATTAAATATTTGCATAGTAATTTTTTATGTGACAATCATGAATGTAGGGTTTGCATAAAAGAATAGTATTTTTCATCACTTTGAGGTGTTATATTCTCAAAGTGTACAGTATTTGATCATCCAGTTTTCCATCGTAATTTGCGGCCACCGAGGACGCTTGCGGCCATCCATAGAATATTTCAAAAGTTTGGAATTGATTCGGTTAATAAAGGTAATTGTTAACATGCCACATGTACTAGACCAAGCAGTGTTGTGATAATACTTATCGAAACTACACTAGTTTAAGAGTAAAATCACAAAGCAACCAGTAGCCAACCGAAATTGGTTTTGTTATAACAGCGATATCGTCGATGTTGATTCTTTATTTTACAATACGTCAACAAAAAATTTATTAATTAACGAATTTCTGAATTAGATAATACACCAGTTTTTAATGTACGCGTTCACTTAGAGTTACTTCCGACTCGTAACGTTGAGTAGATATTTAGAGTAGATTACTTGTCAGTAGAAACTAGATTGAACAGTTGTGAACAGTTTATATCAGAGATGTTCCATTTGTTGTACAATAGCTGTCCATTCAATATGGTCGTTCAATAGGTTCCTGAATTAGACAGAACTTGTAATCCGAGATGAATAATATAATATACGTCATATGAGGAGAAGAGGATTGTAAGAAGGTAACTTGACTTCATTTAAAACATGTCTAGCGTCGGGACTTTTCCTTTGAGCTTTACAGACTCTATTGTAAAATATTGTTTAATTTGAATGGCAAATACGCTTGTATCTGTATCTGTGTGTATGCAAGGATGAAAGGTAACGACGTACTCACACAGACACACCACAGTGAAGTTTCTCTATGACGACCACCTGCGGTTCTTCATTGTTGTAGTGTTGCAGAGGTGGTCCCTTCGGGAACATGGTTATAATTGATAGCAATAATCGATTCCTATAAGGCTTTAGTTACATACTAAATGTAAGTTTTAAAACGTGTATTAAACAATAAATTTTGGTTGCCAATCTTTGAACTCTACTGAGGTATACCGCACTGAAGTATTCTTGAAATGAATGTTGTTTATTTGATCTCTTTTCTTACCAATCATTTTCTTCTTCAAATAGTACGATTTTGTACTGTAAGCAACCCATTTTATTAAGCCCTATCTTATTATATGTTGTTCTTCTTTTTCTTCTTCTTCTTCTTCTTCTTCTTCTTCTTCTTCTTCTTCTTCTTCTTCTTCTTCTTCTTCTTCTTCTTCTTCTTCTTCTTCTTCTTCTTCTTCTTCTTCTTCTTCTTCTTCTTCTTCTTGTTGTTGTTGTTGTTGTTATTATTATTATTATTATTATTATTATTATTATTTTCTACGAGATCAAATTTTTACAACACGTTCATATTATAATTATTAAGAGTTCCCTCAGTGTCTTTTGAAGTAGAGGAACTAACATCTAGAAATACTTTCCTTAATAATCTTTCAAAGTCTTTGACTTCATTAAAGTTCGGATCGTGAATACCGTCTGTTCGTAGACCTACCAATTCGAGTTCATTTCAGTTGGGTTTCAAGCTTTCTACATTTGTACCTCCTACTATGTCAACGCTCAGTTAAAACAAAATTTCTTAAAACGATTTTTAAAAAGTATTTTCATCTGCATTGTTCGACGCTCTCTTTTGGATTTTCACTACAACTGAGAAAGAAAATTTCTTAACAAGCCAATTTACATTAAAATTTACTCTGCTGGTAAATGCAATGAGAGCATTCATTATACAGATCACAAAGTGTGATTTAAGTGACTGGATTATTCCCTGATAATAAGGTTTTATTGGCAGATAAAAATAAACCACAGTGACTTTATATCATCTTCAGGAGGCACGAGTATTACCCAAAACACAGTACATTCCTGTTCTGTTTTTTCGAAATAAAAATGTTTCAATCAAATAAGTGAGAATAACTCATCTACGGCGCTCGGTTTACGTATTGTTCCATAGTTCTTATTTACATTTTTAAACATCCCGAATGTGACGAATTGTTTATTTTTAAAGACAACTGTTTTCGCCTACAGGACTGACACATCCCCATCATTCTCTGTTTGAATTTTCTAAAACTAAATGCTTTAAAACCTTTTAAAAGCGGGCGTTTGTCTGTTTGGGTTACGCCCGACAACAAAGTTCCGTTTCATCAACGTTATAAACGTCCTTGTAATCATAATTTTTTATTAACGGCGGCAAGTCGCTCTGCCACAGCGTTCTCTGACTGATACACTTTCACCGTGGAGTTTTTTAAAACAATATTGTTTTGACCGCAGAATTTTCTAGTCAACCGCTGCTTGCAGTGGATTTTTCGATCTCATAAGTTGTATTGCCTATAGAAGCTGCAAGGATTTATAACACAATTTTATTGCTGACTTCAATTTTCGTATATATAAGTTCTCAAATTAAAAAGTTAATAGTTTAGTTCTTTGTAAGAGTGAACAAAATTTTCATTATGTTTTTGTTAGTGTTTGTGAACAATTTTAATTTGATCAGTTCCTTTTATTTAAAAACATTTTGAGTCTGAGTTTTACCACGTTCGTACCTATTTAATAATTGCTTTATGATATACAACAAGTAGCAGTTTTAATAGCTTTTGATAGTGTTCCTAAAATCGTTTCTGAACACCTTTTTCTTATGTATTATTATTTTTTTTTACTCATTAAAAGCAAACATTGTACGCAACAATAGGATGAAGGACACGCCTCATTCACGCGGTGAAACTGAAAAGTTAGGAAGAAGAACCGGGTCAGCACATGAACACTACTAAGAACTATGCTGATTTTAGATTTAACACTCGTTTTTCTTAACACTTTTCGACCATTACTACGATGAGCCATCCTCAGTGGCTCCAGGTGTTCACATCAAGGCCACATTGTAAATCGGCGAAACGTTTGGTGTTAAAAAACATATAAAACGTTCGTGAAACTAAAAACCGTGTTGTTTTTATCAATGACAACGAAGAGAGTTCATGAGTGAGAATATGTGAATGCGTCCGTCTCCAACGAGCACAAAAACAGAATTGGGAATTGGTTTGGACGGTGTAAATATTGATTATATTTTTACATAGTTGTAGGCAGCGATAAATTTTGTAATTCAGTTTCGAGTGTGATGACTAATGTCACAAAATACTCACTGCCTAACCTGTCATTAGACATCATCATCATCATCATCATCATCATCATCATCATCATTGGCTCGACAGCCCTCTGTGGGCCCTGGCCTTCTTCAGAAGATTCACCATTCTTCTCTATTTATAGCCATATTCTTCTGGTTTCTAGTTCCAAGAGTACTAATGTCCTGACTCACCCCGTCCCTCCATCTCAGTTTTTTCCTTCCAACTTTCCTTTTACCTTCTGGCTTTGCATTAATTATCTTCTTAATAACTCTGCTTTTACAAGTACGTATAATGTGATCAGCCCATTCTAATCTTTTTAATTTAATAAAGGTGACCACATCAGGTTCATCATACAAATTATAGAGCTCTAAATTGTATCTTTTTTCCAGGCTTCCGCTTCTTCCACTGGACCAAAAATTTGCCCGAGGGTCCTCCTTTCAAATATTTAGTTGCCTCTCATCTGACTGTCAGTAGACACCGTACATGATAAACTGTATGAAAAAGGAGAACCGAGAATGCCAATGTAAATCAATGAATGATGCAGAACTGGTAATTGATACAGTATTGTTATGTAATAAAAACCTTATTACAGTAAAAGTACCGAACTAACATGACTACTCCACTAAGCAGTCACTCCCAGTCGTGTCTGAGAGGGTATTACTCCGGTCAGATCCGAAATTTACTTGATTCGTTGAAAACTCCCGTCGTTTAGAGATGGTAAACGATGGCTGCCAAAAGAGATTTTGCTTTTCTTTTCTTGCGTGGTTGCGGGTTACAACAGTCTTTATATCACAAACAAATAAACAGTTACAAGTATTGTTTATCAGTTATGAACGTAATCCAACAAGCCTTCTTTTCAATTACAATAATGCAGTATGCACTACTCTCAACTCTCAATACTACTATACAATGTATTTCTACTCTGACAGTAGTAATAAACAATAGCTTAACAATAGCAGTGTAAGTTATTCAGAGGGATATTTACGGTGAGGACGAACGGGACCGAACCCCCCCCCCCACAGAGGGTCGAAAAAAGTTGACGAATTTTGTTACTCCCTTAATTTTTGGGTTATTTTATTATTTTTTCAGCTGTTTACGCTCACGTAGTAGTAACTCTTTTTAAATGTACAAACATGTTTATTACACAGCATCTGCGTATACGTTTGAAATATGAAAATCAATTCAGTCAATTAGCATCTTCTAAACAATGTTTCAATAATGCGTATTTTTATTGTCTTATTACCTTTTACTTTAATGGGATTGATTTCAGGACGTTAACACACGTTATTCAACCACTTTAAAGATTGTAATATTGACTAGTCTTAACTTGTTTTTTCTTTTGTATGAAGCCGACTCGGCCGGATTCTAGATACGTCACTGAAGTTATTAATTGATAATCACTATAAATAACTACTTCCTTGTCCCAAGTGATAACACACAGATGTCGAATCTCGTGAACCCAGAGCCTTTCACACTGTTATTACACACATAATGACTCTACATGGTCCTACACGTATTTATTATTTTCACGTAATTGCATAGTTGACAAAACTGGAAGCGATTTACCTCATAGAACATTTGCTTATCTGTGTGTGTGTGTAAGCAACTCAAATGTTCCATATGTATGAAGAATACAGTTTGTTGAGAATCTAAATAAACGTTTATAAGTTCAAGTAACTTTTCGATATAGTATTATAAACAATTTCTTCGATTCGATTCCGTAACTTATGGATTTTTAAAGAATTTGATGAAATCTTATGTACATGAGAGTCTGTACGAATTCGCAAACGTTGGTATGTAGAAAGAGAATGGCGAATGTTAAGAAAGGGTAAGAGCCAAAAAATTAAAACTTCGTTGCTTTGTGTGAAGCAGAAACAGTGTGCACACACAATAATTCAGCAATAACTAGCACCTTATATCACTGGCGTTTTATTAGGCCTGTAATTTTCACAAAAGTATATTTTGGCGATATTACCTACTGCCCCACTTGACCACTACTATAATTAAAATTTCTTAATTAAAATTTTTTTGGGTAAATTGCGGTTGGAATAGTTTTCAGCACAAGTAAGAAACAATTATTAGAATTATTATAAAATTAATTGTTAGTAGAATTCTGCGTAGTTTTAAATTGTTAACAGAATCTAATTAGGCAGTACTACTCAAGCTGCTGGGGGATCTCGCTCAGTTCCGTTGTCACAAACACCAATGAAGCAATGTTGATTCAGTGAACAATTTTTAGATTATGAACTATTACCTCATCCACATCTGAATGACGTCATAGTAGACACAAGATGGTTGCTGCCCTTGTGGACGTGACCTCTGCTTGTCGTATGTCAAAGGCCTCTTGTCTTGTGATGTAATTAATGGCAAAAATATCCTTTTTAGATTTATTAATATATGTTTGCAAATTTAGTTATTTATGAGACTTACGTACCAAAACATTAATTTTTAAAATATTTTTCTTAATTTTTATATCTAGTGTAAGTAAAGTCTCTGAAACGTTGCATCTAAAATCAATTCTCTGAATGAGCTGTACGAAATTCGAGAAGACACGTTTGGTCATATTGTTGGCCAACCGGTAGAAGATTCATTTCTTCCGTTCAAACACTTATTTTTCGTGTACAACAATTTTTTCATTATATAAAAACCTAATTTAGTAAATCTATGTTTACAAAGTAACAACTAACTTTACGGTTGTGCCGTCACAAGTATTTATAAAACATAATGTTCTTACCGTGACCGAAATGCTTTAGAGTAGTTACACTTATGATAAGTACTGTGTTTTAAAGACGCCAAATCAGAATGTTAATCGAACGTTAAAACTGAAGGATAAGATAGTACGTAAAGTGAGATGTTAAAACCAGAGATTGTAGGTGAAAAATATTTCTATTAGTGTAGTTAAGTTAGTAAATAAAAAACTTTCATGTACAACAATGCTCTGATTTATTTTCTTTTTATTTATATAACTCATATTGGGCTGCAATGGCTTGGATGCGTCTCCCATAGCCTCTCCTTACCAAATGTCAACCAATGTCAACCAACCGTCACGTAGTGCCGCCCGTTCTCTCAGAGGGGGCTCTGACGACCGAGTGACTCCCGGTATAAGGAGTCCAATTCTACCAAGAGCCAACGGCTTCTTCAGAAGGCGGACGAGCGGGTAGGAGTGGGGCATTCTCTTGCCCTTAGGGTTAGAAATGAGCTCAAAAGGTGGATGAACCAGTAGTTGATCAACGGCATAGAATGCAGAAGGCAACTGGAAACCACTGCATTAAGGGTGTTCGGACATCCTCATGTAGCATCAGTAGTATTTCATGAGTCGATATTTAATAAAATATTCCGGAATAGGCCAAAAATCGGATTTCCGGGATCGGACTAACTAAAAATTTTGTTTAGATAATCTAAAGAGAGATTATCTAAACCAAAATTAAAGAAATGGTCTGACAAAATTACAAATGAAGAGATGCTGAACAGAATAGGCAATGGAAGGTGTTTTTGAAAAGCATTAGAAGAAGGGTAGATCTTATTGGACATACACTGCGGCATGAAGGACTATTAAACTTGGTGACCGAAGGAACAATAAAAGGTGAAGATATAAGGTAAGACCAAGGCTGCAGTATATAAAGCAAATTATGGATGATGTAAATTGTGAAACTTATGAGGAAATGAAGAGGTAACAATGGAGGACCGCTACAAACCAATCTTAGGATGGAAGTCATAAGAAGAGAACTCATATTATATATAGTTCCCAACTTTTATTAATTATTAAGCTCTTGTTATTCGGGGATAACTCTCACCTCTCACATTAACGATTTATTATTATTATTTTTTTAATTAAAAATTTACAGAATCCATAGTTTTTAATTCTCAAGTAAATTCTGACGATAAACCTGCTGGGATATCAAGTCATGGTCCATCATTAAAAAGGCCAGCTGCACAATCGTTTCCAGTGACGCTGACTTTGACTTGAGACGCTGACTCGTCCTTAGACGTCTGCCAGTTTTAAATGTTATCATACTTTCATTCTGTTAGTTTTATTTGTGACGTGTTTCCACCTTTATTACCTGCATACTTGGGAGGCGAGTACATGTTGGGTCAATATCTTGTTCCCTTTACATTACAATACATGTAATCAGGAATATTAGAAAATTTGTAGATATAAAAAGGCTCTTAACAGTTTATTTTGAGTCGCTGTTAAATTTTCAAATTTTGCATTTGGGATACTGGTAGTATTTAGCTAAATGCAATCCCATCATAATACAGAAGTATGCTTCTTCTTCTTTATCTGGCCTTCCCGGTTCTCAACGTCGGGTTACACAGAAATGTGTTTAAAGGTTAACTAACAATGTGAACCGACGACAAAACGTAACCTTTGTTTAATGAATTCGGAATTTTACTCCTGCCTTTACTGTAAATATTCGAAAATCTACAACACTAGGTGTAAAGATATTTTAAAACTTCCTAAACATTGTACGTTAATATTACGAAAATATATTCGGGGCTGTTGGGCCGTATTCGATTACGTAAATTTCTGTCTCTAGACGTTTCGGCCACACCTTCAGTAGAAAAACTTTCGAAAAGGTAACAGTCCAAACGTAGCTCACTGTTCGGCCTGTTGTCTTTTCGAATGTTTTTCTACTGAGGATGGTCCCCGGTGGTGTGGGCGAAACGTCTAGAGATAGAAATTTAAGCAATCGACCACGGTCCAACAGCCCCGTATATGATATTTTCAATAATTTTAACTCCGGCCGTAATAGCTTTCGTACACCTTAACTGTGTATGTCCTTATAGGCCGAGCTAAGGGCGGGCGGCAAAGAGCTGTAAAGTGTTTTGTAACAGAGTTATTTGTACAAGAAGAACGTTTTTAGTCACTAAACGAGTTTTTGATTATCAAGGACACTTTGGTCACTGTCACATCGACCACAACATTAAGTCCATGCACTGTTTGTCCAGCGTCATTTTGGATCACTCAGTATGATTTTAAAGACATCACGGTAACAGACATTATGGTCACTGCGTATTTCACCCATCACATTGCCTGCTTATTTCATTACATACAAACAATCTGGCGGGATTTGGCTAATCATGATCTAAGACAACGTCATACTGGAGACGAAGAATTGCCTTGCCTTTAGCCCCTTTGAACGACTTGGAAGACACGTGAAAATTACACTATGCATGAAGGTATGTATGATGTAGCGACATACATAGAAACTGCCTACATCGGGGCACGACCTGCTAATGTTAGAACAAGAGTTGTTCCATCACGCTTTGGACCAGAAACCTGAAATGTCCATGCACTGGTAGTAAATACAATGTAACGTACAAACGATTACGTTTGAAGGCTGGTACTATCGGTTTTCAAAATGTTAACCACACATCATGCGTCCATATGGAAGTTCTTGAAACATATCCAATAAGATGAAAGAGTCTAGTCTACTTTAATCTTATAACCGTCAGAAGGTCATGGCGACATAAGATATCCTATAAAATAGGTGCCACATAAGTCAGAAGCAGTTTGATAGAATTATAGTGAAATATGAAGAATGCAAAACAAAAAATAAAATTGACAGTCATCTTTGTATCAACAGCCATAAAATTAAACTCTTCACAATAGACGTGAAGCGGAAGATCAAAAACAAGATTAGTCACTGTTGCTGATCATTCCTGTCACAGTCAACATCATTCCTGTTATAATTATTTTAGTATCGCACAAATGATCAAGAAAAAACTAACTGGTCAATAATAAATTCTAAGAATATTGTATCTAAAAACAATTGTGAGCGAATTATATTACTGGACGAAAGTTCGCTCAATGAAAGATGGACCGAAAAACTAGTTGCCCAAATTATATGAATAAAATGCTGTTACCAAAAATGTTGTAGACTTGGAATAATATGGACATAAATATTAGTAGGCCGTGGCGTATCTGGAATTTGTCTTTGGGGGGGTCCGGGGAAACACCGGTTTTCTATGACCGGGGTCGGGTCGGAAAAAAAAGAAAAAAAAAGTTAAGACTAATCAACATTACTACTTGAATCAGCGACTTTTAAAGTGCCTGAAAACGCGTGATAACGTCCTGTAATCAGTCCTAATAAAGTAAATGGTAATAACACAATAAAAATACGCGTTTTTTAAAGATTATTAAAAATACTTACTGACTGAATTAACTTTCCTATATTTCGTATTTCAAACGTGTACCCTATATGATATGTAATAAACCTGTCTGTATATTTAAAAAAGAGCTACTACTATATTAACGTACACAGCTGAAAAAAATAAAACAGCCTAAAAATTAAGAAATTAAAAAGATTCGTTAACTTTTCACGGGGCGCTGGGGATCGTTTCAATATCAGGGAAGTCATTACAGAATGTTAACTTGAAGTCCATTTACAGTACTTTTAAAAAAAGACTAAATGTTAATACAGATATCCTATTCTATTCATAACAGATATTTAAAAAATGGTGACCCGATATACGTCCAATACTCCAGAATGTTATTTTTTTTTTAAGAAAAGTAACCTCGACTAGATTTAGACACCTGGTACTTGCACTCTTAGACGCCTTTATTAATGTATTCTTAGTACTAAGGTAAGGCTTGAAAGTGAACGCGTTCATAATGAGTATTGTGCTACAGGATACTCATTTTCAATATTTGCTAGACGATTTGGTTTTCGTTAGCAGGACGAAACTGCAAGATACAGGTAAAGGAGTATTAACGAACAGAATGAGACAAACAAAGAAATAAATCTCTGCGCTTTAGTAGTTTTTTGTGTGTAAACACACGCACACACACACACACACACACACACACACACACACACACACACACACACACACACACACGTTATATTTTGTAAGTCAAGGTTGGATTATGTCACCGGATTTATGAGTTTCGTCATTAGTAGGTAAGGTTGCAATGGATTTTGTAGAATGAATTTGAATTGCGGTGAGGAAATTTTAATAAATTTGAAGGTCTTAATGTAAATTACGTGTAACACTAAGGACGGTTCACGTGGTAGTCGTGTCTTTCCTGAAATTAACGTTGTCTGGGAAACCACATAAATTGTAATGTGATCATATAGCATTTTATTACAGGTTCAAACAAAATGGTTCTTTATCAAGCTCTGTATACACTTTTCTTTGTGTAGTGGGGTCTGATATTAGTTGAGCGTGTAATTAAGACGACAAAACAAGCGAAGCTGAATCCCCCATGACTGATGATCCAAGCTCTTCTAGAGCGGGTGGCCATCAAGTCTTGATACAATGTTTCTAAATTTTTTACACATATATATCATTTGGACCTCCCGTAGAATTACCTTTAATCTCAGCTTTCCTACTCTGATCCCTAGTCCATTAGTAAAGTTTTATGAAGCCAAAGAAAAATGCGTTATCTCTAATGCTTCCGCCTTAAGTTTAGGTTATTGTCCTGTTACTTATGTCATCAAAAACATTAATAATAATTATTATTATGATTATAATATTTCTTGTGACGCCAGACCTCATGATGAGCTTTCCTGCCTGAGTATCGTAGGCCTCAACTATGATCTCTAATGTTCGGTGACCCAACTCTGCCTCCAATTCTATCCGCCTTTGTTCCCACTTACCGCAGACGGAAAAAGTGTGGTGCGCATCGTTATTTATACAAGAGCAGGACAGACACCGAGCTATCAATGACTTACCCATCCTATGAAGACATCCGTATCCACTCAAGAACTGGGTAAGATAGTACCCTACTTCCCTGTGCTTTCTCTCCATCCATTTCTTAATTTATGGGATGAGCGTTGTTGTCCACCTTTCTCGAGGCTCCTACTCCCAAGACATCTGCCATGTTACAAGAGTGAGGCTTCTCTCCTCCTGTATTGCAGTTTTCTTCCCGAATTCTCCTTTCCTTATATGTATTGCCTGACGCTCCCTAGCGAAAAGACCGACAGGAATAACTCCGGCAATAACTAGAACAACCGGTTCGGAGACCGTACGGTATGCAGACGAAACTATCAACGCGAATCTGCTCGCTCTGTACGGTAACCTTCTCTCGGTAACCTCTTCTCTCAGCGTGCTAACCATTTACGGTACGTCTTCTTTTTGAGAGTTTCGGGGAAAGTAATCGCGCCCCTAATAATAATAATAATAAGAAGAAGAGAAGAGAAGAGCAAGGACAAGAACAAAATACCAACAACAACAAGTTTACGTCGTGATGGATCTATTTCAAGAATTCTGGACATACACATAAATATAAATAATATTGATACATTTTATTTGTATTTACACATTACTTTTTATAAAAAAAGGCAAAGCAATTGATTTTCTCACTTATGTTTGACAAATTTATATTTAATATGTCTCTGATAAATTTATTTAGTGTGTAATTTTTTCGTTTTCTTTAATTTTCGAGTGTGAGTAAACTTTTATTTACGGATGTGCTGGTAATGTGTTGGACCCTTGTCTCGCCAGCAGTGGGCGGGCAACGTCCAATTAGGGGATGAGCAGTGTGCGTGACGTCCTACATCGACGACATTGTCTCTTCCACCTCCAAGGTAACGCTGAAGGCCAGGCTGTAACCCTGAGAGTATGAAGTCACGACACGACAGACCTCGCGACACTATGCTACCAGATCCCCGTTTGTCTTACATCAATTTACTAATCTGCATTTAACTAATATTAGTTGTATTATATTGGAACGACTGACATCTTTTCAGCATGTCGCTTGTATTTATAATGAAGATTTTCATTATTTTATTAAAAATACAAATATGATTTTTGTAGATACTGTGACTAGTAGTTACTGGTGAACCTGCTGCTGGTTTTGTTCTCATCTTTATTGTTGCAGTTGTTATTTTACACAGCACAATTTAATTAATATAATTAATATTTAAATGAAGATCAAGATGATAAATGTGATGATGGTCCCAAAAGGTAACTGGTTTTCCGCCTGGACAAGAATTATTACCAAAAAAGGTAGTTGCATGGCTCCTAACGGAAGAACAATTTTTGCTCAAAGCCTGACTAACGATTAAAAGCCAATTTTGTGATTAAATTGGGATATTTTTAAATAAGAAAAGAAGAGCTAACACATCTGTTAGTAACCATAATGTTTGTGGAGGCTGTTAAAGTTGGGTGGAGGTTACTTTCTCAACTAAATACACAAGCTCATTTGTTTCATTATAGTCGTCATTACTTCACGTAACTTCTCGCTTATAAGGAAAGACTTCTCCTACTCAAAGTGTTTCCCCACCGTCTGAGCAGCACGCCTCCTTTTAGATCGTCTTGTACACAGTAATTTCCGTTTAGTATACTACATATTGTTTACAGCAACCTCCATTCCAGCCATTTTTAGAGCCGAGACTCCATACTGACAGCAGTATTGATATACATATTGTCTACCTATTCTGTGCTTAAATTTATTCTTCTTCTTTATCAGTTCCTTCTGCCTCTCAGCGACGGATTGTGCATAAATTTTATTTATTTTATGAGATAATTTCCAGACTATTTAAGTAATTTCCAAACACTCAGCGATTGGCTGCTCAATGTCTCCCCAACTACTCTTCTGAGGAATTCTTGTCCAGTTCTTTGCGCCGCAGTTCATACCCAGATTGGCTTGTAAAGAACCATCACTGTACCATCTTTATGTCTTTTGGTATCCCTTGTGACCACGCGTACGTGCGCGCGCGCGTTAGTGTGTGTGCACGCGCGCGTGCATTACTTATTGTATTGTGTAGTTGGCATTATTAACTTACCAACTTCAAAGAAATCCAAGTTTTCAACTCTGTTTTTAACCGTATCAGTATGACCTAGTTGTAGAGTTTCTCCAGGAAAAACACCAGACTCGATCCGTTGGTTAGAAATACAAGCAAGAGATCTATGAAGAAAGAGTACAAAATAGTTTGTACTAGAGTAATCCTCTGTCGACTGCCGCTTTGAGCTACGTACAAAAAATCGTTGTGCCCACACCTATTGTTTTAATAATAACAGCAGAATAATAATAATTGAAATAAGTTAAGTGAAAGTGCAAGCAGGTCTACGTTTGGAATTAATCAAGCGAAAACAGTATAAACTAAACGACATGGTAAACTAGCGACTACGCGTTATGAAATAATGCTGTTGAGGATTAACTAAAAAAACTTTTCGTAAGCTGTATCACGTCCGTTATCACACGACAGGCAGCGACACGAAAAATCATGTTGAAATATCTGTTTGCAATTTTATAGAAAGCCACGAAAATGCCGTTGTAGCAGACAACCGTGTTTGGCCAATCTCAGCGATTTGTTTACTGTTCTACTTGAACATCTATTCATTTAAATGATCAGTTATCGATAAATTGTTAACCTCAGAGTAACAACAGTTTATCAATGCTGGTTTTAGCATCCTAATAACTGTGTGTCAATCATTTTTATGAAGCCCCGCTTTTCCATAGAAATGAATGAAATCTACTTCTGTAGTTGTCAGATTATTTTAGGTTCTGAAAATAAAACGTATTAAAAATAATGCGCAGTTTCTTTCTCTTCAGTCGTGTTTACATTTAGTCTTAAGATTCTTCAGGCATAATGTAATGTCTATTCAAGCATATGAGTGAAGATGAGCTCATTTATTCTTATACTAGTGACGTAATGTATGGAGATTACGTGACCTCGTCATGACGTATCAGCGGACGGACGTTCGGCACGTTATGTTTGTTGTAGTGTTTATAACCTTTGCAAAACAAATATCTGATTCTGTCTGTGCTTCTGATTGGAGAACAACGGTTAAGTTGCTGACTTCCTACAACCGTTGTAACAGCAAAGCGTTGGATTGATTTATTTATAGTAAAATTTGTTTTATGTGTTAAGTCAACATGAAACACTCTTTAAATACTTCTTTGTATCTTACGTAATTTATTTATTAGATTTTATCGTTTTTTTATGCGGTCTCTAATTGATTTTTCTATATTCCCTTTTTCTATATTTTTTTACAGATTCTAAAATACAATCCTGAGTACTTCCTTTTACCAAAGACGCTGGACACTGATTCAAGATTCGTTTCTATCCCACAAAATGTTTTAAGAAGTCCTCGAAACATCAGTGGTTACTGTCCATCTCAAAGTTGTCAGAATTAGCGCAAGTACAAGTAATAACACACTACGTGACCTATAATTGTATTATAAAACAGTTATTTTTTGAAATGGTTTAATACAAGTTAATAGTCTACCTGTGAAATCTCTTATTCGTATTCGTAATACACGCATACGTGTATGAATTCGTATTGCTTATTCAATTATATAGAATAAGAACATAGAATTAAACACACAATATAAAAACGTTAATAATTTCTCTATCATTAATGCATTCAAATAAAATGCGGTACCCGTTAGAAAAATTCCGTTTACTCCATTTCACTTTTTCGAACAGTGAAAGTAATTGTTAACGGTTTATAATTGCGTTATTAACCTTAAAAGTAGTCCATCATTAGCGTTAGATTCTTTTAGAGCCAATGAAGTATTTATATCTTATTTTTAGTACTTTATTTTATACTAACAACTTTCTTTTTCAGTGTTTCAGCATTTACATGTACATACATTTCACTTGAGGCTTATACAGATTTGATTTCTAGAGGAGTGGATTTAAAATAATGATCTGTTCAGTTTGTGTACTTGACTGGCCGCACTTCGTCGAACTGTTTAAGAGAAAGTATACGGAGTTGCGCGGAGTGCACGTTCTGTCCAAGTATCCGCCATTTAAGCTGCGGTGACGAAAACCTCATAGTGGCAAATGTTATTGATTTTATACAGTAAGGCTTGAGCAGGCATAAAATATCCTTTATGACCCGGTTAGCTACATCAAACCGAGAATAAAATTGCTAACTTATTGCGTTCCAAGGCATTTACCAAAACAATATATTAATGCCAATCAGGAGACACGCAAAGATTTTGATTGCACATTACTGTTTCTTGTTTTTTCTTCTTTTGCAGTAAATTAACACAGTTTCTAGTGTAGTTTTGATCACATTTTATACTTTATGAAGTTGGCGGTTAAGAAAACATGTCAGACAGTGATTTCACGAAACCAAATACGGAAGCAGAATGGTTTGTTAATTTTAACATTGTAAAAACCATTGTAATTTTGACTCTGTAAAAAATTTCTTCCCTTCCTAATTTGTGAATCTGCTTCTAACTTGTATGTATAAATCACACTGAATTTTATTCAGAACGTCAACAAAACTGAAGATGGAGAGCTGAAGGCTCATCTCGGGTTGGAAAGGTTCACGCCCCTTTGCTCCCATACTATCCAAACATCTGGAGAGAAAATGCATTCATTTAAGATATAGTTATAGTTACGGTCCATAAGGTTTGTAATTTTTTTATAACTAGAGTGAATGACAATGATATTCATTTGGATTTGAACAACGTACTTGTTCTTTGTGAGATATGTCATATAACACGTTTCACCAATTCAATACAACTGTTTACCTGTTTTTGCTTTCTGGAGTAAAAAGGCATATACACATTAATTGAAAAGTGGTTGTTTCTTAATTCTTGTGTTTCAGTTTTGTATTTTCACGATCTTGTTTATGACAATATCAGTGCTGTTTTGAATGAAGCTGAGAAAACGTAGTGTGAAAACGTGAGTTTTCGGTTTTTATTATTTCTTTTAAGCTCAGGAAGATGGCGCTTATTATTATCGTTAGCACTTCTCTTCCGTCATTAGCTTTCTCAGTTATCTCAAAAAAAAATCTTGTTCCATCCACATTATCGCATAATTAACCAGGATCAACCTTTCCATATACAAAGTGCCGCCTCGTCGTGATTTTTAACGTCTCCTGGCTTCTAGTCCAGCAACCATCTGCTAGATTGCTTGTAGTGATCAGCCATCTTATTAACTCTCAGTTTATTTTCTTACTTTTGTAATCTGTTTGAACTTGTTTGTTGTATTCTCTTAATTAATTTCCTATCTTTGTTATTTCTAGCTTACTTGTTTCCATATTCTTTTTGCAGTCCACAATTCACAGTTTTTGTACTTCTAACGAGGCACTGACGTAAACAAACACTGAATAATACATTTTAAACACATTGGCAGTTTGGTAAGTCACTTGGGATATTGTTAATTATTTCAGTTTTTAAAAACATATGGAATAGGTAATTAGACATAAAAATTAAAGTTTAATTAAATGTCACACTTTATTAAATGATTCAAGTCATTAGAAATCATAAAAACTTGTAATTCATATAAACGAATTCATTTACAAAACTGAAATTTCGATTTTCCTCCGTACAACATATTAATTTCAAACAGTTAATATTTGTAAAATTTTCTTAAATATGATATTTTCATGATCAGCCCAATCACTATAGGTACAATGACCTTTTTTCGTGGCTCTTCATGAGATCTAAATAAAAACGAACAGTAGCTTCCAAACACTGTGTATTAGTCAGACAGAATTTAAAGGTTAAATTACAGTTCACATTGGTGAGTCGATAGTTTTGATATTTTTGAATAGATTGATTTTAATTATTGCACAATGTCTTTTAGAAATTCTCAGATTCTGGTAATCATGGTTTTGAACAATCTCATTTTATTTACAGCATGCTGGACTTCGGAAAGTCTAAAAAATCAAAATATGTGATATGCATGTAAAAGGAGGAAGAATATAAAAACTGTTTTAGTTTTAGAAAAATTAAACGTACCCTTCTCCTAATAAATTATGATGCACATCTAACGGTACCAATTTTACAGATAAAATCATGGAAACGAATGTAAAAGAGAAAGGCCGTCAGGTTTCTTCTGGACGCTAATTGATTACGCGTACTCTCGCATTTAATTTTTAATTCTAAAATTCTACGGAATAAGATGTATTTGTACAATACAATTTGTCAAGTGTCGATGTAAATGTCTTTCTAACGGTACCACTCTTTGCATCGATGAAGAGAAAAATAGGACTGACTATACTGCAGAAATAATACAAGGCTATATCATGTTTGTCTTTTATACATTTATTCTCAGACAAACTTTATATATTCCTGAATAGATGTTTAATGATTTCCTTGTGTTGACTGCATGTGCATTAAGTAACGTTAGATTAACAGCAAGTCTCTTGTTTCCATATAATCACCGTCTACTGTATTTTTTTTCCTTTCTAATTGCCTAAATACTGAAAACGGTGGTAAGCCGTTTTAGTGCTTTGCCATTACCTATCCTATTCCCTTTTACATTGAAAAGTGTATAATTAGAGTTAAGCTGTTGAGTCTGTTATATTTAGGACAGAATCTCCAAGTAAACCTTTCCTTGGCCTTTGCGTAGGCTTAACAAAGCCTTCACCGTAACTGTTGTACAGGCTGAACAAAGCTTTCTTGTACTCAACAGATAAAGCGGTTTCCCATACACTACATAATTCACAATGTTAATTAAAAATCTTTAGCTGATCTGTTATATTGTAATTGCTTCTAAATCCTGCTCGATCAAATGACTGCTGATTGCTGACTACTGATTGGCAAGTTATTTATTAAGTGAAAATGTGTTGAAAACTGAGTAAAGACCACGGGCGTCACGGCCGGGGGGACAGGGGGACCCGACCCCACGAATATTTCCCCAAAATCTAAAATTCTGAATAATTTTCTATTCAAAATATTTTTATTTATTTTTTTTTTGCTCAAATTATTATTTTAAGATTGGTACTTTTTCTACAGAGGTACTAGGTGACATGTTTACATGATGCAAAGACATAATGGATCTCAATGACTAAAGACGTAAGAAATCTTTACAAAAATGTAGAAAGTTTGGTTCGTCTTCTGCTTGTGTGCTCAGCAAGTAGTTGTGAGGTAGAAAGAAAGAAGCTTCAGTGTTAGTTGAAAACTTAAGACTTATCTTAGGTCAAGTGTGACGTGTGACCCATACAAGGCTTAACCACGTAGCCCTATGCTGTGTCGTCCATAAAAAGGTATCGGACGACATCGACAATAGTTAAAATATTTATTTCCAATGTCGGTGCTAGGAGCAATGGTACTGGATTTATGTCAATTATATTAGTAAAATCAATAGATTAAAACTTAAAAGAGCCTTTCAGAAATTTGACCATACACCAAATAATCTCTCTCTCTCTCTCTCTCTCTCTCTCTCTCTCTCTCTCTCTCTCTCTCTCTCCTATGGCACTACAGCCCTTGTTGGACCCTGGCCTCCTTCAATTTTTCCCCCCATTCTCTTCTGTCGGTAACCATCCTGCTCCAGGAACCGACACTTTCAGATTTCTTTCGCTTCCTCATCTACTGCGTCCTTCCATCTTCTCCTCGGTCTTCCCACTGGTCTTTTCCCGTGGATTCTGGTATTCAATAATTTTTGTGGTATTCTGTCTTCCCCCATCCTGGCTACATGGCCAGCCCACCTTAGACGCTGTAGTCATCTGTCAAATCCGACGCTTTCTTGAAGGTTCCATGGTGTGGTATTTTTTCCTGGGGTAGGTTACCGGCCTACCGCCCAACCCCCAACCTGGAGGACTAGGGATTTTTCTGTTGGGGTTCCCTTCCCTTAGTCGACAGGTCCCGGTTTTCTGGCGCCGGGAACTCGCCATTCACCCTATCTCGTTTGCTACATTACGTACTCAGGGGCTACGCGACTTTCGTCTTCGAGAACGTGAGAGTAGGATTTGTGGATAGAGCAGAGTTCCCTTCCGGGAACCTCTGATTCTTTCGTCAGACACAGTCGGCGTTTCTCAGACTTTTAGTGTTGTATAGTAATCGCCATCCTATACAACCTCCGAGACCTGTAACCCACCTTTAACCCCCACTCCAAATAATCAGTATTACAATAACTGTATTACATATTCAATCCCCCCCGCCCGATAATTGTACACTGGTGACGCCCATGGTAGAGACAACAGCAATGAAGTCTGAAGTTTTGCTAATAATTATAGAATTAATGTGACTTAATGGTATGGTTTTTCACTCAGAAGGTATCGTTTCATTTTGATTCACTTTAATTAAAAAGACTTCCGTATCTGCAAGCCTTCCGCACAATAGCATTTCTTTAGCACATTAACTGGCGACAATTTTGTTTTTCACATGTTTCAAAACTTCAACTCATCCTGTAGAATATGTTCTTAATTCTTAATTAATTTAATCTGAACACTGCGTATGTGTGTCCCAATTATCCACTTCTTGTGTCAACCCTGTTGCTTTGTTGTGTATCTTTGTAATTCTTTTTTGAACTTTTCTACACATTTTACAAATTTCCTTTTACCTCTTCTTTCATAATATCTCTCTGGTTGGGGTGGGGCGTGAGTTCTATCAAGGCCGGAGGGCGCAACAGGTCTATGACATAATGCCTGAAGTGGAGAAGAAGAAGAAGAAGAAGAAGAAGAAGAAGAAGAAGAAGAAGAAGAAGAAGAAGAAGAAGAAGAAGAAGAAGAAGAAGAAGAAGAAGAAGAAGACCTCTTATTTCTACTCTGTTATTAACTACTAATCATCAATCTGTAACTACTGTTTGATAGAGTTTTATACATTCAATTGAGTATTCAATTTTGCATTCTCTTTTTACTTCCATATTCCTTAAGGAATGGAAGTATGGTGATGGCAAAAAAAATCGTGTTCGAGATTACTGCAGATTCTGATTGTACTACACTCAAAACATGAAAAAAAGTCGTTTTCCGAAAACTGTCTGTGTGTGTGTCTGTCTGTCTGTGTGTCTGTGTGTCTGTCTGTCTGTCTGTCTGTCTGTCTGTCTGTCTGTCTGTCTGTCTGTCTGTCTGTCTGTCTGTCTGTCTGTCTGTCTGTGTGTCTGTGTGTCTGTCTGTCTGTCTGTCTGTGTGTCTGTCTGTCTGTCTGTCTGTCTGTCTGTCTGTCTGTCTGTCTGTGTCTGTCTGTCTATCTGTCTGTCTATCTGTCTATGTGTGTGTCTGTAGATTTTTTTTCTATGGCAAACGATAACAGCCGCAAATTCAAACAGAATCAAATAATTTTTTGCATGCAGCCCTGATTTGTAGAGTACTCGCGACCTATTGTTTTTGGTAAAGATCGGTTGAGGGAAGGGGGTAGTTTACCTGCAACGGTTTTTTTTTATCAAGGGTAATTTTGTTTGTTTGGCAAACGATAACAGCCGCAAATTCAAACAGAATCAAATAATGTTTCGCATACAGCCCTGAATTGTAGGGTTCTCAAGATCTGTTGATTTTGGTAAAGATCGGTTAAGGGAAAGGGGTAGTTTACCTGTAACGTTTTATGTTTTAACAAGGGTATTTCCTATGGCAAACGATAACAGCCGCAAATTCAAACAGAATCAAAAGATTATTTGCATACAGCCCTAAATTGTAGAGTTCTCAAGACTTATTGTTTTTGGTGAAGATCGGTTAAGGGAAAGGGGTAGTTTACCTACAACGTTTTTTTAACAAGGGTATTTTCTATGGCAAACGATAACAGCCGCAAATTCAAACAGAATCAAATAATTTTCTGCATACAGCCCTGATGTGTAGAGTACTCAAGACCTTTTGTTTTTGGTGAAGATCGGTTGAGGGGAAGGGGTAGTTTACCTGCAACGTTTTTTATCAAGCATATTTTTTATGGCAAACGATAACTGCCGCAAATTCAAACAGAATCAAATAATTTTTTGCATACGTCAGTGAATTGTAGAGGACTCAAGGCCTTTAGATTTTGGTGAAGATCGGTTAAGGGGAAGGGGTAGTTTACCTGCAACCTTTTACGTTTTAACAAGAGTAAAGTACTTGAAAATTCATTTAAACTTTTTCAAACAATGGTAATTGTTGAAAATAAAATAATTTTGTTGCCAGGCAATCTGAAAATTTCAGATTTTGTACCACAAAATCTGAAAAGATTATACGATAGTTTATGAAATGGTTAATAATACGTCAGTGGAAGGTGTAATGAGAAATTAGCAGAAATGGAAACCTCGGGAATGTTAACTGTTCTGTAGATACAATTTTGTCAGAATGTTTGGAAATGATCATCAACATTGAAGAAAAAGTAAGCATATTAAGAAACATATGTAAGTACTTATTATAAAAAAATAATGTTTGTTTTTTGATAAAGTCATTTTGATTATAAAATATAAATATTTACAACAAGAAAAGAATTTTCAGTTTTCAAAATTTAAATATATTTTTATAAAACAATGGGTTCTTCACTGAGGTGGGGACCATGTCACTCACTCCATCTCAAGCCTCCTCTCCCATTTTGCAGAAAAAGAGGACCCTGTCAAGGCTGATACTTTGACGACAGTGACAGGGCTTTCCACCAAATTCAGCAGAGTGACAGGTAGGCCCAACTCTGATTGGCTCCTCAGATTTCCCCAGCGTTAGTAGGTTCTATGAAAATATTTTATTTCAAAAATGATTTTAAATATAAATCTTAGATATGTTTTATAAATCTCATGTTTTATGTTTTAACATGGGTAATTTTTTATATGACGAACCATAACTGCCGTAAATTCAAACAGAATCAAATACGTTTTTACATATGTGCCTGAGCTATAGAGAACTCAACGTCTGTTGATTTTGGTGAAGATCGGTTACGGGGAAAGGGCAGTTTACCTGAAACATTTTTTGTTGTAACATGAGTAAAGTACTTAATTTTGATAAAGTATCCTGATAAGATCTTAGTAATCCACTGTAGAAACGTAGATGAAATATCTATAAATGAAGAGGCTAGTTGAACGGGCTGGGGGTAATTTTCTATAAATCAAAATTATAGTTGAAGGGGGAGGGGATAATTTTTTTTTATATGTGTACTACGTTATTGGCAACAAAGAAGTATTTTTTTGTTAAAATTCCTTCCCTGGCTGTTTGGCTGAAAATGATTTTAAATATAAATCTTAGAATATGGAAGTCATGTATGGTTCTCCATACCGATATTTTTCATTTATCGTCTTTCTGCATTGGTTCTTGTGTTTGTAACTAAACTTTTAAGTTACGTACAAACATATCGAATCGTAATCCAGTGTCAACTATTTCTTTCCTTGTTACCATTGTTGCTGTTTTCTTTTTGTTTATTAATGTATTCAGTGTTTATATCTTTCTGCTGATTTTCAAACTATGCTTTGTCGACGAATGATAAAATCCGTTGCTAAATTTGTTAAGATGATTAAAACAGATAATTAACGAACTTAGTTAATAACAATATCCTAAACCGCCTGGGTGTTACAAATCTAATTACTGTTCCAATAGATTATAAATCAAGATAATCAGATATAACGTGTAGTGAGTGTTATTATACCCGCTGGAATTTACGTAGTAATTAAGTTAGCACGTTTTGCGGATTGTACCGTTACACGCGCGTGCTGTAGCCAGCCATGTGAATGTTACGCTCTTATGGAGTCATTCACATACAATGCGTGTGCCGGTTCCGAGAAAACGAAATGCTACATCCGAAAAGAATTACCAGCAGCAACAGGCCCAGGTACAGGTAGCGAGCGACAACGTCTCTGCGGTGGGTTCATCTAAATTCACCGACCCGCTACAACGTAGCAATTTTGCGATTCCCAAATTTCGTAATGTCGTTAATCGATTTATAATAAATATAATTTGTGTAGTATAATAGGAAAAAAAAACATTTCGTTTCTACCGGTCAGGCGGCTTTCAAACACTGTGTTTATACAGAGCATTATAATTCGTGTTAAGGCCGACGTTACCTACTGGTCCAAAAATGATGAACCGATTTGAATTTTATAACTTTACAAGCAGATAATAGATATTACGCTTAATACAAAATGTCTACTGAGGTGTGTGAATGGTACGTCTATAAATATGGGAGGTCTGCTCTGACTGAACTTGCTTATAGCGGCTTCTTTTCATCTCAGTTATTAAGGATATAGGTCTACTTAACTGTAGCCGACTATCTGTCAGTTATCGGTTTTCACGTGATATTAATTTGTATTAAGTTAGTTGACTTTATTCCTTACTATGGTTTTCACGTTGCTGTTTCAATCGCTACCTTTTTCCGGTGGTCCATTTATTTTCGCCCAACTGTGAAAATTTTCACTTTCTCTAGAACTCATTCCTTTTTCATACCCTGACTCCACTACTCCTGGTGTCTCCCTCTTCTTCGTCTATTTCATTCCATGAGACATGTTTAAGGATTTATTTTAAATAATATCACGTCAACTGACTCGTTTTTATTTATTCGATTACGGTGACCTCCATTTCCGCCCTTTTTCTAAATTCCTTGTTATGAACGTGTTCCAGTCTTGAGACTCTACACGATCTTCGTAGTCAGTCAAGCTCAAGTACTTGTATTTTAGCTTTCTTCCTGTGGTCAGCTGCCAATACTGTGCACCTTACGTTAATATGAGTTCTACAATTACTTTATACATCACTATTACTTGTAGTATCAACATTTACCCCAGTGAGGAGTATGCATCTTCTTCCACAGTAAGATGACTTGCTTCTAGGGTTTCATAAAAATCTTATTCAGGACTTCGCTAATATCTTTTTTACTGGTATGAGAAAAATCGGATAAAGCTACATTTGCAGAAACAAGTATAATGGTCCCCTGGTCGCATTACGTGGACACTGTCGCATTGGTCGTAGGAATAGAAGGAGATTCGAACCAGAGACAATGCAACAGCTACAAGTATACTTAATAACGTTTCCAAATCACGTTTATTCGTCACATTTTGTTCACAAAAGCACGAGTCCATTATGCAATTCAACAGTCTTCTTCACGCTACAGTAATCCGTTACGTATTATAGAAAGTAAACAGTAATCATTATTAAAGTTCTGTTCCTTTTATATGTAGACCCAGGGTTTGTTTCCACCAAACCTCGTGTAATTTTCTTTTAGACGCCTTCTTCTTATTTTTTTCAGCGGGTATACTCTTTGTAACTATTTTGACGAGTCGGTTTTCAGTTATTCTTTCCAAATGCACGTGCCACTCTACTCTTCTTTTCTGAACCCAATCGTTTATTTTCTGTACGCCGCATCTTTCCCTTATATCTTCACTTTTCTCCCTGTCCAGGATTGTCAGGTTCAGTGTCCTTCTCAAGAACTCTGTCTCGATCACTTTCAGTATTTGTAGTGTTTTCCCTCTGCCAGCTCTCGATTCAGTAACGTAGTTCAATATTGGGTGCACCACTGTATTAAAGTAATTAAGTTATTAAATCTCAGTTAAAAAGATGTGTTGCTTACACATAAGCGTTTGGTGTCCATTTCGAATACAGAGAATACATTTTGTGACATGTAGGTCTATATTGTGTATAAGTAATTTAAAATGTATGCTTGTACTTATGTTCATAGCTTTAATCCAAAAAAATCAAAAAGGAAAAGTGACTGTACATTTCATAAAATCAAAACCAAAGAGTATTTGTTAGTGTAACGCTGATTGGTATTGAACTAAACAGATACAAGCTGCCGCTTTTTGACATTTAGTCACGGTAAACGTTTTCTACAATACAACTGTCTTAGTAAAAATTACAGTGCAGTCATTTGTGTGTTTATTGTAAATATGCGGCTTGGATTCAGTAGATTTCAAGCTGCGACACTGTATAGCGGCTTACCTTGTATAAGGCACCACCTCGTACGAAGTCGTAGGAAAACAATGAAGAAAAGCATACGTGCAGGGAATCTTGGTGGCAACGATGACAGCTACTCGGCGACAGTGAATTTTTTTCAGACTTCCTTTCCCCGCACTCACTGAGTACTCTTGTTTGTGTTTACAGTGTCACAATGAACGAGGTTGTGGAAGCCTACGTGTATGTGTATGGTGTAATACGCAGAATACGCGTACAGACTTCAATAAACGAAACGTTGAAGTGGGCGGGAACGGCGAAGGCTAATGGCGGTATTATGTCTTCAAGTAGTCTTTCAGTCTGAAGTACTGCAGTGATTTCATCTAAACTTATAAATAATGTTCGCATATCCTTTGAATGAATTTATTATATTGACAAGCAAAAACGGCTGAATCAACGTACATTCAATACGAAGTATTATTTACAACATAGTTTTAGAAAATGTAGTTAATTTCGGTATTATAGGATAAGCGTTGTTACCGTGAATGACATCAGTAAGAAGTACGTACATCAATGTATGTATGTAAATATGTATTTCTTTCATCCGTATGCATACGTAGCCTATTGTGTCAGATTGGAATTGTACATCGATTTGCTAGAGATTAATACAAAAAAGAATTGTTAGATATTTCTGCGTTTTCAATTCAAAGCGTAACCTTTATTAATTTTCAAACGTTGTAAAGAATTTGAACGTCGTGACTTACTGACCCGCCGTGGCTCACGTCCGTCGGACAGCATCCGGTGTAAGCGGAGTAGACTTCAAGCGGATATTAAATCACTTTTCTTCAATATCTGATCATGATTGTTGTCTTAAATGAATTTTAATATAAAAAAAAAATCGACAATTTCACACAAAACACCGTCACTGTTCATCTTTACTGAGAATACAACTTTATTTTGAATCTTCTTATAACACTACTTTAGCAAAAAAGTTCTATACTCTGTCAATTCAAATTTTTATTCTCTGCATTGTATTGGCAGCAGATATTCACTAATGGGATTTTTTAAGTCTCTCTCTCTCTCTCTCTCTCTCTCTCTCTCTCTCTCTCTCTCTCTCTCTCTCTCTCTCTCTCTCTCTCTCTCTCTCTCTCTCTCTCTCTCTCTCTCACACACACACACACACACATGCGATTTTTATTTAAAGTTGTGTTTGGTATTACACGACATATTTTACTTTCGTACAAAACTATATGCAAAAGTAAAACAGTCCCCAGCTAATCTGCCTTAAACCATTCGGTAAAAAAAAAAATGAGTAAAGATGTACACACAATCACTAAGCGAAGCAAAATGTAGAAATAAAATCCGATTCAAACCGTTGGAAGAAATTCTCAATGTTTCTATAAAGTCTCGGGCAGGAGCACGCATTGACACGGGCTCACTCAGAGTGTATCTGAAATGCGTTAAAAAACAAAAATTGAAGACCGTAGATTGGAAATTACATTTATCACGAAACAATTTTTGACGCCATCGCAATACTTCCTTTCCTTACAAACATGAAAGAATAATTAGCATTAAATTGGTATTCGAGTATGCTTAGTGAATGCGCATACCATACACTGCGCTACTTTCTGTCAGTTACTAAACTCCTTGTTTTTAAAATAAAAGAAAGCGCTTCACGGGTATCTTGAAATGAAGAAACATAACTTCTGTTGTTTCCAGCGCAATATAATTTTCAAGGTACTCTTTTGACAATTGGTCTGTGGTGACGTTGAAACATTTTATTCGAGTATGTTTTATTTTATTTTATTTTTTTTTATAACAGCGGTCAGAAATGTAACCAAAGTCTACTTAAGCTTGTTACAAGGTCGATGAGATCTTTTCAAGGAGAGCGATCGTCACTGTAATCCTGATGTTCTTAGCAAGACATTTAGTATGCGTAGAGCTTTACTGTCCATCTACTAAAACGGTAAAATATTCAACTGAAATTAAATTAAGCTGTTGGAGAAAATCAACTGAAATGAACTTTAAAAGACTCTTTGCGTGTTTGCAGAGGAGTCAACTGGTATTACGTGTACGCGTTTTTTAAGATTGTTTATGGTTCAGGAATGTTGTTTTCAAACTGAAACTTCTGTCGGCAACTTTATATTGTCATATATCTCCAACATTAGATGACATTTCTTAAGCGTATATTGTGGTTCATTTCATTGGACCTTCGAATATCTGTCTACAAATACTTTAAATATAACAAACTAAGATGTAAATTTACCTTTCACATTCTTCTACGCACGTGGTGTAATATATGGGTCTCTTAATCATATGATGTGTTCTACGGACAATATTGAGAACTGTATTCTATATAAATGTGCATTATAATATGAGGTTGTGTTGGTTCATTTAAAAATATAGGGAATAAAATTGTTTAAATTTATCGTACGGTCTTTTTAAAAGTGCATATTAATCTGTGAGTAATATTATGGGGTTATATTAAGGATGTCGGTAACCAGTTTCCCTTAAATACACTAAACTTAAATATAGTTTTGTTCATCTAGAAACATGTTAATTAGGTGTATAGGCTACCACATTCCTGCAAGGCTAATTAGTCTCAGAAGACTAGGTAGAGATGGAAAGATAGCTTTTAAATAGGTGAAAGGAAAATGCCTAAGTTCTGGAAGTGAAGAAGCAAAAGAATGAAGAAGGAAGTGGGTTTTCACATTACAGCTGAAATAGTCAAAACAAAAAGAAGTTAAAGAGATAGTCTGCAGACATATAACATAAGATCTGGATCAAGGATCGCACCAGATAATATTCTTTTTCTTCCTTTTTTGGGCCAGTAGCCGGGATTGGTTTGTTACTTTTCTGAATCTGTGGTGTGAATGTGTGTGTGTCTTGTTATCTCACAATTGTATGGAACTTAAAGTTTTCGTCGTCTCCGAAGTAGAGAGCTATTTTAGGTAGTAGCCTATACCGCTCGCAGGTTTGGCAAGCCTTGCGGAGGGAGAATGACTGTATAAAAGTTAAATATGCCTTAGCGTCCGTATAGTGGTCTACGGTCTTCCCATACTGAAAATAAGTTTTCAACAAAAGCACAATAACACTAACTCTCATCAGCCATATAGGCTACTGAAAATCACAAAAGACGTTCGCATGTAGGAACGTAAGTTAAGGCTACCATAAAAATACACAGTCACATTCAAACCTTACGTTTTTTTGCTGCAACTTCTCGTTTCTTCTTTTTACTGCTCTTTCGTTTAGAGATAATGATATCCATTCCATTGTATCCTGAGACATCTTCCAAATTGGTTTTAGTCTTCCCCTTCTTTTTCTTACTAAGACTTCTCTTAAACAGAAATAGGTTCTTCGTCCAATATTTTGCCCCTATCTTATTCATAATAAGCGAATACTACTACAACGTCATCCTGAAATGTAATTCAATGTATTTTCTCATCTACCACTGACCTTGGTGGGTATTTATTTTCTCTCATGATTTCATTAGTGGTTCAGTATACACGTTGAACAAATACAGAGAGAGGTGACAAATTTATTGATGTAAAAATTATTTTGTAATAACATTTTTATGCACCTGTACAGAACACATACATATTTTGCAAGTATTATTTAATTTTTATTCACGTTAACAAGTCTGTGCTGGATGCAGCAATGTTTTTCATGTAGTCGCATTGCATGACCTTTGTTACGTGAATGTACTTTCTTTTTAAATTTATGGCTGGGATTTAGTTATTTTAAACTGTGACCATGAGCGGTAAAAATATGTTAATTTTACTGTCACCATACGTTAAGCGGGGCGAACATCTGCGTGTAATCTGAGTTAAGGTTGTATCCTCATGTCCTGTGCAGTGAATTAATAATGTTTTCAGATTTAATAATTCTTACTGAGTTTCAATAAATCTAAGCGCAATTAATTCTTACTGCCGCTGAGGAAATTATACAATCCAAAAAAATTTGTTGTACACTTTTTGTATGTTGCATATATTTGTATATTAAAAACCAAATGCAAACAAGTTTTATTTACTTATGGCAAGGAGAAAGTTGCGAAATGTCTTCTACTTAATCGTAATTTGCTAATTTACGAATTCTAATTTGTTTGTTTAAATTCTGTTAGAATTTAATTTATCATTAAAAGAACAGTAAATTTTAAATTATTAATTAAACATTATTAAGCATTACAGTTTGATAAATTACTCACACTGTAATAAGTATAATATCCAAGCGCGCCTTTGTTTTACATGACAGGACCTAGTTAGCTAAGCAATTTCCAGTAACATACTGTTATTTAAAACACATTCTGTTGTATTATGTTATAAAAATTCAGATTTACAAATTGCACATTTTCATATAGTGTACACTTTACATTATGCCAAAGTAAGAGTTTTTTACATAACAATAAATGTTAGTTCTACTAGTAATTTTATACAAACCACTATGTTGTCTTTGGTACTGACGAGCGCTTTCGGCAGTCAAGCCATCTTCAGGTCATTTACCAACCTAAATTGTTGCTCCCAACCAAACCTTAATTTGCTAATCGTCAATACCAAAGACAACATAGTGGTTTGTATAAAATTGCTAGTAGAAATATTTGAGACCACTAACACTCCAATATAACAATAAAATAAATGTTAGGTTCTGATCGAGTGTGGTTAAGATAGCAAGTGATTTTGAGTTCGTGACTTCGTAACAAATTAAAAAAATTGAATTGTTTAGCCATACGTGAATATTTCCTGCTGAAATCGTTTATAATATCTCTTTATATGTGCGCTATTTACTGCACTATTTATTTGCCTAAATATCAGTTAAAATCGTACCAAGTCATTGTTTGTATGTAACTGCCAACAATTAATATTAGTTATTAAAATATAAAGGGCACTTTTAATTTACTACTGGCATTTCTCAGGAGACTTAAATAGTAAATATTAAACACTACTGTAATTAAAACCTCAACATATTAAAAGAAGGTCTCACTGTCAAATCTCGACAAGTGGGTATGCGAGTACAAAAAGGAAAGTGATGACCAAAACCGACGACACTACAGATTATGGCAGACGACACTCAGAGTAAGTGACTACATCTGCTCAGGTCAGATGAAGAAAACTAGTAGAATTAACAGGAGGATGAAGCTATTCACCAGGGCAGCTTTTATCAAGTTACGTTGTATACTATAAAAAAAAAGCATTCGTTTTTAAGAAACGTTCAATGGCGTTTAGGAAGAAACGTACTTCTAGGAAGATAAGCGGGGTAGCCTTGCTTCTAAATTAATATAAATGCAAGGCACTGATGCCGATGAATTAATGGGTTGTAACACCGACGTGTTATTAATTAGCATTCCTTCTTGAGACTAACGAAACTTGGTAAGAAGACAACCTTTCCATTATTGGCCTGAAAATTATTGCATTCACTCGATGGTATAGTTTGATGAAATGAAAGCAATTTTAGGATTCCTAAAAATCTAGTACTCGTCAGAAAGTAAATACTTTCACTCTTTCACTTATGACAGATTGTGTGTGTGTGTGTGTGTCTGCGCGCGCACATTATTTATATACAGTATATCAAACTATCAGAATCCCTAGAGTCAAAGTCCTTTTTAAAAAACGAAAGTACGAATGTAAACTTGACCAACTACGGTAACACTTTTTATAGCGTCTTTGGGTGTTTAGTACTCTGTCGTGAGTTTCGAGTAAATCAAACCACCATCTCCAAACTAACAAATCGCTCATGACATATGACTCCCAGTATTATTTCCCGTTTTCTGCTAGTTTGTATTAGGCCTATAGACTTTGTCTTCTCGATCCGTTACCAGAAGTCCCATTCAATTGTTAATAATTTATTTTCATTAATCTGTTTCAGATGCCAAACTTTGCTGGCATACTTTTCAACAGTGCTGTATGTCAGATGTTTATCGTAGATATTGTTTTCCTACCTGTCTGTTGCTATCTATCCTATCCTACAATCAGTAGCTGATGAAGAACGTATTGTTATGGAGAAAGAAGTTTCTGCAAAGGTAATAATAAATGTTTAAAAGGCGTAATATCCGTAAATTAATTATACTTCAACTGTAAAAATTAGGTTCATGTTATTGATATAGGAAAAATAAAACGTTTCTTTTTTTAATTTCTGCTTTCTTATGTACAACACAATTTTTGCTCTCTAGTAACCCAATCACTAGAGCGCTTTCGAGCGATTTACTTCATCATCATCAGTCCGTGTTGAAAGCCATCCTGATAATCGCATAAGAGCGCTTATCACCTCCACTAGACTATTTGAGAGCAACGAGTTGGGCTTTACATATAAATCTACAATCACTAATAACATTCGTTAACTAAACACATTTCTACTTGCAAACACATTTTTTCGTTTTAAAACACATTTCATGACTATTCTGAAACGGCGTTTTTAAGTATATAATAAAAATAATTGCTTTATTTTACTATCAAATTAGTTTAGGAATTAGGTAGGGTAGGTTGCTTTCTGTTCGGCATATAAGAAAGGTAGTGCGGCCAACACTACACTTCAGACGGCCAATATTTCCTCAGGATGTATCGGAGGTACTCATTTCTACAGACTAAGACAACTTCACATTATAGTGCACCAGAACCTCTAGATTAGCATCCAGGCGCCATACGCTCTGGTCTCCTAAGCCTCCTACACACACACACGCGCGCGAGCGCGCCCGTAAACTATGGGTGTTCCAGCTGGATTATACTGTGCTGAAACTTGTGGTGCCTTACTTTCTGTCATTAATCTACGCTCTTGACGCCAAAAATATGTAACTATATGAGATAGGGGAGGTATGCTGTACTCGTATTACCTGCACGGGAGCCAACGGAGAAATACGACGTCCACGGTGAAGCTGTCGATTTACACTATTGGATTTCACGTACGGTGGCGGGCAATACAAATCTTCGCGGATTGTAGCATGGCCTGATTGATGAGTTGACAAACTATGTTGCAATAATGGGGGGGGGGGGTTGTTTCTCCAACGTCTTATCAATTGTTCTTCCTCGCTTATATCAAGTCCGTTTCTTCCGGGATTTGTATTCCATTATGCCAAAGCGATGTAAATAAAATTCAAAACAGCTAAACAGACGTATTCTTTAAAGATCGTCGCATCAGTCATTTAGAGGGCTTAAAAATAACTTATTTATTAACCACATAGACATCAGTTTCTGTGTGCCTCACATTAACGAAATCCTTATACTGCTAGTAACTCCCTAGAGTCTTTGCTAAAATCCTACATTTATATATACAGGATAGTGTGCCTTATGATGTGCCTTGTGTGTTTATGTTATATATATAATATATTTTTTATTTGTTTATGTTTTTGTTATATATATATATATATATATATATATATATATATATATATATATAGGTTAAAAAGAAAGAGTTTTATAAACTATAAAATTTTTATTTTCCTGACAATTGTTTCACAGTTACGGCAGCTTCAGAGATTGGATCTGAACATCCTAGGTTCAAATATAACCTCTGAAGTTGCCGTAACTGGTGAGAGGTTCGAATTTAACCCCTAAATCTGCCGTAACTGGTGAAAAAATTGTCAGGAAAATAAAAAGTATCTGTAGAACTATTCCAAGTGTTTATTTTTTAAATTCAAACATTAATAAAATGCTTTACTAATGCCAAGCCATTAGGTCAGTGTAATCTTTAATTTGGTATCCCACTTGGATTCTTTCGATTTTTTTTTTTCAAAATTATCGTATACTTTGTTGCCCCAAAATTTTGATATTTTCTAAACTGAAAGCTATATTTAGTTTGTGGATAAAAGTTTTATTTAATTTGATTTCCCACATGGACATTTTGTGATTTTTTTAATTTAGAATCTCACATGTTTACCTGCAACGCTATGGGGGGGGGGTTGCAGTTAATCTCAAAAAAAGTAAGGTTTTGTAGGTTAACGTTATAGATAGGCTACTCATGCCGAGTTTTACGAAAATCGGTTGATGTATTCAAAAGTTATCGTGAGGCATAACCTAAATAAACAGGTAGATCGATAGACAAATAGACAGACCGGCAAATGCCAAACGGTCGAGTGTGTATACTGGAGTACTCGCTTCGGTCGTTCAAGTAGCATTAACTTATTCTATATGTTTGTTTATAGTAAACCAAATGAGAATTCTTTTTATCTGTTTAGCTCTAGATTTTACACCAGAATGTATATTTTTCATGGATAGTTCTGTCCTTGTCTCAGGGGCGGATCATGGGGGAAATTCCCCCCTACCCAAATAGTCATATCAGACGAAATTTTTTTCATTGTCTTGTAATTGTAGAATAGTTTTGTGATTGTGAATGTGATACAAAATTCATTCATGTTATGTAGGTTCATGCTTTTACACTAAAACTACTTTAACTATTAGCTGTACCTTACCGCCATGTTAATTTTTGTTTGATACATAACTTAAATGAGTAATGTGTATTTTAAACTAGAAGTGAATTAAAAGAACACTGGCCTGACAAATACAGATATGACTGTATATTTGTACGTTAATAAACTTACAGTATGTTTACAATAACACACTGTATTTTTGTGTTCACTCATTCTTATCATTTGCACTTTAGACCATTAAAAATTGGTCCAACTTTTCATATCTTCCACGAAAAGTCAACACTTCCCCCCCCCCAATTACTTGTTGGATCCGCCCCTGCTTTGTCGTGTTTTTAAGTTTATACATAAAAATGAAAAAGTGCATCTATATTGAATGAAAAATGATATAGCAAATTACATTACATTCATATTCGTATAGTACTTTATGTTACTTAAGTACATATTAATAAATTATTTATGCATACTGGTGTCATGTCATGTACGTGACTACATGATGTTTGTAGGATCTTGGGGCTGTCTTGAGTTTTATACTTACTATAATATAAGAATATTATTGATAATGAAACTGCGAGTACAGTTGATAACGGCAAACAGCGAGGACTGGACCAGACAATACGCTTCCTGAACACCGCTGACAGGCAGTAATGTGTTTGCAGTTAACCAGAATATGTTTTATCGTCTGTGGAAGCCGTCAAAAATTAGCTCCTGTCGCAAGAATGGCGGAAACAAGAGAGTACAGGAAGTAGACGTGTGTGTAACTGGTGCTGGACTTCGGGTCCGAGAAATACAAACGATCAGGAGTTATGTAACACAACATTTCGCCGGCTCCGTACTAACCACAGTAATTGGGTAAGTAATGTGTGTGTTGCACCAATACTTCTGTTAGAAAATGGCACGTTCCCCATGAACTGACTGTAAGTGCATTAGTGTTTTCTTCTTAGATTGTAGATAATCTAAATACCAGCTTAAACACCGATTTTAAAGTAACTACATGGATGAAACTTAGCAGACGATCCATACAACAAAGAAACGACTGTTTCAAAATTGCAGAAAAATATTATGATCGATCTTAGCTACGTGTAGTATGGAATGATATTGATGTTATATTTCATTATTTAGGTACGGTATCGTGACGAAGACAAGAATACGTACCTACGTCTGAGTTGTTTTAAATTAAGAAAACACACTGTGAACACTTACTTTTTGGTTTTGTTTCCCAAACGTTTCAACGTGGTGTCCGTCTTCCTCAGTGGGATTTGAAATACATTTGAAACGTGGGATTTTTCCACGTTGAAACGTTTGGGAAACAAAACCAAAAAGTAAGTGTTCACAGTGAAAGTTTAATATATATATAATATTTAAAAAAGTGAATGAAGAGGATGTACCAACAAGATAATTATAAGAAAACACATTATTAATAGGCCTATATTTACAGAATACAGAATACAGACGGTGATAAATGAATTCAGTGAAATTTGTATTTGAATTTAATGAAAATATTCAGATGTTTTTACTTCTGTAGTTTAAAATAAACGGAAGTCTGTGTGTTCCGATTGGACGGCGCGCCGAGCAGATGGTGTGCGTGTCGTGTTCATCTTTGTTGAGGCCGTGTATATGCGAGTGGGCATGTCCGGCTCAAGGTCCATCAAGGCCGAGTGAACAAACTCAAGCCCACGGTTCGACTCCGTACTCGACCAATTACACTCCGTACTCCTACTCGGCGCCCATTAGTAAGCATCAAGCGTTCCTTGAACTTTCAATAGAAAGGCAACAATTCTGCGTATTCTATTTATCACATTCTGCCGCGCACAAAGAGCACATACGCGATGTGTCCGGATGAAAGGCTGAAAATTTGATGTGAAATTAATGGCCATCGGATGAAAGACATATGTGGTGATTGTTCTCTTCAACGCTGGCGTTTAACACTAGTAAAGCTGAGCATTTTATGCACTGTCGGTGTTACTTGCGGCCATAAAAGTTTTAAACATTTTGTTCTTAAATAAATACCTGAACTCTACTTGGAGAAGCGACACTAAACAGCTTCTTTAAATTAGTTGTTTAAGTCACGTCACTTAATATACCAGTTAGATATAATCTTTTAGTTGTGATCATGAATTATTAAGTGATGTAGACCTGCTAATTGTACGAGTACATGAATATTTTCTGCAATTTAATAGTAAATCATAACGTGGGACACACACACACACACTCGAGTAGTACATAGGCACAAGTGTTTGCTGAATTATATATAAACTTACAAATATTGACGCAATAACAGCACAATATTTGTATTAATTATATTTTGTACTACCCATGCTCAGGTCCTGGAGATGACAATAAATTCTGTAATCTAGACAAAAACATTTTAAAGTTGTGTCGAGTTAATTTATGATCCTCACCAAGCTTTTCATCATTTGTATGTAAGCTAAAACGTATATATAACCACGTTTCATGAAATGCAATGCCATATCTCTTACGTTACGTTGGTAGTGAATAAATTGAAAAATCTTATAGTAATTAGTGTATTTAAAAATTGAATTGTGCTGTACATCTCAAAAGTAATAATTTTACTTTGTTATTATGAAAATCGCGATGTATACACAACATTCTACACACACATACGTAGGCCTACTTTTAAAGCCGACATCAGTTCTGTAGAAATAAATAATTCCATACGGTTTTAAAGACTGCAAATATCTTAAACATTTTATACAAAACACATGAGTATTTACACCAGAAGCAGTGGATAAAATACTGTCAAAAGTTCGGTTGTAGTTTTGTAAATAAGAATTAGCCTTATAGTTTCGAAGTGGCCACTGTCTTAGAATGTTGTGTACAAACAGTGATTTTCCAGGTAATTGATTTAGAGTCTATATTAAGACACATCAATAAGAATACGTTTTTAACTGACATGGGAACTATGCCAAGACAGCGAGTAGCACTAGTCTTTTACCTACTTGGTTTGCTATATACGCAGACGGCCTGGTAAGGAAATGGAAGTTAGACATACAGTTCGGAATTGCTTACACTGTTATATACTATCGATTGGGTAATTATTCAGCACAATGGTGAAAAGGACTTGGGTCTTCGTAGAAACATGGCCAATCCAATCAGCAACCATTAAGGATGTCTTAGGACAAGCCAACAATTTCCGTTAATCGGCCGGTGACGTCTAGTTTTTCCATAGGTGGGGACATGTTTTTAAGTGTTTTTATGTCTACAAACTGGTGAGAATTACAATCGAGCTAACTGTCAAAGGACGTTTTAATTGAAAGTTTTTTTCTGGTAATAAAATTGCAGAAAACGTTATCTTGTAGTCATAACTATGTTTCGACAACTTGAATGCGTTCATCGAGCACACCTACTGCCTACATCATGTAAGTACTCAGCTAATTTGTTTTTGAAAACTGTAGAAAAATATTTGTCACGGGGATGTAATAGTTTCATAAGGTTCAACTACGAACACTCTTATGTGATCGTCGTCGTCGTCGTCGTCATCATCATCATCGTCACAATTTAATACACAAAACTTATTAAATTCTAGTCTATGTATGATAGCTACCGAAAGAAGAACGTTGCAGAAGAAGACCTTGGTGGAATACAAAAGAAGCTTTGTAAATAATAACAGGTCCAGATCTAATTAAATTATGAAGTCGGGAAACGAGGAGTACTTAAGGCCTGCAAACGAAAGGACCAATTGAAATGAAGACACGTGTTCACAACTAGATAGACGTGACTTCTGTGATCGTGTCAGTAAGTGCAACGGAATTGGCGGTTCGTATGACATGTGCATACAATTACAAGATGACCAAAACAAACTGTGGAATGTGTACTAGGAGAAAGACACGACATTAGAAACAATGGAAAATATGGCGTCAGTTGTGACTTTCTGTCCCGATATAACGTGGTAGTAACAGAATCTTGATCAGTCAGTATTTCATCAGTTCATGCGTGATCTGGAAGTGAGAAGTATGTTTCCTGAGTACTTATTTTTTTTTTAGATTGTTTCATTCTATTGATGTTATCAGGAATATTTTATTAACTCCTTCTGTAGTCTGGTGTTTGTTACACATTTAATGTTTAACTAAGCTGACAGCCGACTTGATGGGCTCGAAAGAGAAATTCTTTTCAAGTTAATCTCATGTCGAAATACATGTTAATATTGCGAAAAAGTACACGCGCGCACACACACACACATACAATTCTTCTACTGAATTTGTCTTGGCTGGACGACGCGACGTCAGTATTCTGCCAGTCACTGGAACTTGTTTCTCTACACATACAGTCTCTGTAGAAAGGCTAATCTACCACCTGCTTTCTAAAAAGACTTTCTAGAATTTCTAGAATTCAAAAACATATTTTGAAATTATGTTTGTGTGTTTTTGTGTATAAATTGTGACTATACAATTGTTTCAACAAATAAAATTAACTATCATATACGTTATGTTCATTTTATTTATTTTTTAATATGCGTTGTACATATTTTATAATTGTGTAATTATATTTTTTACGTAATTTCCTTACATTGTTTATATTCCTACATTTAAAAATCTGTGTATTTATGCACACGTTGTTTGTAATATAATTAAGTATAAATAATTATATTTTTACATATATAATGTATACAGTAATGTTTTCATTTTCAGATATATTCTATTCATGGGTACAAAGACGTCTTCCCGTTGAGTTAACTGCGATGGTAACAGTCCATTATTACGCGGCTCACACGCGTTATACCACCTGCCTCTACTTTCTTTGCCAACAAACGGGTCTTCTCATAACTGATGAGTACAGTTTCTATTGAAACAATGCTAGTGTTTCATTGTTGACTGCTTCGTTCTTGAAATATATCGTTTATCGTTGGTTTACTCTCTTTCCACTTGATGTTCTGTGACTTCCGTATCAGTGGCATCTCACACTCATCAGATTTTTACAGAAAGTGTGCAATCTGGTCAACAATTGAATTTTAATATTTGACAATAACAGTAACGCTTATTCTCACTAACCCTGTACATTACTGTCGATATCAGATTGTCTTTGTTCTGTTTTGATTACAGACATCCAAACGATATAAGATATCACATTTATGACTGTAGTTAATAGATTTATGTATCCAAAAAGTAATATAGTTTAATCCAGTTTAAATAAACAGAACCATTTAAAAGAACCGAATGCTCGGATAGTAGTTGGTAAATGATTTGTTCGTTATTTTCGTAACATATCGTTTAGGTCATAAGAGTTAGTCGTAGAGAAGTCACAGTTTCCAATATTTCTGCAAGGAGTGTACCACCGGCTCTGCCTCGGGCGATCACAGCGTCGCCGCGCGAAACCAACAATCTGGTGTTTCATCAAATAATCAGGAGTCGTCCGGGTGAAGGTTTTATACGCACGATTCCTCATTTTTTGTCACAGATTGATCATCAGTCTCTCCTTGAATGAACAGTGACATGCCACACTTGGACCTATGTCGAAAATCGCTATTTACGTATCTCTCGTAGCATTATGTTTTAAGATTTTCGTTTGAGGATTCGATACTAAGCCAATTTTAAAATATTTTAAATTTAAATTAAAATTTTTAATTTAAAATATGGCGTGACGTAAATATGAGTCCTATGACTGACAGTATATTCATACAGTTTGGTACCGCTAAGCATTTGCACAGGTAAACAAATATGTTGCTGAAGAGAGAGAGAGAGAGAGAGAGAGAGAGAGAGAGAGAGAGAGAGAGAGAGAGAGAGAGAGAGAGAGAGAGAGAGAGAGAGAGAGAGAGAGAGATTTTGTGTATTTACGGATCAGGCAAGAAGTTCTTACATGTCATCGCACTCACTACGTGATTAAGGTACCTATGAATCTATAAGTAGTTATGACTAACGGAAATGTAGAAACTAGTTGTAGTCTAATTCTTGTATGGATAGTGCACAAGACCATGGTAACATACAGGTCGTGTGCTAGACAATTTCCAACACAGTAGTATTATTAAAATGGAAATATATAATAAATAATTTTAATGATTATAACATGGCTACGTACAGCTACTACAAGACTTTAATTTCTTACGTTTTTCCACTCAAGATCAAAAGAAATATATTGTTGCTATTACATTTGTGTATTTTATTACTAAAATATTATAGGCCTATTTTCCATGACTCCTGTTGCTTCTACTACTACTACTACTACTACTACTACTACTACTACTACTACTACTACTACTACTACTACTACTACTACTACTACTATTACTACTACTACTACTACTACTACTACTACTACTACTACTACTGCTGCTACTACTACCACCACTACTATTCTCTAGTCTCTACATGCATTCACATTTACACTCCGCTAGGCCATTTCTTTTTAATACCAACGTTACTTACAAGAAAAGTGGTGAGAAAAGGAAGGGGAGCGAAAGCGAAAAAATAGTGTAACCCCTCTTTAAGTATGGTATTGACTTGTAAAAAAAAATTTGTTTTTTTGAAAAATATATATATATTTTTTTTTAATTAAAACTAGGCCAAAGCCTAGAGAAGCCAAAAATGCGCTGGATCCAATGAGACGGGACTTGCAATTAAAACTCACAAAGTTAACAACCAATAAAATCTTTTTATTATAAACTAACTCATTATATCTCCTGTAAAAATGTTACTTAAAAAATTAATAAATATAAAATCTATATTCTATCTTCTCCTTAAAAATGTTACTTGAAAAATTAATAAATAGAAAATTCATATTCTATATGTTCCTTAAAAAATGTTACTTGAAAAATTAATAAATAGAGAATTCATATTCTATATTTTCCTTAAAAATGTTACTTGAAAAATTAATAAATAGAAAATTCATATTCTATATTTTCATTAAAAAATGTTACTTGAAAATCAATAAATATAAAATTCATTCTATATTTTCCTTTTAGCCCTATATCTAACCCCCAAAAATACACACGAATATACAATACATATACACGTTCCACAACACAGGACAATTACAACTTCTATCATTAAAATCTTGCCACACCTTTTTTACCCCATGAGGTACATAATTAACAATTTATAAATATCCTTGCACGTAATACCTATTGCAAGGTCTTAATACCTAATATGTGTATAACATATTATATGTGTATAACATATTATATATGTATAATAAGATATATGTTTGTAACACCAGTGGCCCCAGGACATACTAAATTCAGGAGTTGGCATAATGCCTGATACTATTATAAAGTGCTCCCACATTGAGCACTTAGACTTGGAGTTAATATAATTAGAATTCAGGAAACACACAAGTGATCATAATCAATTAAAAGAATTTAAATATGATAAATTTTGTTAAATATTGAAAACAGTAACGTGTCATAATGCCTTATAACCTTCTAAAATTATTTTGGCCGAAAGGCCGACATGTTCCTAGGCAAGATAGTGCATAACTCAACCTGTCCCAACAGCATGTTCAAGACTGCATGAAAATCCACCTATACAGGATTAAACTGGTGACCCGACTGAACTACCAAAGAAACTTCTATCCCTATATGACCCAAACTGAATATAAAAATGTGAAATTAAAGCATAAAACGAAAACTAAATTTAACCAGTGAAATTACATGTTGATTGATAGAATTATTAGCACTAAGGTAACCCTTCTACTGAAAACAAGAAAGAAATTTACACCCCTGAATGGTAAGCAGCCACAGATACATGCCAACCTCTGGGCTCACAGTTTATACAAACAGAGTCACAAAATGTACAAAATATTCCCCCCCCCCCCAAGTCCACGCACTATTCTGTCCCGTTAACCGGGGACCCAATTAAAATGTTTAAAGATTAAAGTCATTGATGTAGTGACTATATGTCCACGGGTTCTAGTGGGTTACATCCACTAGAGAAAGAGAGAGAGAGAGAGAGAGAGAGAGAGAGAGAGAGAGAGAGAGAGAGATATTGATATACAGTACTTTGTATATTGTTGCATGGTGGTGTCACAATCATTACGTGAACGGAAAATTCTGAGTGTTGCAACTCATTAGAAATGTGCAGGAAACTGTCCAGCATTTGCCGTGTTAGCGAAGTGGTGTCAGGTATATAATTAGATAGTGATGACATTTAGTTTCGTAGTAGCCGGTAAGCTCATTTTCTGACATCACTGTCGTGTAGACCGTTCCAACGATGACATTACGTTAACTCTAAAGTGCATAGTAGTAGTAGGCCTAATGAATGACAACGTGTACGTATGGCGTAAACACTATTTGGAGTAATTGTTGTGATGCAGGAAAACTGCCAACAGCTTACAGAAGTGATGAGCGGAGTTCCTTATTACGGCTCGTGTGACCGCGATTAAGTGGACATTATCACATCTACTTAAACTTCTGGGTCGCCCACACGACAACGAAATCAGTCAAAGAAGCAAATAACAATTTTTTGTCCACCTTACTGAAAGTAAACGGCGCTTAAACAAGAACGGAAATCAGACCATACGATCTGTAAAAGTTAAGAATTCAATGTTATTGTCCTGGTCACGGTAGTAACACTGTGCAGGTCGAATGAATTACTTAAATTAATCTGTAAAGCTCAGAAAATCGCCTTCGGCAAATAGCATTCCAATTATGTGACGTATGAAATGCATTTATGCTAAATAAATTCTTCCTGCTTCCTAAAACTGAAGGAATTTCAAAAAAATAGAGCGACATATTACGATACAAACAGGAAAACTATACAATGACCGAGAAAAAGAGAGAGAGAGAGAGAGAGAGAGAGAGAGAGAGAGAGTGAGTGGGTGAGAGAGAGGGAGGTAGTGAAATGTTCAGAAAGTTAGTAAGTTAGAGAGAAAGAGAAATGTAGGAAGAAAATGATAAAATGATTAGTAGTAGAAGATCAGAAGGATATTTATTACGTAAGAAATATTACACCAATTCTCTTTACCTCGCTTCACTTGTGTACGTCTTCCTATGCAAGGTCATTCTCTCCAGGATTTGCAATATGTGATTTCATCCTGCTTAGATGTTGATTGGTCTGACAGGGTACGCCCAGTTCTATTTTAAGGAAGCCGTGGGCTTAGCCAGGTAATTGTAATTACCTTCTGTTTTCTGTTTACTAATCGATAACTGATACTCCCCACAGCTTCGTTTCATCGCTCTCAGATATAAACTACTTACCTTTTACTTATGACGTAGGTTACTTTCTTTCTACTCATCTCTGCTCCATACATTACCAGAGGAATTTTGTTTGATCTTCAATTAATTTTTAAAAATGTTTGTTTAATTGTTTTCTCTTGGCTAACATGACTCTCAAATCTCTCAGCCAGTACTCTAGTATATCTTAATGTATACTTTGTAGTTAAAAGTTTATCTTCGTAAATACACGAATTTCATAATTTTCTTTTTAGAATAATCTAAATATATTTACAATTTATATTTACTTTACCTCAAGATGTTATTTTTCCCTTATTTGGAGCATGCTTCGGGACCCTTAGTGTTCCCATCATCAGCCTTCCTAATTTTGAATCTTGTGGAGTACCTGTGGGCTGGTTGGCCGTTGTTATGGCTTCCTATTGGTTTTGGTTTAAGGAAGCCATAACAACAGCCAACCAGCACACAGGTCTACAAGATTCAAAATTAGGAAAGCTGATGATGGGAACACTAAGGGTCCCGCAACATGTTCCAAGTAAGGGAAAAATAACATATTGAGGTAAAGTAAATATAAATTTTAAATATATTATATACATCAAGAAATAGACTGTAGCAAAAAGTGTTTGAATTAATAATCTAAATATATTTCTTTAATAAGTTTTTAAATTATTTAAAACTTTTTTTCTCAAGTGAGCTCATATAGTATAGAATCATTTCTGAGTAATACAGATATGATGAATTGAGAACTTTTTGTTTGTAGACGCTAGAAATAAGACAAAAGTTTTTGGTATTTTATGGTAGAGGCAACTTAACGACAAGTTAACCACCAACTAACTAACATTTGCATGTGAGATTCACAGGTTATAAGGATGTAAAGAAACTGTTTCTATAAAACATAATTTTAACGACACTTCTATTTGTTTACAGAAAGTCGTTTTTTTATAGATAGCTGACTTAATAATCACTTTTTTGTCTGTAAAAAGTAGTTTGTTTAACGTTTGATTCTCACAACGTGTTATTACAAGTAAAGGTAGACTTTCACTTTTACGGCGGGGGTGCTAATAAAGCAATCTTTTTTATGGCGGTTCATAAAAGAACGGATCCGAGTGCGCTTGAAGTTATATAATGACGAAAGCACCTGTAACGACATAATAGATTACAGACTGAATTCGATTATAATTTAAACGAGCGCTAACGCTGATGACTCGGACTATCTACTGATTGCTAATATTCACCTGTTGCCATGTCTGTACGATGTATTAAATCGCACGAGCGCGCGCGTATATGCGTATGTGAAACAAAATAGTTGCGTCCGCTTACGCCAATCGTCGGGTACAGGTTATCTATCATATTTTCAACACTGACCACCGCTGGTCGTGAACGACAAACTGTTGAAAGTCAGTCATGGTGATGAAGACGTGTAGTGTGTATTACACAATTACTTACACAGTCTGTCCACTAATCGTATCTCTGCGTTACTCAACGATCGCAAATCCTACATTGTTTCACCGATTTATCGCGTTTCACACTTAATTTTTGACTGAATTTCACAGCTGACTTGATGCGCTTGAAACAGAAATTCGTTTCAAGTTAATCTTATATCGAAACACATTTTATACTTAACGATCGCATGTGTAAGTTATTGCACCGAGAGAAGGAGTATTTTTAAAGTAGTAGCCTACTCGTACAACTGACAAACACATTTTTTTTTACACTCGTCTCTTTCGGGATACCGATTACACTGCGTTCATAATGCTGGTTATTAGAAGCGCAAAAAGTATTATTAAAGAAACAAATATTTAACCTATAAGGATTGTAAAGACTTTTCCGCATCATGAAACGTAGGCACCTGACTACTTTGACTGTCCTACCACAAATATAATTCTAACAAACACGCATTGATTTCTTCAGAAAATGCCCCGTGGAAATCTTTAAACCAATACGACACACACGTTGCAGAGTCAAGGAACTCAGAGTTCATAAGCTTCAGAGTAGGCCTATGTAATGTAACCGTTGTCCAAGGGCCCAGCAACGCACGACCTCGCAGCGTACCGTAACCGATTCTGTCCATACAATGGGTTACTAGACAATACAGTATCTATCAGTAAGAACAGTGCCAACAGGCGGACATGTCAGCGTCAGCGTCCCTTGCACGCCCACATTCCTCCATACATACACAGTGATTGGGTTTGTCAGGTGCATTCGAGTTTCTTCATAGTTAATATTTATGGTGGCTTTATGATTATTACTCAGGCCATATTTGACGTTTCGTAGTCTTAAACTAACAAAAGTGTGAAATTCGCATATGTCTGCGATTACGTTGGCATCCAAAGAAGTGATGGCAGATGAATACACTTCTCACAAGCTAAGCGTTGAAAGTAGCCTTCACTGAACTAATATGGTACAAGTTCACGGAATGGAGTCGTAAAATCTAGATTGACGGGCAAGGACTATGAGCGTTTAAACATTTAGAAATGAATTTATAATTTAATGTGGGGATGTTTCAGAGCCTACCTAGAGTTTAAAGCTGAACTGGTCAGTGCCATTAAACGAAGGAATAATAAAGGCATTTAACATAAGAATTCTAAAGAAAGAAAGAACATTGATGAATCTAATCAACGTATTAATTTGGAATAGAAACACTCTAGCCAACGTATAGAGAAGATTGCACAAGTTAATGAAGATTCTGCAGTACACTCAGCGACAGAGATATGAAGAAAGACCGTGAAAGTCATGTAATGTCCATAGGAAACCAAAGCCCAAAAGGTGCCGAATTGAGCTCGTAAGGCGGAATCTACTTTAATCAATTTCATGATTCTTCTTCATAACGATTAAGGAAAAACACTTGAGATATTATTTTATACATCTTTTTTTTTCTTAGGCCTTCACTTATTCATTCCGCCCTAGAGGTTAGTGTGGTAGTACTGAAGGGATTTACACTCACTGTAGTCCTATAATTTGTTTATTCTGTCATTTATGCTACCAAATTTATATTTATACCTTATGTCTTAGATTATTACTCAGTAGAATGCCACAGTTAAAAAAAATGGGACATTAACATACAACTCGTAATGAAGTCCGTTTGAAAATTAGGCCTTAGCATTTAAAAAATTTTGAGCTTCACGAGTCACCGAAGTATAGGTCAATACACTGGACGTGTAGAACATATATTGTGTAGTAGGCCTACATAAGAGGAGTTTCGAATATGTAACAAAAGTATGCCCACGGCATGAAGACGAAAACAGAATCTTTAAAAACATTCCATAGAGACGAAGACAATTATAAGAATCGTGAAACTTGTCGCGAATACCGCGAGTGAGACGTAGAGACCATGAAACACGGTAGTATTTATCTACAATGATTTTCGCGCGACTAAACAACAATAATAATCCAACTGTCATGTCGTTTTCATTGATAGCAAACAGTAACTTCAGTCTGCTGATAACAATGGAACTGTATTACTAATGAAGACGATGTGGAGTTGCGTAGTGAAATAAGGGCATGATTAATTGTATGCGACCCACAGTAGGTGTCGACACAGAGGTTTCGATGAAGTGAAGGTTCGTACTCACATTCACGCCCCCTCCTCACTCTCTCACACACTCTCACACTCTCTCTCTCTCTCTCTCTCTCTCTCTCTCTCTCTCTCTCTCTCTCTCCTCTCTCTCTCTCCCCCCCCCGATTCTTACTAATTTTGTGATACCAATTTAATTTTTATATTTAAGTACAATTCTTTGACCATACAATTATTTACAACGCGGTTCGACTGTGTATAACATGCAGACACGACCTCACTTACGTATACACGTGATAGTTGGTAGTGGACTGGTGCAACAGCAGTCTAGCGGACAAGTGAAAGGTACGTTGGAAAACGAATGTACTGACAAAGACACTTGAAGTTTGGACAACGTTCAAGTCGGTGATTTTGCACACGTTTCCTTCACTCGAATTACTTTACAAGCCAAACGCAGTCTGCCAATCAAAATATTAATAGAAAAAAAATAATAGTTTTAGAAACTGTATTTCTTACATAGCTCAGACCTGAAATGCCGACCAAAAGTTTGATAACTTATGGGGAAAGGGAGTTTGTAACAAAAACACAGCTTACAGTTTTTTTTAGTAGGCCTATACTTTGAACTTATCACATAGAAGTTTATAAACTTTACTTCAACATTTAAGTGGGTTTGTAGAAAATAATATTTAAAAATGTGATATTCCGATACATACAAAAAATCGACTAATAAAAGTGGGGAAAGACTTAAAGCCTTTTGCATAAACACAACCTACTTGACTACCAAAGTGACGGAGAGAACGCTGGGCATTAGCAGCTGTTGAAACACGATAAAGCACAAAGGAAAACTGGCAGGAGACTATGTTAAGGAAAAAGAAGAAGAGACACATCGATTACATAACTATCAGCGTGTATACAAACCTATATGTTACGAGTCATGTGATCCCCGGCTAAGACGAACACATGAAAGTTAAAAAGTACTCACCAAAAGGATAAACAGGTAAATACTGTACTGATACTCATGGCTTTTTATTTGCACGTAAAATAATGCGAGGACGCATGTTTAAACCTGCAGTTTATAAAGAAAATTCAAGCTATAAGGGACTGAAAAATCGAATTGTCCAACACATTGTAGTAGGCTATTTCTCTACTATATTTTTCCGTTTGCGATACACGTTTCTAAATCATCAGCGTCACTGTCATCGAAGTTCATGCTGTATGTTGGTCTGTGTCAAGCTTAGGAAATTTTGGTAACACTCATAATTAGCACCATGAGGTACAAAGTTCATTAAATCACAATAAAGCCGATAACTACAAAATCATTCTGGGCACTTTAAAAACTAAAATTAAGTATTTTCGTAATGAAATAATTCTATATTTTTTTAGTACAAAGCCTATACTGAAACCTATCACACAGTGACCTGTTTGGCTAATTACACCATGCTGATCTGCACCTTTAGCAGTTCAGAAGAAACTTAGACCCGAAGGGTTATGTAGTAGAACCCACTTATTTCTAAATACACGTACCTTCGTTCCACCAACAGGATTAACGTGATACAGTTTTATATATATCTCTATATATAAGTGTGTGTGTGTGTGTGTGTGTGTGTGGTGTGTGAGACGTGTTTAATATATGAGCCTCCACGAATGTCTACTGATTTCTTTTATGGTTATTGAACGAGAATAAAACCGACGTATGATATTTTTTTGGACGACATTTTTCAATAGATACTACTCGTGCAAGGTATCAGCAGAGACTTTTATATAGATCACACACACACACACACACATATAAAATGATTAATTCTCTACTCTATCCAGATATTACCAATATTTAGTCATGAAGTGAAGGAGCGAAGAGTAATTTTTACAGGTTACCGTGTTTAAAAAGAATATAGACTAAATTAGGCCTATAACTTGGCAATTTGAAGTACAGAACTCACGTATCAACCGCGGAAGTTACGTTTCTACAAAGTATCCCGTTTGGTGATTGTGCTTTTGTTGCCAATCAAATCATATTTAGTCTCATTGTACTTAGTAGGTTATATTTAGTCTTATACCAACTTCGCCTACTGTCATTGTTTCCGTTCCAGTATCTCGTATTATGAAGTGGTAAGCTATTGTTATTTGCTACTGTTCCTGATTTTTTTAACTTTCAATTTCTGTGATACTCGTCGCCATTATTACATACTTATTAAATATAAATATGAAAAGTATTTGTAGTGCAAGAAAGTATACGTATTGTGTTAAAAATATAACGTGTTTTACAAATTAGATAACCGTAAATTTAATATTATACCTTGTGCTACGTAACCAGAACTTAATGTAAACAAATAACAAAGTTACAGGTCATGTGTTGGATATTACCACCAGTGTTGTAGTTAGATATATGTAAGTATAAAATAGAAAAGAAACAACTGATTTGAGAAACAAACAAAAATAAGGTCTCAAGTAGTCCGATTTAAAAGCAGTTTACCCAGTGTACAGGAACACTTTAGTTGCTAGTAAATATTTAGAAGGCTCTCCTCTTTACAACCCCAACAGCTCCATAAAAAGGTATTGTGTGCTCTTTCTTCACAGGTTTGAATAACTAACCATGAATGAACCGTGAACCACGAAGCGCCATTAAGAGCTCTGCAATGAAAAAAAAAGGTTTCACTTCAGAAAGTTTCTTTAGTCTTGAAGTTAATGAAGTTAGTAACGGGTATCTTGCGGAGTGCTGAAACATACCGCTTAGACCTTTTAAGTTGTCTGGAAAGTACATAAGATGGAGGATGAGAATAACTCATTAAGAACTTTCCATGGTTGGAGGAGGTTTTCCTGGATATTTCCACTCCCATGATATAATGTACTCTGTTGAACAGTGAGAGGATGATTATCACTAGGAATAGGTCCTACTTATCGGTTCCTCATGGCAGGTATTTATTGCGTGAAGAATACACACCGTAGTGAAATTAAGAAATCTCAGAAGCGTTACCTACCAAATCAGCAATTTTCTAGTAAAATACTTGAAGTCTCCTGACCCCCTCCCTACTAGGATAAATCCCAAGCGAGGAGAAAGAATAATATGTAAATTTTGGTCACTAATAAAGGTCATTATTGTGAGAGACGAGGTTCTTGGAGATGGTGCACTTTCCTTGCAAGAGGAAGAGGTTCTACGTATGGAAATCTCTAGAGGGTACCCCTGGATAGAAGAAAATACTTCCTCATTGTCAGTTAGCCCGCAGTGGATAGTTAGCTCTCTTCTAATATATTTAGGGATGGAAAAATTGAGACTTGACGCCTAGAATAGGTAGATAATGTCCATAAATCATATTCTTACCATTTTAAATAGGAAACATGTTTTCGCCACCCATTAAATGTTTGTTGATGTGTTATCGATGTCTGTTGAGAAATTAATCTCCTTCGTCGTACGACACAGCCTTACAGCGTTACTTATTACTCAACAGTTTACACCTATTCACCAACATGTAAATAATTAGCGGTGTTGAGATTTATAAAAACAAAACTTAATCAGATAATGAAAATGCAAAAAATAGTTTCTGAAGAATTTCCACAGCATCTGCGTCGGTGTAATTTGCAAATGAAGCCTTAATCTCAGCTTTATCTCATTCTTCGGATTCCATGTAAGGCACTAATAGCCAACCAGACTTATTGAATAACCATTGTTCGCAAACAAGTCACTTAACCGCCAAACAAGAATTAATATACCGCAAATTGACCTCAATTATCAATATTTCATTTAGAAAGACACTTGATGAAACCACAGCGTATCATGTGAACAGCCACAAACGAAAGTCTAACGAAACCAGCCAAATCATTCAGTTAAATGTTTTCAGTCGGTTGTGGTATTTTCTGATGAATACGACATGAACTATTTGTAACAGATTTTTATCTGCGCTAATATATAAAATAATATAGTGATGTGGAAGCCATAGTCTGGAATGGAAATACTCTAACTTATGTTCTAACAGGTGGCTAATTAAACGCTTATAGTTTCCCTGAAGTCATCCTAGTGATATATATACAACCAGAATTAGTTTTAAATCTTCAATCAAAATTAATTGATCCAGTATCAGTAAAAAATAAAAGCAATTCGTTATTTATCCTGAACACATAATCAAATGTCGTAACCACAGGGTGATACCTGATCAGCTTACATGACCACAACACAATTTTGAGAAGTTACTATGAGGTATCATATTTTTTCACCGAAATTAACGAAGATATATACTTGGTTATTGTATATATTGGGCATGTGGAGAAAGTGAAGTGTTCTAGTAAAGGTATAATAGACTTGTTCCATAAAACAACATAACGGATTCAAAAAGATGTAGCCTACGCGCAAAGCTCAATTAGAGGTGCAGGAGTAATGAAAATATTAAATTTTTTTATTTCAGCGCTAAGCAGTGTGATACGAGAATGCTCACAGACGAAATTATTAAACGAATTACTCCTAAGTATAAGGTTCTTTAAAATATTAGGGATATCCGTATATAATAAAACTTATGGCTTAAGAACTAAGCATTTAATTTTTTATCCCTTTTTTTAGGAAGACCATTAAAATCAAGTCGTAAGGTCGCTGTGGAGAATACTTTGACACGGAGTGTCGTAAATGTCTTCAACTTTGTTTTTTCCTACTCCAGAGGAACAGAAGTTAATACATCAGATAAAAATTTACAGGCATTGCACAAATGCAATGCACAGAGAAGGGCATTGAAAATGCTTCAATAAATCTAAAAAAAATATATATTTATGTTCATTCACCAATCAATGAATTCATTCTTCATTCACCAATCAATGAATTCATTCTTCATTTACCAATGTACAGATTATAAGTTAAATGTAGTGGCATTCATAAGCGAAGTTTTATATGTGTACAACGTTATTGACAACAAAGAAGTAGTTTCTATGGAAACTCACCGATTCCCATTTTCGATCACGCACCAGCGATCGGCCGCAAATGTGCGACACGTCCTTATAAACATTTTCAATATTAAAATTCCAAATAAATCTTCAAAAGATGATTGGATGATCTGATTTTTTTCTGAAGGATATATGTGATAGTAATGATGTGTTCGGTACCCGAGTAAGCTGTCAGAAGGATGGATAACCATTTAACGTAAGAATAGCTTGCCATTTAACATAAAAGAAGCCAGAAGACTCTTGTGAAGATGAGATGAAAACACCATTAGTTACTTACATCAGACAACATACAAAATGTTTCTGATTAAATTTAATTATGTGATTATACTTAAAATACGTAATAAAGGATTAATATGCTTATATTGTACTAGATAAATGTAACAATTGGTTTGGCTGCTGGATAACAGCAAACTGTTAAAGAGTTACCACTGAGACTGTCTGATAAGCCGAGCTCCGTGATAGTACAACCTTCTAAAAGTTTCGCAATAGGTTCCGTTCAACAAAGTACGCGTACTTTAAATAGCTCCAAACTTTTAACTGATCATTTGGCTTTGAGGTGTCTCTTCACACATGTTTGATTTTGTACCTGAAATTCTGAAACTGTTTGGCAATATAAAAAATAAAACGTCTTGAATGACAGAGGTAGCAGTAGTAATGATATTTGTTGCAATTTGTTCCAAACAACTAAAACTAGCTGCAATTAGAATATTGTTTATTCTATTCCACATTTCTGTGGAAATAACCAGGCAGCTGGAACACAAGCGACCAGTTTGTCTGTGTTACGATGCTTTAATTCGTCTGGTTGCTGTAATGAAAATTTGAGACACAGTGAAAACATCCTTTTACGATGCTGACAAACATTCTTCCACTACCAATGTAAGCGTAATTTGCGAACTGTCACAGCGCAACTCAGATTGTACGGTGTTTGTCATCCAGTTGGCTCCACCTTTGCAATACATTACATTACTCACATTACTCATGTTCTCCTTTTACTTCTCGAAACGAATACAATTAACTAGGAAAATGTCCCTTGAGTACGAATTCTCATCACATAATTTTTAAATCCGAAATTCTATTAAATTGTACTAAATTGTTCAAGGTTTGCTCTTGGACGAGCACTAATTGCGTAACTGCCGTGTTTCAAGAAACCTTGTTAAGGTACAGGTTATTTACATAAGAAGGTCAATGAAATCTAGTTACTGATCCGGTACGCAACTGGTACCGGAAATTGTTTGGCTACAGCCAACTGTTATCGCAATGATAGCAAGTTAAACCGCTGCCTTTCAGATTGTGTGTTTCGTAGTGAGTTACACGTAATAAAACATCACCATACTTCCATTTCCTTAAGGAACATGGAAGAAAAAATATCAAATAAATTTCTTTTAAAAATTTTCAAATATTAGTTTTAAATACCATGTTCAGTAATAATTAAATATATTTAAGGGGGGGAGAGGAGACTTTTGTTTTAGTTATTTGGCGTAAGACGGTTATACGAGCCAACGGCCACATATTTCTGTGGAACTTAGCAGATGTGTATATTTAGGTTTTATTTTTATTATATTTACCGTCATAATTTAACTATTATAAAAAATTATAATTGTATTCATACATGTTTTTGTCAACACAAAACTGCGCGCGCGCGCACATACACACACATACCAACACAGAGTATTAGCGGAATGCACAGTTGTAGGACGTTTTCATGACAGAAATGTCATTTACCATATTTGCAATGTTTATTGACTACGTCACCAAGAGCGACAAGGCTTTATGTTCACCCGTAACTGAAACACACAAACACATTTTCTGAGCGCGAAAAGGCTTCACGCATACGTAGGCCTACACCTGTAAATTACTGGTTCTGACGCGGCGGTGTGTTTAATATACGACACTATCGTACGAATCGAAAAGCGTGTGTGTAATTAATTTTCCAACAAGGATGTGCATTTTATCAGGTATGTGAGTCATTCGTCCTTGAACTCTACCTGGCTTAGGTTGCAGACAATCGGGTAAAAATAACCGCGTAGTCATCCTCATCTACCATACAGTCTGACCCATGAAAGAAGAACTCCAGAATCCATAAAAAGCCCAAGGGCGCACGCGACTACCACACACAGACACAAACAAGTATAATAGAGGTAACCTTCACATAAATTATACATATATATTGTAAATGTGCAGTCGTCTTTTTTAAGATTATAAATTAGTATACTGTGAATCGTCGATCGCCAGTGAAAATGACACTTTTATGCAACGAGGTAATGATACTCGGATAATCACGTCTCTGACACTCTATGAAGTTTTAAGTTTGTTCTTATGAGGTCAGCAACTCAGAGAAAAGCTTAAGTGTTCAGTTAGGGGTATTAGTCTCCTCAAGACGACACTGGGCGTCCAAGTACTCTTTTTTTTTAGGTAGGCCTATAAGCTGATAATAGTTATAACAGGTGGTGATAATAGTCATAATGTTAACCAAGAGATAATAGTCATAAGTTTGTAATCAGGTGATAATAATCTGATTATTTGAACATTACACGTGTAGTGATATAGAAAGTCTGATCTATCACAGAATTTGACCTACTCGACAATATTCTCAGTGCGTTTGCCCAATTCTAAAAGTATTATAAAAAGAATTAACTTGTGTCATTGGACGGACCATTAAAATTTCTGTTACACCATAAAGCTATTACAGAATCGTTGGCTGTTAGTAATAAGTTCCTAGCCGTAGCCAGACTTTAAAATAGTAGGATATAATACTAGAATAAGCAGATAATTTGGCGCCATGTAATTTCACACACACTTTAAAATAGTTCAGGATTTTTGCATGCGTCATCTGAAATATAAACACAACGCATATGACTCTTTACCTTATATACATTGAAAACATTATTAAAGATATGGTTTAGAAAGCGTAAGAAAAGGTAGTGATTATCAAAGTGCTAAACATTTGCAAACATAAACATATTCTTTCTGGTCTTAAAATGACTAGTAAGAAATATAATTTACATTTAAGGCAGACACGGAAGTAAACAAAATTTTCAGAAAGTAAGGCATGATAAAGCTTTTACGTTCTAACAGTTGAGTGTTATTTCCCGAGCTATCACAAAAAAAAGTTACAATGTACTGTGGATAATATACTTGTAAACACTTTTGTTTCAATATTGGTGTAATAACTGTAAATACTGTAATATCCGTGAATTAATGAATTTAAGGTGAAACGTCAAACTGAAGAAAACGTATAAAAATAAACTATAGACATTTTAAATCAATGTAACAGTTATTCTGTGCCGTTCTATCTCTTTGTCAAATAACGTGCTCAACACTAAATAGTAACCGAAAGAAAAATTGCATTAATTTTCATAATATAATAAAAAATCTTATATTATTTAGTTCTCGGTGTTTTGAATAAATTAGAAAATTCTGTTCATAATAACAACACATTTTCTGTTTAAGATGTGTCGTTAGGTTAAAAAAAATTAAACACCGTGTATTGAACTGAAAAAAATGTTATCAACGAAAAACACGAAAGCGTAAAGCGAGAAAATTCTATATTCGCTAAAGTTACCAGTATTGACAATTCAAATTAATCGATGACATATCTTGATGTTCTACCCAGTAGGCCTAATTTATTAAATTTTTGTTTTGATAGATCACAATTAAGAATGTAAAGTAGAAAGTAGCCTACTCAGTCAAACAGTATGACCTATAGCTGTAAAGGGCCAGGTCAGTTTGACCAGAAATTGAACGATCATTACGGCCAAACGACTTACAAAAGTCAATACTAATTACAATCTTACGAAGTTGCACCAGATATGACACAGCTTTCAGTCAAAAACTTATCGTAACTGTCCCACAAAGTTAGACACTCCAGAAAGGAAGATTTCGACGTAGTGATCATCAATCACACGTTATAATTGAAACTTTATGAGAGGAATAGTCCTTTCAAAATTAAGCGATGTGTGGGGACTAGTTTCATGAATTGACCACAGTGTCATGGTAGATATCTTGATTCTGCGCAGGTCGGACAAGCATAGAAGCTAACCCAGGAGGAGACTATCAGTATTGGCGATTAACATCATAGCTGTGATAATCGTCAGCATTTTGATGAAATAATATTTGCAAATCGTGTCATAAGACTCTCCAAGAAACAAACCTGTCCACCTCTTCTTTTTCAGAGTCATAGAACACCTTAAAGACTCACATTCATTGTCTCTGTTTTATCTCAAGTAATATGGATATCAAGTATATATTGATAATATGGATATCAGTACTTCCTCCCACTCAATCGCAGTGTTGTGACATGAGTCATTAGTGTCTAGATTGTTATTTGTTTCGCACTGAAGAAAGAACCTCTCCATGATGTAGGAAGCTAACATCTGATAAGACAGTATCTACACTTGCATTTCTTGCTGTATTACTTCACAGACGTACAAACAGTAGGCAAAAGAGGAGGACGTAGGATTTAGGTAGCAGAGATTTGCTTTTTGGTGATACATATAAGACTTCCTGAGCATTATGTCCTGAATTAGAGAATTGGATCAAAGTTGTGTGTGTGCAGCCTCAAAATGATGTTTTAAAATATGCAGTAGATGATGAAAAGAGCATTACCAAAAATGGAACGAAGTAGACTTTTGCTGCAGATTTTGCGGTTTACCCGTAAGGCGGGGTGTAACTGTAACTGTTGGCTCAGCAAAGGGAGACTGACGGAATAGGACAGATCCCCAATACCAAGAGGCAGAAAATAAATACAAAGGAACAGTAGAAGTATGGTACAAGTTCTGTACACCAGTCAAATTTTGGATAGACAATGGTTAAACCATTCAATGTGTAGAACGGAATTCAGACTTGGTCAATTTTGTACAGATGTTTGTAACAGTTATGAACACCTCTACTTGTTATAGTTCCGACAGCATCAGCTTGCTTCTTCAGAGAGATTATGTAGCAAATATAAGTTAAGAATATTTGATGTCCATTAGGCTACAGAAACGTCTTGTGCACTTGGTCGGATTCAGTATTCACTCATAGATTACCAACACAAATAATTTTCATTCTGTCATTAGCAGTGTCACAAAAATGGATACCTAGTTTTTAACTTATACTTTGTAATTTGTTATTTCTGTTATTCATATTCAAGTAAATGAAAATCTGTTGAAATTTGTCTGACGGAACCTGTGAAGTTTTCCTGACTTGCATTGCAGCATTTGATGATGTAAAGATGTGTGTTTCTGTTCCTGAATCCTTTTGAATTCTTTTTCACGCTCTTCATTATGGGGCAATACGGACATAAAGTTTCAAATACAGCAAATATATAACGTAACGCGTTATTTTTTTGTAATATATTATCTTCTACAACTTTCTAAAACCGTCTTAAAATCTTACATTTAAAACCGAGAGGAATACACAGAATCATGAGTGGAGACCTCTAAAAATATTTTTTCTTCGCCTTATATAGTTCTTGTCAGAGGGCCAAGATGGTAAAACGCTTAAAACATTAGTAAGTTCTGACCGGTTTTGTATTCCCAACAGCTACTCGAGAAGATTAGTTCCTGTTTTACTATTGTGGTAAATCCGAGTGACTGAGGAAATGTAATTTTGCGCTGTAACTGAATTTTTTCGCAGCCGTAAGACCTCCACATGACAGCTGACAGTCACGTTTTGTCCACATCGTGGGACCCAGGAAACAAAAGTATTCTGCGCATCCGACCTTGCGGTAAGACTCTGGCGCGGCGGTAGCTTTGACGTTTGTTCCTTGTTTGCACCGCCAGTTTCCATTCAATTCTTATTTACCTCTCTTATTTGCATAATCTATTATTGTTTTCGAAGCAGGAATCACCTCGAGCAGTTATCATCTAAATTACCTCACTGATAAAACACTCATTAAATACTCGAGCTTATTAGTATAAACCTACTACTACTACTACTACTACTGCTGCTGCTGCTGCTACTACTACTACTACTACTAGGCCTACTACTACTACTACTACTACTACTACTACTACTACTACTACTACTACTACTACTACTACTACTACTACCACCACTAAAATAATAATAATAAATTAGTAAAACCATTGGATCACATGAAATATTCTGGCCATTAAAAGAAGATTTTTTAGGCGGAACGAAGAAGACCACATAAGATATGAAAACGTTCCGAACTCATTGGGGTCGTAGAAGATTAGTGACAGAATAGAACAAAATAAACGTATCTGAAAACAGTATGTAGAGCAGATGTAGAAAGACTAGCAAAAGTTATTTAAAATTGTAATTGAATGGAAAAAGAGATCAGGAAAGAGATTGCCTAATTACTGAAGGAGAGAGGGAGAACATGAGTAAAATCACTGTCTAGTTAAAACGACGACACAAATCAAGCTGCGAAAATGAACGTTAATTTTAATTAACAAAATTTTTTTTAACGTAATGTTAAGAAAAATTGCACGCATATTTTGAGAAAATAAGAGACTGATAACTTTTCAGCTATTGGCGTTTCCTGGAAGTTGAAATTTATCGCAAGCTTTGTAGGAAATTTTACAACTGCAAAAGCGATTATACGTGTGAAGGCAGTATCTAACGTCTTAGTTTTGAATACGCTGGGATCGCATGTGCATCGATACGTTGGAAAAATAATAGGAGACTTAAAAATCGGGTTGACAATGGAGACGAAATTAAAAAAAAAACTTGGATTACGGAATATGATTATCTGAAAATATTGGAAACTAGCGTTAAGATGTTTTAACAACATACTTAATACCAATAAGTTTCGAAATTTTATTTGACTAAGGAGTCAGCTTCTCACCGGAAGCATGGAAGTATTAAACTTTATCGGAGGCTTACACGGCCGTTGTCAATGTTATTAAAACTATTTCCTTCCGGGGTGTTTGGCCAAGGTCCAATACCGTTCATTTCAGCAAACGATTCAACCGGGCCTTCGCCGGCTATAGCCTATTCAGTGCTACAAATGAGCTAAAAAACACTAACACGGTTGTCAGGCATGTTAGTGTTTTGTAGCTCATTTGTACCACTGAAGATGGCCGGAGAAGGCCCGGTCGAAACGTCTTCTGAAATGAATAGCAGTGGACCACGGCCAAACAGCTCGGAAGGAAATAGTTTTAATAACATGCATGTATTGTCTCTATCTCAATTCTGTGTAAGTAGCTTAGCATATGAATAAATTAAACTACAACTGAATGAGAAATTAAACACGTGTAGTGCGCTTCATATGAAATTTTATGATTAAGACCGTTTATATATGTAAAAAAACACTAAACAAACAAAAAACGTATTAGTGAAGTAAACACTTTAAGCAGCTATTCTCAGAATAGTTTCACTAGATGTGTGTGTGTGTGTGTGTGTGTGTGTGTGTGTGTCATGTATTTAATTACTGTGGTCACTCTGTGACAAAGCATAAACAATCGCAAGAGAAGTAAGTAATATTAATTACAAGCTGACTTTAACAAGAGAAACAGAAATTCTCGGCAGTCACACTCGCTGAAGTGCATTAGCGTTGTTTCAGTTGGCTTCGATAATGCAACCACAATAATTGGGAGTCAAGAATTGCCCAGTTGACAACTTGCTACCCAACCGCAACAAGTGACACGCCCTAGTCAATTGTCTGCTGACGTAAACGTCCACAGTACAGAAAAATTCATTGCTCTAAAAAATGTGAAAAAAGTAAATTAAAACTATGGAAAATAAAAAAAGTATCGAAATTGTGTAGCCAATAAAAAAAAATGGCGGACAACCGGAATTCTTTGTTGGAACGACAAAGTCTGGCCTTCCTTCAGATTGAGAAGAATCTGATTTAACCCGCAAACAAAAATAAGTGTTACAAAATGTATGTATGTGCATCGTATTCAAAATTATGTTATAAAAATTACAAGGGGTCGCGCACTTTATGGTTTACAGGATCGTATACACACGCGCGCGCGCGCACACACATACGATACGTGGACACTTATTTATATGTACATACGATATTATAGATAACATATTTCATTATAGATGCGCTTGCACGGGTGTGTGTGTCTGACGCACGTAGCGATTGAATCTTTACATTCACACACATCAGAAATCAACGTATTGAAACTGTTAAAAATCACTTAACGATTAAAAAAATATAAAACTCTAATCACTTTGGGATAAAACTGTTTTATACCAGAATCTAGTAGAAGACATACACTACGCGTACTTCAGTTATCTATAACGATATCGATTTAAGACATAGGCCCACATGAGGACAGTTCGTGACAAGGTACACGTGCCTATTTCTGAGTAGCACCAGCAACAGCAGCAGCAGCAGTAGCAGTAGTAGTAGTAGTAGTAGTAGTAGTAGTAGCAGTTTTAGGTCTGGCGACATATTAGTAGTGATAATAAGTGAGTTATTATTGCACAATCATAATGCGTTAGAAATAAATTGACAAATATATTTTTAAAAATAAGAATAAATTGATAGTACTACCGTAATTATAGTAAGTTATATAATCTCATGTTTTGAGGTGAGGTGAGTTGACATTTTCATAACTTGTACTGTCCGAGGTTTAGTTTTTTATAAAGGGCGTTACCGTTCGGTCTTCATAATGTCTTACCATAACTGGTAGACTGATCGTGGGATGTCGGTTGGTTTTGTCACGTAGCCTAGGTTTTGAGTCACCACTGTTCACGTAAAGCTCACTATATAACCATTTAGTGAATTTTAATATTACGTGCTGTAAGAGTTCAATCAGTTGCTAATAGATGTAATCGATTCTGAAGTATATTAAGTGTTTAATGTATTTGAAGGGAGGTAGGCCTACTATGAACTGACGCAGTGGATACTGTGAAGAATGAGTCACAACTTAAGAATAGGCCAGAAGATATTTCAACTGTGTGATCAGCAGAGTTGATTTCTCAGACGTGTGATAGAATAATAAATAAACATGTTTTTGTAGACATCGATTAAGGATGTCTCTGTAGTATCGAATAAGACAAAACAATTCTCAATAAAATTCTTTTTCAGGTCTGTAATGTGTCTCTCTTGAAACTAAATAAGTAGTATCCATCCATCCATGCTAGTAAGTATATCCATCAAGCAAGATAGTAGAGAAGAATAGGTTATTTTGTCTAAGAAAACCGGGAATATCTTTTTTTTTACTGATAACGTGAAGATTTGCTCCAACCATTTAAAATACGAAAAGTTGCGAGTTTGAAAGTAAATTAAAACAAATCCTGGGAGGAAAAGGAAGCACGGACGTTTAAACTACAATTGAAGAGAGTTAATTGGCCGTCAGATGACATGGAAATCCGTCTTAAAATGTTTTTGACCTCTGACTTTTCTGTCGTTCGAACGCCAATAAGCGTAAAAATCAAATTGTATTTTAATAATTACGTCATAACTTACCGTTAAACATTTAAAAATTGTTAATTTCAATTTTAAGAATTTGCAGCTGCAATGCTCATATGACATTTTTGGTTTTGTTTTATTTTGGTGTTGGGTTTACTGTTGTGAGTTAAAAAATCCCGTCATTTGGCCTTGTTATGAGTATTATGTAAAACATCCGCTAAGCAGTTTTTGTGCATGATGGAATTAAGTATAAAAAACAAGATATAGGCCTATTAGAAAACGAGTTGTGTGTGTGTGTGTGTGTGTGTGTGTGTGTGTGTGTGTGTGTGTGTGTGTGTGTGTGTGTGTGTGTGTGTGTAATACATAATGTAAAGTTTTCATACATAATAAAGTAGCTTAATATAGCAGACTGTAAGATGTGGTAATACGGAGACATTTAACAAGTGCCCTGTCAACAGGCAAACAACAGTAATTCAAGTAAAATGTCGCTTCTTGATTTAAAATTAATTTCGGATTCAAGTAACAATTTATTTATGTTAAAAATCTTTCCTTTTTTCAACCCAATAGTGACATTATTTTAGAAAATAATGGGTTGATCTTAGCAGCTCTTTGAGAGTAGCCTAACAGGCTGAAACAATTGTCAGAGGTTAAGAATAAATTGTGAACTTACCAAGTGTTTGTGTATTTTTAAAAACCTTATCATTTTAGAAAATTTCAGCTTCATTCGACTTTTAACCAATGATCTTAAGAACCAATTGATTTTTAAGAACAGTTTAATAAGGCAGTAGATTGGTTAATGGGCGTAGAATATTTAAGTTCTCATGAAACCATTACAGTACATTAAATGATTAGTTTCGCTTTCATTTCTGGATCTACAGGCGTTACGAAGAAGTCATCGTGCTCATCGGAATTTGCTAAATCGATTCTCGCTATAGGAGTTCTAAAGTAATTTCAATGTTAGAGTTAATCAGCACTTACCGTTACAGTGTAATAAAATATTTTTTAGTTAAGCACAGTAATTAAATCTAGGAGTAGCATTCATAAGGCAATAAAACAAAAATTTTACATTAAGTACGTTAGCATGTAGCCTATACAAACTAATCTATGAACTAGTTGGAAATTCGTATTGCCAGAGATGTCCGTCTTCAGCGTGTACTGATATAACTTCTCAATACAGAGTTGAAGCGTTCTGCAGAAGAAGTATTTTAGAAACATTCTTATTAGAATCACCTTGTTTGGTGTTGTGATCTTACCTACAAATACAGACTGTCTGCCAGATATGATTCACCTCAAAGATTAGCGTCTGACTCAAACATCTTCAGAGTAAGTCTTCACGAACAATATTTCCGATGGACGGTATAATCTCTGATGGGAACTTGTCGTTCATTACAAATGCAAGGCCAGTATACGAAATAAGCCGTTAAAACCGTACAGTGTTACTAGTAAGTCAAATATAAGTCAGCTGTATTCGTCAGCAGATGTTAATGTAAATTGTTGGTAATTTTAAATTATATACGAGAGCTATGTTTTTCATTTATTAAAAAAATAATCTAAAATAAAAATCTGTTATACTGGTGATTGTGTATTTATTAACCGACGTTTAATGAAGAAATTTGTGTTAGTGGTTGAAATCACAATCATTATATAGTGAAACCACTAATTTTTATATAGTGGTGTGCAATATTGATCATTCTGATTGTTATTTATTAACCACAATAGTATATTAAAATACACGTGTCAGATCCGAGTTGTCACCATCGTGTCCTTGGGTGTCGACATAACCAGTGTGAAAAATAAATGTGAATTTATATCTCAGTGGAATAAAAACTAAAAAAAAATTAATAAATATTTCGTAATAAATTACTAACAGTCGATAGAGTAGGCTTGTATAAATAAAATATAATTATAGCTATACATTTGATTAGACCCCACGCGAACGCCCTCTGTAACCGTAAGCCTATTTTATATGTAAAACGTAAGCAATTATTTACGTAATACAGCGATTATGCTTTGGTTTCAAAACAGTAACATGCGATGTATCATTCAATGATTACCTTACTGTTGAAAGATCCTTAATAAATAATTAAAGATTAATGAGTAAAGATCAAGTGAGTACTAAGTTAAAGCAATAGTAACATGTTATTTTTTGACTATGATAAGCTCAGTTCAAAGTGAAGAGAAAAGTAATCGTATATAAAAGTATTAGAGAACTATTGTCTCAAACTGCATCAGTATATTCAAGTAAACCAGTTTGCCAGTCAGCCAAATGAAACGTCTTACATATCCCTAACTTTATTCTTGTATGTACCGAACTGTAAGCCACCAGGTACTCAGATGGACAGTTGTTCTTTATAACTTGAATTTTGTTCTTTATTAGGTGTAGCTAATTACCAAACTGAGTTGGATTCATGTACATGTAATTCCCTGCTCATCAGTTTTGTCTGTGTTTGTGACCTACTCTGTTAGCTTCTCCTCGTTTATTATCCCGTCACACATTTAGTACTTACATTTTTTGCATGCTTAAAGCGAAACGAATTGTTTGTTTACTTCATATGTATTGTTCTGTATTTAAGTTCGTGTCCCGACTGATGTGTTTTGAAAGATTTTGTAAAGTCTCTATAAATGAGAGATTAACAGACATATTCAGTAACATTAATTGAAAAATATATTCTACCGTGACACACTACTGATTTTTCTGCTGTTAATATTCTGCTGTTAAATAATTTAGACTAGAAAGGCTTAGTGCAAAGATGCATGAACACAGAAAAGGGAAAAAGAAGAGAGAGGACGAGAAAGTAAGATGCGATGTGAATTGTTGCTTATGTGTACCCAGAGACGAAATAGGGATTGTAAAGCAAATTACGATTTTTGATGACAGTGTGAGCGTTAGAGCCATGCGTGCCTGATTACAGGGCATACGTTTTCTCTTGGCTTTAAGGAAATTACTGAAAATTTTGTTGCTTGTGCATAATAAACGATAAGCATATAATAACAGGAAGAAGTGTGTTGCTTTCTTTGTGTTTGGCGTTCAATTACTCTTTCGTGACGGATTAATTAACAAAGAATACGCAAGGAAACGGCTCAATTACTTCAGCCTACTGCTGGCGCAAAACCTTTTGTCTGTTACATTCGTATCCTGTTGTTATTTTATTGTTACTATTATTATTCCTAGTATTGTTACTCGTGCTGCTGTTAATATTGTTTTACTGTTGCTTTTGTTTTTGTACACGATATTCTCCTTTGCACTTGTTTTACGAGCTAGTAAAATAGGCAGTTGAAACTGGCATATGTTGTTAATTACGCTTCCCTTCCAGCATCCTTCGCTCTTAGTTTTTATTCAGTGTTAAGAAACGTATATTGCTAATAGCGAGTAGCCTGCTCGTCGCTGTTTCGCATGCAACTGTATGCCTATGCCTATGCCTATGCCCTGTACTCAAAGCGTCATGTCTAAAGAAAATTAATCGATCGTCAAGATTATTTTACCGAAGCTAAATTATATTGCTTATTTTTTTTTCGCCCTTTTGCAGCACGCAGTGCGTATTTATAATGCTTTACAAATTTATTAAGTTTAATGAAGGAAATCATTCTAATTTATAGCCCGAAAATGATACTACACGGGGAATTTTATTGTAGTAATGTCATAGGCTTCTACGTTAGTAACAGTTTATCTTTAGGTCTTCACTGGAGTTCCTTTGACAAGTAACTTTTAAAATTTAAACCAAGGTCGAATTCTTCTATTCAGAACATATTTCGTCCTGCAAGCCTAGTAACAGACAGTATGACCTTCATTTTACATGGTATCGCAGTCATTAATTATAGAGTGTTGTATGTGTAATAGGAATAAAAGAAATTCTAAAATCACATTTACGAGAAACACCGAAACTAGAGCAAACAGGATTTGATTTAAAATTCTTATTACGAAATTTGTACTTGAATCAAAATGTGAGGATAATAATAAATGAAGAAAACAGAAGGACTGATCACAGAAAAGTTAGTTCTGAAAAGGACAAATTTACTAAAAAATTAAGTGAAGAAACCAGGGAATAGTAACAATAGTATGATCCACAACTCATGTGCAGATCATATAGTAAGTACGATAAGAAGTGAACTAAAACTTGAGAATATATTGTCTAAATTAGCTGGCATAAGGAAGAATTATGAAATGAATATATCAAGAAAACTTAAAACAAAAAGACTGTCTAGTGTTTAAGTGTTACAGTAAAAGAGCAGCGGCATACTAATGAATTATGATACGTAGGTACCTGAAGCAAGAAGTAGAATAGCGTAACAAACAACAAAAAAAAACAGCTTCTAACGAAAAAGAATGATTGTTTACGTGTAGGTCTATAAACATAGAGTATGGAATACGGGGAAGGGGAACGTGGACCAATGGATATAGACAGGCCAATTGTCTAGAAAATTTCAGAATGTAGTTTTGAAGAAAATACGAAAATCGAGGTTGGATAAAGATAATAAAAAACAATGGCATGCTGAGAAAGCTAGTAAAATGTACCTCGTTAATTTAAATGCAAATGTTTTATAAAAGGAAACAAGTAGGTGGGGCAGTTTAAATACGAATTATCTTTTTAGGAATATAATACAAAGGAAAATTAATTAATTGTAAATGATGTTAAGAGAAAGGTTTTTACCCGGGTAAACTAGGATTCAGTAGGAACCACGTTTTACTATCCTCAATCTTGGATTCGTTGAAAAAAAACTTGAAGAAAATCACAATGCTACTGCAAAAAATGCTATAGTATATCAAGCCTTCTGAGGGCAAGCTTGCCTTCTGGGAATAGAAAGACGAATCAACATTTAGAAATTTTTTATTATTTTAATTTTGCTTACGCCTGTAGGGCAGTACTGTACTTGTAATTAGGCATTTATTATAAAATTTACTGTTTTAAGAAAATTTTTATTATGACTACCTTTTTTTAAATGTAAATTTTCAGAAATTCTGTACTCGTTAGTGCGTACTTACAGTCTTCATAAAGAAAATATTTTAGAACAAAGAGCAAATGTTTTCTAGACTATTTTCACATTTTTGTAAAGATAGGCAGTCGATTGTTCAGTGTTATTTTGTAAATTGTAGCGTGTATTATCAGTTTATGTCGGAATATAAGAAATTTACTCCGACTCCCCACTCAACATACAAGACTGCCGACTACACTAGAAAAATATTGTAGTTTATTGTAGATCCCACATCATTCTCGCCTTGCTCAGTTATAATCTAGACGTATGATTTCATCCATTTATAGCGTGTGTGTGTGTGTGTGTGTGTGTGTGTGACCTGACAGTAACAGTACAATCTACAGCGGGACTTGTAACTTGCCTATTTCCTTGATCAGTGTACCCAAAGACTAAGGTTAAAGAGGTGTGACATTAAAACAGGGCGTGGTTGGCTGGTTCAGAATTGGTTATGTACAGCAACCTATTCAAGGTCAACAATATTATGTAGAGCATTTCAGATTGTTCAATCGAGACTGGTTTATTGGTCTGTTAGAGAAATGTCACGCACCTCGCTGAATCACAGTCACCTCCATAAACGTGCATTCAGCGTGCATTTTGAATTTATCTCTAAAAATAAACATTTATCTGGAATCACTCTTTAAACATTATCGAATCATTCTTATCTGATTTCTATCCTTGGCAATTGCGGTGCTCAATTATCGTATATATGATGGGTATACTCGTATATTTATGATGGCTACTCCTTACAACGCTCAATAGATGCCTCGAACCTTTATCTAATTTCTATCCATGGCAATTGCGGCGCTCAATTATCGTATATATGATGGAGATACTAGTATATTTATGATGGCTGCTCCTTACAACGCTTAATAGATGCCTGAAACCGTCTAATCTTATAACTCTCCGAAACATTCTCAATCGTTATGCAGTTTTTGAACTCACGTTTTGACTGCGCGTCTAACATTCTCCGTTGGTATTTTTTGTCACATGAAACACGACAAACTGACTAAAAGTGTAGCACTAAATTTGTCTTGTAATGTGTTAATTTTTGTAATTCTTCGATTAACTTAATAAGTTAACAAAAATATATTTCACAGGATCAGAAATAATAAGCGTGTGATATTATGCCCTGGTCACTTTTTACATACATGTACAAGGTAGAAATTGATATAAGCACCTACAATGAAGGTGCCATTTAGCCAAACGCGAAGTAAGCGACTGTCTCGTCCTAAAATCAAGTTTTATTTCTTTACGTTCGGTATAGTTTATCAATATATTGAACAAACAAATATATTTTCCTGAATAAATAATAATATTTTGCATTTTTGTTTGATCATAATTCAGTGATTTATTTTTAGAATAACAGTGCCCTTAAGTACTTATTTTATGTCAAGCTTTTCTTTACATAATTAACATAATTACGTTAATTTTCTTCTTGCTGTTCTCTTCTCTGTTATGGTTTCAGATTTATCATTACTTTTTCTTTATCTTCATCTTTACTTTCTGGCACAACAAATCTCCTTCTGTCTCAATCCCCCTTCGCACACACATACGTTCGCGCTCGTGAGTATATTGGTAGCTTTCAGTAAAGATTTTTTTAAACAAAATCCTGTAAAACATGAATTTAAAAAATTTCTATTCTCAAAACAGAGTTATGATATACAATAAGCAGAATGCTAAATAATAAAAAACTAGTAATAAACAGTGGGTAGATTATGAACAGAAACAAATTACTGTATTGAAAACTATTAAATTATGTTATTGAGTTTACTAAACTGTTTATATAAAAATGAGACGTCATGTGTAGTTTAGAATGAAGTGATAAATTTTAATAATAACAAGTTGTTTGTTTCCCAATATTTTATTATTACAAATATTACCATAGTCATTTATGGAACAGGATTAATGTGTGGTGTAAGCGTATACATTTTTTAAGTTTTAATCTAGTATTTGCAGTGACTAGTTAATAGGATAGTACAATAGGATAGTAGCGTAGTTTCATAAATTTCACCAACTTAATGATTATTCTACAGTTATATAGTTCTTCTACAGTCGACTTATAACCGCCCCGTGAGAGAAAAAAATATTCATGACTATTTTTCAAGAGTAACAAATTTTTGTTCACAAATATCATATTATTAAGGTTTGTTTTCTTTACCATGACAGTCGTCCTCATTAATTAGACATTTATGTTCAATAAAACACAAAAAATAAAAAAACTTATTTTAAAAATACTTTATTTTAATTAGTAACGTTTATTTTAATACTTTTAATGCTTAACGTTAATTAGTGATTAGAAGTTACAGATGAGTACTACGTAAAACGAAACAGTTGGTAGATGCATCTCGGCACATCGTGTCATAAGTGTCGCATTACATTTAGCAACTAAACAGAATCCGGCACGGCGCCTCTGTATGTCGGCATGGCGCTGATTACCACTTGAACAACCGGGTTCGCGCGACCCTGAGCAACACCCACGGCGATTGTCACCCACGGCCCATAGTCCTCTCCCAATTGTGTTTTCCCAAGAAACGGTATTTTGAACACACTACGCTATTACGAAATTTGAAACGCGTATTGTATTTAACAGTTTTGAAGCACAATTTTAAATATTGAGTTACACAAAAATTAATACACTAGAATAGTTGTTCTAATATTTCACCTTTTTACAAACTAGTTGGCACTAGTTGGTCCTTTAAACAAAGATAAATTGTTTCAAAGGACATCTATACCGTACTACTTTCGGTTATGTTGTGAAAATCAAACATTTCGGTTAAAGAATGTCTTGTTTTAATTGTTATAATCCTACTACAAGGCGCCGATTGCTGTTAACCCATCTATCTAAAACACAGTTCGCTTGTGCATTAATGATTTTATAGCTCTAGAGGCCTGCATGACCTGTTAGTGCATTGTGGTGAAACATAATAATAATAATCCAAAATTGCCTGTATAGAGAAACAACAAAAATTTTAAAAGACTGCTTATGTTAAAAAGTATAAATTAATGAAAAATATAAAACGTAGACCAATAAAAAGGTCAACGTTAATCGTGTATTTTATATTTCGTGTTCGTTTAAGTATACTTGGCATATCTTTCGTTCAATAGTCCAGCTAAACTACTTATTCTGGAGTATGGTATAAACTAAAATTGTCTCTCCAAGTCACGCTTCAACGGCAATCAGTACACACGTAAAGGCAATCAGTATAATACAATATTTGTATACTTATTCACATAACAAACAGTAAAACCATTACTTAATGGCCAATGTAGACTGTTTAAAATGTCGTTACATATAGTGTTTGGAGGCATTACATGAATTGTTCAAGTTGGTTTAAGAAATATTAGTAATGCGTGGGTTTCTGCGATGAAACATTCCGTAAGAATTTAGTGTATTTCCATTTCTTTATAAACTTTCTGATTAAAAAATTCAATTCTTTACGTAATAAAATAAACTGAATATATTCTGATTCCGGGCTGTTTGGCCGTGCTCCAGTGCAGTACATATCAGTACTGTGGTCGCTAACGGTGGCATCTGCGTTAGTTGAAGCTCATTTTGTACACTAATGATGGCCGTCAATGGCACGGTCGAAACGTCTGCTGTTATGTACAGCACTAGACCACGGCCAAACGTCTGCTGTTATGTACAGCACTAGACCACGGCCAAACGTCTGCTGTTATGTACAGCACTAGACCGCGGCCAAAGGTCTGCTGTTATGTACAGCATTAGACCACGGCCAAACGTTTGCTGTTATGTACAGCACTAGACCACGGCCAAAGGTCTGCTGTTATGTACAGCATTAGACCACGGCCAAACGTCTGCTGTTATGTACAGCACTAGACCACGGCCAAACGTTTGCTGTTATGTACAGCACTAGACCACGGTCAATGCTGTTATGTACAGCACTAGACCACGGTCGAACGTCTGCTGTTATGTACAGCACTAGATCACGGTCGAAACCTCTGCTGTTATGTATAGCACTAGACCACGGCCAAACGTCTGCTGTTATGTACAGCACTAGACCACGGTCGAACGTCTGCTGTTATGTACAGCACTAGGCCACGGTCAATGCTGTTATGTACAGCACTAGACCACGGCCAAACGTCTGCTGTTATGCACATCACTAGACCACGGTCGAAACCTTTGCTGTTATGTACAGCACTAGACCACGGCCAAACGTCTGATGTTATGTACAGCACTAGACCACGGCAAAACGTCTTCTGTTATGTACATCACTAGACCATGGTCGAAACGTCTGCTGTTATGTACAGAACTAGACCACGGTCGAAACGTCTGCTGTTATGTACAGCACTAGACCACGGCCAAACGTCTGCTGTTATGTACAGCACTAGACCACGGTCAATGCAGTTATGTACAGCACTAGACCACGGTCGAAACCTCTGCTGTTATGTACAGCACTAGACCACGACCAAACGTCTGCTGTTATGTACATCACTAGACCACGGTCAATGCTGTTATGTACAGCACTAGACCACGGGCGAACGTCTGCTGTTATGTACAGCACTAGACCACGGTCAATGCTGTTATGTACAGCACTAGACCACGGTCGAAACCTCTGCTGTTATGTATAGCACTAGACCACGGCCAAACGTCTGCTGTTATGTACAGCACTAGACCACGGTCGAAACGTCTGCTGTTATGTACAGCACTAGACCACGGCCAAACGTCTGCTGTTATGTACAGCACTAGACCACGGTAGAACGTCTGCTGTTATGTACAGAACTAGACCACGGTCAATGCAGTTATGTACAGCACTAGACCACGGTCGAAACCTCTGCTGTTATGTACAGCACTAGACCACGGTCGAAACGTCTGCTGTTATGTACAGCACTAGACCACAGCCAAACAGCCCGGAATCAGAAAATTTTAACAACACTGAATCCGACCGTGTAAGCCTTAGAAGACAAAATAAACTGATCTTTGTGATTTACGCGAGAGTAAAATCTTAAACTTATGAGTGTGAAATTAGCCAGTATTACTATTAACAGCGAGTTTATGACTAAATATATTTCTACCATGCGGTTTGCACAGCTGGCTGCTGTACTTTCCGTTCATTTCAAGCCGTACAGTCCTTTTCCTGTAACCTTAAATGGTAAACCTAGACGTCAGTATATCAAGATTTTACTAAAACACGATAAACCAACAAACCAAATTAAAACTTTTCTAATTTTGTACGGACTATCCAATTCTAGTATGAGAACTTCCACTTTGTTTTCACTTCTAAAAAAAGTAGACTGAACGCGCGCGTGTGCACGCACGCACACACGAGCGCGCACCCCCCCCACACACACACACAGAATTACAGTTATTACTTGGAATGTAATTTATACGTCCCGTATGTCTATTTAACCGTACTAGTTATCTAGATTTACACATAAACAGCGAAAACTATAATTTTCTCTGTGTGCGTGTGCGTACGTTTTACAGTGACAGTGAGAAAGGAGGAGGGACTTTTATGTTTTGCTATGAATACTCAGACTTTCCCTTACTCAAACTTAGTGACATATTCCCATCTCATAGACGTTACAAGTTGCAGCATTTGTGCGGGCAATGACACATAAGCGATGTACCTCATGGCTTAATCCCGCTGTAAGACTAGACTAGTAAAAATGCCTAGACGATTGTGATGAATTATTGTGTATTTATAACCACGAGTATGTAATCTGTACTGGTACTGCTGCTGTCTTGATAGCTGAAAAGTATCTGAATGATATCATAGTCGTTTCGCAAAGACGTACTGTACAACACTACGGATCACTATCAGAGTCATTTAGTTAATTATTAGTGAGCAGTAACCGGTAATTTTGTTTTCTCTATTGTATTCAGTAATTATTTATTGCATTACGATGTAATATGGTATACACTGGGCGGATCTTCGTTAACATATAACTTAGTGTCGATGTAGGTCGATGGCTTCACCATTCTCTCCTGCTAGCACTGCTTTTGGCTGTTTAACATGCACTGCAGCACTGCTGGTTTCCTCTGTGGCGTCACGTTTCGATACCCCACACTACACTACACCGAAGCATTTCTGATGTACAGTCTAATATTATGTAAAAATATTAACAAAAATGTCTTGTCTAAATGATTCTGTTTTACTGTTATTGAAGTCATTTAAAAATTCTTTTAATTTTTTGGTACTTTGTTGACTCGTCCACTTTGGGATGTTTTGGGTCGAGATAAAATTTTGGATGAAACATCAATTAACGTATATTATTAATAAATATGCTTCGTATTGTAATGAAATGAGAAAAATTAGATTAAGAAATTAAGTGATTTAAACAAGCGAGCCAGATTTTCAAAGGGCATCGTACCGAGCCGATTCATTACGATGAGATTGCTGTTGCTGTGTTGTTGACCAACTTTTTTTAGTTGGACAAATTTCATATAATCCACGGGGTGTTTTACTTGACAAATATCGGTATGGAGAACTATACATGACTTCCATGTTCTAAGGTTTATATTTAAAATAATTTTCATAATGAAATGTTTCCGTAGAAACTACTTCTTTCCACTTATTGCTTCAGCCTTAACCACAGTACTGTGGTCACTAACGTATACCACCTCACGTTAGCACACTCGATTTTCACTGACGATGGCAGTCGATAGCACTGCCGAAACGTCTGGTTTTGTAGAAAACATTGGACCACGTCAAACAGCCCGGGGAGAAATTTTAAGAACAAACTACTACTTTGTTGCCGATAACGTAGTACACATATAAAAATTATCCCCACCCCCTTCAACTATCATTTTCATTTATAGAAAAATTACCCTACCCCTTCAACTAGCCCCTTCATTTATATATATATCATCTACGTTTCTACAGTGGATTATTATGATCTTCTTTTCAGAATACTTTATTTATCAAAATTAAGTACTATACTCTTGTTAAAACATAAAATGTTGCAGGTAAACTACCCTTTCGCCGTAACCGATCTTCACCAAAATCAATAGGTCTTGAGCACTCGACAATTCAGGAATGCGTGCAAAAACTTATTTGATTATGTTGAATGTGCGACAGTTATCGTTCGTCATAGAAACAATCCTCTTGTTAATACATTAAAGGTGGCAGGTAAACTACCCCTTTCCCTTAACCGATCTTCACCAAAATCAACAGACCTTTAGCTCTTTACAACTCAGGAAAGTATGCAAAAAATTATTTGATTCTATTTGAATTTACGGCAGTTATCGTTCTTCATAGAAAAAATTACCCTTGTTAAAACATAAAATGTTGCAGGTAAACTACCCCTTTCCTTAACCGATCTTCACCAAAATCAACAGACCTTGAGTACTTAAAACTTCAGGAATGTATGCAAAAAATGATTTGATTCTCTTTGAATATACGGTAGTTATCATTCTTCATAAAAATAAAATTACCCTTTTAAAACATAAAACGTTGCTGGTAAACTACCCCTTTCCCTTAACCGATCTTCACTAAAAAACAATAGGTCTTGCGAACTCTACAATTCAGGGCTGTATGCGAAACAGTATTTGGTTCTGTTTGAAGTTACGGCTGTTATCGTTTGCCATAGAAAATATCGGTATGGACAACCATACTTGACTTCCATGTTCTAAGATTTATATTTAAAACCATATTCGAAATGAAATTTCCATAGAAACTACTTATTTCTACTTACTGCTTCAGCCTTAACCACAGTACTGTGGTCACTAACGTATACCACCTCACATTTTCGCACTCGATTTTCACTGATGATGGCAGTCGATGGCACTGCCGAAAAGTCTGGTATAGCAGAAAACATTGGACTACGGCTAAACAGCCCGGGAAGGAATTTTAACAAAGAACTACTTCTTTGTTGCCGATATCCTTGTACACATATAAAAAATTCACCCCTCCCCTTCAACTTTAATTTTCATTAATAGAAAATTACCCCCACCCCGTTCACCTAACCTCTTCATTTATAGATATTTCATCTACGTTTCTACAGTGGATTATTATGAGCTTCTTATCAGGATACTTTATTTATCAAAATTAAGTACTTTACTCTTGTTAAAACATAAAACGTTGCAGGTAAACTACCCCTTTCTCTTCACCAAAATCAATAGACCTTCAGTCCTCTACAATTCAGGATGCATGCAAAAAAATATTAGATTTCTGTTTGAATTTGAGTCTCTTATCGTTTGCCATAGAAAATACCTTCGTTTAAAATATAAAATGTTGCTGGTAAACTACCCGTTTCCCTTAACCGATCTTCAACAAAATCAACAGACCTTGTGTTCTGTGTAATTCAAAAAGGTATGCAAAAGAGTAGTTGATTCTGTTTGAATTTACGGCAGTTATCGTTCATCATAGAAAAACTTACCCTTTTTAAAACAAAATGTTACAGGTAAACTACCCTATTCCCTTAACCTATTCCCTCCCCTAACTCCCCATTCAAGCCTAACACAATGTAACAACAATTTTTCTCTTGGTGAAGCATTTGACTGGACTCGCTAGAATCGAGAGAGATTCTATCAACCTTATCGCTGGTTACAAATAGAGTGGCTGATAGATTAGATCCGAGAAAAGCGAGTTATGAAACGCTGCACTTGCCTGTAGTGTTGTAACTCCGATATTTGAGACAGAGTGAAACCGAACGTTTTTCAGGCCACTACTCAATATGCAAATTAGAGAAAATCTGCATTGCGAAAGTATACAACTGGTACAAACAAAGGGCGCCTTACGAAACACATGTATCACGGTTGTATGTGGTCTTTAGAGAGAAGTGTTTTGTATAAACATTGGCCGCCTACACGACTTTCAGTGTCTCTCCATACGCTCACGTCTCAGTCACTAGCGACCCCACGTCAGTGTCTGACTACAAATGTCAGGAATGTGAGCTGTAAGGCCAGTATAACTGACAGTTTGTTACAGTTACTGCCAGTGTTTCCTCTGTATTCTACTGTTTTTAACATGTACAAATCTCTATACACATTGATAAATCTATTTCCGTTTATGACGATTGTTGTCGTTACTCATTGCCGGATCTACCCTTATCGTCTTCCTTAAATCATGCATGTTTTAAAACTTAAAATGTCTTCTGTTTAACAAGAGTTGAGGACTGTATTCGGTGTTGGGTATACTTATGAGGTTTATAGCCTCCGTTTTCTTCTTGGCACAAATCGATATCATTTCTCTCCTTCTGCGGAGAAACCGTGTTATTAGTCTCAATAAAACGAAAGTGCCACAGTCGTTACCACTGAACCATTGACGCTTTAACCACTGAACCAATATAAATGTAACTCATTTAATATATAACTCAATATTCATTCAATTAACTGGGCTTTGTTTGATATTTTCTCTTGTATCCGTACACAGGTCCTGATGATGACAATAAATATTATCGTACGTCGACAGAAATAATTTAAAATTTGTGTTACACTTATTGACAGATTCTCGCTAAACCGTCCATCGTTAAAATTTGTTGATCGACGGTCACTACTAAATTAAGGATATTATTATTATTAATTTCCATACAAAATACTGTGAGTTTATTCACAGTTTTTTAATAATTGAAAAAAGCTAGTTCGTACGTTTTGCATATATAAGATCTTTTTACTTTATGTGATATATAATTTACTATATACGAGATAACGATTAATTGTAATATGAAAAGCAATGGTCGTTACTGGCTGAAGTATTTTAATTCAAAAGTGATTTCCTACTAGACTGTAATTTTTTTTAATGCCCTTGAATTGTTAAGTAAAAGCAACAGAACACATTAGAAATCAGGGACATTCTCTTTGTTTTTATTTCCCTGACTGTAAACTACAGCGGTTTGAATCAATGAACGGATAGTCCAGAAGACTAATTGTTGAACAACTGAAGACAATATGCCCGTAGACGTCTTCTCTTATTTGAACATTAGTTTTGGGGGGATCGGTTGTTCTTGTTAGTATTTTCTGAACTGAATGTTGTATTTGTAGAGTGTAAATTATTGATATGCTTCTGGTCTCAGATAGACTTAACATCTAGGCCACTATTTCCAATATCACTTACATAACCACGTGCACGACGGTAAAATGTTTGATACAATATTTGATAAGACGTTGCAGTATCATTTTGTTATAGCTGGCAGAATTTATTTAATTTATATTGTGTTTTGAACACACACACACACACACACACACACAAGCGCGCGCGCGCGCGCGCATGCACACACATCCTGTAGGTTGCAGATTCTCAAAGGTTTCGTATTCTAAAGAAGTTGAGAGTTTCGCTCTTCTATGTCATAAGTATAAAAAAATAAGTATGTTCTAAGTACGCGTATGTTTAAAAATGGTTCAGAAGAACCTATAAATCTCCATAGTAGTCTTCTTCACAAGGACTCCTTCAGTTATTTCCATTTTTGGTGTAATTTTTTTTTTAATTAAACTTTATATTTGATATGATTCTGAATTTCAGGTTTTAACAATTTTTCCTGCTTTTTGAAATAAATCTTAGAAAACTTTACCAAAAATAGACACTTAAAACTTGTTCTTAAAAAATAATAAAGATATTTTAGTCATTCTTTCGCACATACAAATTATTCTTAAAACGTACCATAAAAACTGTATTATGATATCTTGAAGAGAAACTTTGAAAGATGTATATAATATTAACAAACTATATTTGAGACAAACAAGATTCGACATTATTGATAGTTGTTATTTTCCAGTAGAGCCCTATTGCAGAGGATGGGTTATTAGAGTCTTCTTTACAATTATATATTTCATTACTATCAAAATTTCTTTACTACTACAAGAAACACAAGAAATTTCAATTTTAGGAGCAAGACTAGCAAATTCCAATTTATTTATTTTTAGGTCATTTTTCTAAATCTTGTAGCCAGAAATATTCTGCAAGGAAACTTCAAGTTGTATTTTTTATTATTTCATTTTCATTATTACTCTCATAGTCTTTATAAATTTTATCGCAATATACCATTTTGGACTTGAAAAGTCTAGAAGCCTTGGAATACAAAGGAATATCAAATTTGGTACTGCGCTTCTGGCCTAGCTTCTTTACAGTTTTCTGCCTGTGTATATAAGGTTTTTCTGGTTTTCTACACTCTTGTATTTCTTCTTATTTTTATGTCTATAAAATACATACCGAATGAATAAAAAGAAAATAGTTTCTTAAATCAAAAATATCGTACACACTAACCTCTAAAACCAAAACACATTTTAAACAGAAAACTAATAAACTTTTTTTTTTGTAATTACCCGACTTTTATAAATAAATCACTGTTTCAAAGCCAAAATTTCAAACATGGTTATCAGATAAAAAAAGCTGAAGTTTTTTAAATTTTATGTGCTCTGATCCTCTTAAAAGGCTCATAAAGTTAAAATCTCGTTCGGTTGTTAACTATGAGTTAAACAAACCTGGAAAAGAGCAACAAAAGCATGAGCTTTATGAATTCCACCGATGCCATCTCAAGATATATTTTATACACATACGGTACTCACTTACAATAAATATCTGTAGATCTGATACAGATTACAATATGCTATTTGAGGTACTGTTGGAAAGAGGGAAATGCAAACGTTCTTTCGGTGTAGGTGTATAACTTCAGTAGTTATAAGTTTTACTTTATGTTGGTGGTCAACGATGTTGCGTTTTTATTTCACTGCTGGAGTGTTTTATCATAGTAGCATGTAGGCAGCTTCAGTAATTTGTTTGTGACGCTGCATGCCTAAATATTTGTGAGCGTGCGTGAGTGAGTGAATGTGTGTGAGAAAATGTGTGAGCGTACAGTTAGGCGTGAGGATGCATTCGTAATCCTGGGAAGAAGACAAAAGGTCTACGCACTGTGAATACTTATTCTTCCGATTTTATCCGACATAAAAGAACTGTCTACAACACAGAACATACGAAGTCATGTTTTACTTGTGATCTGATTTACCCATGTGTTAATTAACGTTTAATTTATTAATCTTTGTTACAAAGCAATGAACAAACAGGAAATGCACTGATGTATCCATCATTTATGTTAATAATAAATCTTATAAATACTATTTACATGCGTAATGCCTGGTAAATGTATGAACATAACAAAAGTCGTCACATGGACAGATCAAGATTTGTTCATGTAATAGCTACGTAACAATTCTTTTAAAATATTTTGCCTAATTAATGGTGAAACAGGGACTGATAGATGACAGTTCTTGTGGAAAACTTTTCTGTGTGTACCTAAAATAATCGGCCTAATAAAAATGTCCTTAAATTCAGTTTGTTGTTTAATCGTTAACTTTCAACAATTGTGTAACTATCAGATCTAGTATTACAAAACTGAATAAACGATTTGTAATGGTTTTTGTTAAGATTATTTAGTATTCAACAATTTCTCCTTTTAACGTCGACGCATATTTATAATCGCATAGGCCTATTTATAAATAAATAGGCTATTTATAATCGCACTTATCATTTAACTATCATGCTCCCTGAGCTGCAGACCACGCTCACTATTTTGAATGAAGTACATTTATTATTGGATAAATTTTGTTATATATAATTTTTCAGTTATTAGAATAATTACGAAAATGCCGATTACACTGTTTTTTGTTTAATAAAGTAACAATTGTAGAGCAATCATACAATAAGCACTGAAAATTCCAACAAATCGGATTTGTGTTAAAACTCCCTTTAGTCTGACACCCAGCTGGATTTTTATTATTTTTCCAGTTTTTTTATCCCATTTTTGGACCCTGGAGGCAAAAACTTTTGATATGTTAAAAACTGCACACTATATTCAGATTTTGGTTATAATTCACATTAATTTCATATCCTACATGTAATTTGCAATTTTATCAAACGCATGCCCTACTTTTTGAGCTCTGACGACCCCCAAAGATTTTGGAATTTCCAAAAATTAATACTACATTCAGATTTTAGTTACAATTCCGTTTCATTTTGTATGTCAGATGAATTTTTGCGATTTTATCAAAATTATCACCCACTTTTTGGCGCCCGGAGTCCCATATTCTGAAATTTTCAAAAATGAACACTGACTTCATATTTTGTATAAAATTCTCTCTAATTTGATACCCCACGTGGATTTTTTCAAAATTTGGTTCCCCTCACATTTATCCCCTATTTTTTTTTTTTTTTTTATAAATCTCAAAAACAAAAAAGTTCTGTTGAGTAAAAGTGATGCCATGTTTTTATAAAATCGGTTAATGCGATTCAAAAGTTATCGTGAGACACACCGCAAATGATAGATAGATAGACAGGCAGAAAGATGGTTCTGTTTGTTCAATTAATACAGACGTTGCTAATTATGTATATTACACAAATATTACAATATAGCGTCTGTCACTAGTTGACTGTTATGGCCATCAAAAAGAGCCAATTTCTTCTTTTTTTTTTTAACAACGCGAGAAAAGTAATTTTAACATACTGTATCACGATATTACTTATTGTACGTATGAAACGCAATTGATGTGTCTCGTGGGTGCTTCATAATCATGTCATGGCAGTCAAAGAGAGAGGGAGAGTTTGGAAATCAAAGGACTTAAAGTCAGTAGGTCAGTGAGCGACAGTATTTTATGTAATGACGCATGGAAGTGATAAACGAGTGCAATCTTTGGCGTCTTGCCTGAGCAATGTGAAAACTGAAGTAAGGGCGGTGTATAGAGGAATATAAATGATATTTAGGATACTATATCGTGACAGATCGCATGTCAAAAGCACATTAACTGTCCACTATTTGCCATTTCTTTGCGCAGATATTTAATAAAGAGAAGTCGCAGATGGATATAAAAGTGATGACAATCCATGAAAAAATCAGATCGTTGCAAGTCGAATCAAACGTAAGCTCCACTGGGTGCAGTATAGTGGCAACTTAAAACCTACCGCTACTTATAAAAACTAACATACAATCAACAACCAGACTGGTTGTAAATGATAACTGGCGTAGAATTTTTAAGGCACGTTAGAGGACTTAAAATTATAAGTAAAAGTTTCTGGACTATAAAATATTTTGGTAGGGCTGTGTAGTGGTTAAGAGCCATGAGGAAATTACAATAAAAAAGGTGACATGAATATCACGATACAGGTAATTTGAACCTGGATATAACGACTATTTGCAGGGAAAGTTTCAGAGGAGACTAAAAGCATATTCGCCAACAAGGATATTATTTTTATTATGAGACGTTTTCAAAATTATTGGCCTTAGTTTATTAGCGTCTTTGAAATAACCTGTTATGCTTTTAAAGACGTTTTCAATTAATGATATCACTGATGCTGGTTACTGATATTACTTAATAGTTACACCAGTAATTAAACAAATCTTGTTGTTATTTACTGAAGTTAAAAAATATTTAGTTGTTTAATAAATGAATATTTTTTGAATAATATACCGAACACCTGAAATAGTTTTTCTCAACTTAAGTTACATGATTGTGCGCTCAGGGGTGTGTGAAGTGTAAAATGACATTTTTTGTTGAGTATCGGTTTCTTGAATAAAGTTCTTTTTATTGGTTTGATAGCTCACGTAAGCGAATAATTATAATGTTGTAATAATTTGTGTATATTTTAGAATTCTTTCAAATTTCGTGATAATTTTGTCTCCAATTTGGGAATTGCGTAATCTGGCCATCATCACACAGTATATGACATTCTCACTTTGGATGCTGATGACGAAATCTGCTTAATTACTTGTTTACAGTATTTGGGAAAATATCGTTTGCAGCATGTGTGCGTGTGTGTGTGTGTGTATGGGCGCGATTAATTTATGTGTGTTTTTTTCGAACGATGTACACGTGTGTACAAATCTGAGAAACATACGAAACTTGTACTACAGGCAGATAAAGTACAAACAGGTAATAGGCATTGCTCATGTAATACGCGATGTACATACAGTAGGCAATGACCATTAACAGATGACTGCTGCAAGTCCTAGTTGTGTTAAATATGCCCGTTAGCATTATGTTAATGCTAGTTGCCTAAATATGTTAACAGTTAACGTTACAGCCGTACGACCGGGATCATCATATACTCATGATTTAATTGAAATGAAATTGTTTCTATTGAAAATGATGTTATTAAAACACATTAGGTTACGCATCATTTAATAATAGTACCTACTGACTAACATTATAATATTACTAACGCATTTTATATCTTTATCAATCGCAAAAATGTTTATATTGGCGATAGAAATGTTATCGACGACTTGTACTAAATAACTATGCAAGTCGTAGTTGCAATACACCAATGACAATTAGTGCGCATGCGCTCAACTGGATACAGTGCCCTCTGTACACGGAGTACGAAAGTTCTAGAAAAAAGTTCTATAGTAGTTGTTGATGCTGTCTTTTAACGTTCGGGAGTGTTCCACAAGAGTGTGGAATTTTCTTTCTTCACGAATACACAAACACACGCACAATGCACTACCGCCTAAGCACGCAAATTCGTTTTAAGAATACTCTCAATTTACTTAATGTTTTATTTTCTCCTAGTGATTGCTGTAGTGTACACAATTCATAAAACGTTCAAAAAGCTATTACACAATTAGATGCAACATAAAATCTTTTAAAAAGATGTCGCTGAATTATTCTGTAAAACGTTAGAAACAATAGAAAATCTAAAAATATTTTCTGTAAATCAACATAGATAACATTATCGCACACTGCTCTTTCATATATTGATATAGGAAGTGTAAACGCGGACGAATTCTCTCGCCTTGCCTAGGACATTTAAACACACACACACACACACACACACACACACACACACACACACACACACACACACACACACACACACACACACGCACGCACGCACGCACACACACAGAGATGGATAACAGATAGTCATCTCGAAAATAATTGTTTTCATTTGGAAGTATAAAAATGTTTATTGTCTGGACATATGCTTCACAGAAAAAAGTCTTTCGTCGTTAAAATCTAATGAAGTAACAAATAATCGATTTGTATTTCATTTTAATTAAAGTACGTGTTGAGTTTTCCACCACAAAACAACAATTATGAAGGCTGTTCATAACAATTAGAATCAGATTAATTATTCACATCACTCACCGTGCAGTCTAGTTAGTCCAGACTTGTTGATAGCTTCAGACATCATACAGTCATCTAGTATTGTTCTTCCTTCATGTTCAGTCTCTTTATAGAATATATTTCCACGAAGAGAGTGCCTACTGTATTAAATTTTAGCAGGCATAAAATTAAGTCTGGAATCATATCGTATGATGAGTCTCTCAGCGAATTAAAATAAAGTCTTAAATGATCAACACATTTAGAAGTAGATACGAAGGCTGCAGACGCATAAGACTCTGATTTCAAAGAACGAGCATCACGTATCAATAACCCCCATAGCCTCAGCCAAAAACGTGTGAACAAATTACTATCCTTAGGATGCAAGTTTATATAACGTAGCGTCGCTTATACAGTAGGATACGTCTAAACTGAACAGTTTAACAAATCAATAATACGACTGTTTGCCGGTATTTTTAACTGCGTGAATTTAGTGAATGTTTGTCTGTAAAATACGTTCTCTCTGATAAAGTACGTTCTCGGAGAAATCAGATTTAAGTAAAAATATAAATTTACAACTGTGGCACGTCACGTCTTAGCTGAACTCTGTTAGTTATAAAATTACATTAATTACAAAGTACAATTTTTATTTGTTGGACGATCCCAATGATCAGGAGGCATATTAAAGTACTGTAATGAAAATGTATATAGCACTAGAACCGTATTGACAACTTATCGACTTGTCTAGAAACAGTGTTGAAATGATTCAATTTAGAATTAAATATTTTACATTCAAAATACTTTGAAGTAGACCACATATTTTCAAATCTGTTTCAGAAACCACAGACTTAATATTCTGTAATACAATATTAGTGTCCTAAAGTTGTTACAGAGTACTAACAGAACAACATAAAAGTATGATGGTGTGGTTACTTCCCAAAGATTTTAACATATCTAATATTCAGGACCTTTACATAATTAATGAATCTACATGTTTCTATACTAATACTTATAGACTCAAAATACCAGTTTGTTTTGGTTATCGGTCTGCTCAATTATCCTATACGATAAGTTAGTTTTACTATGATATATACTTATAGCTACGATATTATGTGTTGATCTAGGTGATGTGTACGGTATATCCAAAAATGGGTAAATAATATACTATAAGAATGTATGATTAATAATTTATTGATTTTTATTCATGAGTGAATTAGTCTTTTATGTAACAAGTGATATTCACACTGTAGAAATTTAAAACTTGTATTTGTGTCGAGTTAAAACATATTTTCTCAATAAGAAAAACTTCTCTTCTTTTTATGAAAAGATATAAAAAAGGCGAATTAATATTATGTTATTAGCTGTTAAACCCTAAAAGTGAATTATATAAAAATACCTTTGATTTCACCCATTATCAAACGCTACTGTCCATTATTTTGTACAAAAGTACAAAAAAAATTAATTATTTACTTATTTTTACTCATAATAAGTAAACATCTCGAAGTGACTATAAAAAGTGAAAAAGTATCCTTTTTTGCCATGGCCATGGGGGGGGGCTCAAAAGCTCAAAAGCTCAAAATGCTCAAAAGCAATTCACAGTTTTTTCTTAAGGAGATTATGTAAACAAAATGTGAAGTCATTATTTAACACCAGGCGTCATTACAGACTCCAAAAGAAGAGCTGACTAGTGAAGAAAGATCACGGTACTGAAGTGACTTCCGCAACATAGACGGTAGCTCGATACACTGCAGTTTTGCCATCAAAGACACGCACATACACACACAAACGCGTATAGTTGTGAAAACAAAGCTTACCTTTACAACATGGGAAAAAAATAAATTAACAACAAACAAGACAGAGGCAAGACGGTAGAATGAGGAAGTGGATAATACACAATGTGCAGACTGCTAAATTTTATATATTTTAAATGCTGTATTAGGCTAAGTACAAGGTAAATTATTTGTGAACGTCAGTATTGACCATGAAGACGTTAGTATCGGAATTGTTTCGAAAATAGCAAATAAAACCTACAATATCGTTTGAACAGAAAATGGATAAATTGGAAAACTTTCCTTCCGTGTCTTCATGTTAGGGTTACGGAGTACAGACACGCTTTCTACAGCATACTGTTTAGTGCTGACCATGTAAGAATCGATTAACAGATATCGATATAATTTCACAGTTTAACTGTACAAATTTAATTATGAACACTTGTAAATGTTTCTGAACATTACTTGGAGCTAACGTTGGTCAGAAGTGGATTAACTGCACTGTATGCGTGAGTTAAATGACGCCGACTCATGCTGCACTGACCTACTTGGGCTAAACAAATTTTCATAACATTGTACGTCGCAATCGCCGTTGTGAAAGGTAAGGCTCCGGCCAATTGTTTGGGCGTTTAAAGTGACTGCGTTCAAGTATAATTAAAACTCTTTAATGTACTAAAATAACACATCTATAGGTAACAAGTGAAAGGATATAATATTTAATAAAGCGATCGATATCATACAAAAGTTGAAGGAACGTAGTTCGCGCAAGGATAATTGATTGTGGGCATGCGGCATTGTATTAATAAAGAGATTTATTTATAGCGCTTGTCTCTGCTCTGTTACAAAGGGTTGAGTTAATAATAACTCTCGAACAAAGCTAAAAGTTATGTAAAAAGTTGTTACACAAACTCCGACAGGAATCGATGAAAACAACACGTGTTGCGAGACAGCCACTTGTCATTCTAAATGCACGAGTTGTACTAGTTAATAGGATAAGACTGGTACTTTAGTATATTGGAATATAGATTAAGAATAAAACAAACCATCAGATGACAGGCATCCTATGTTTGAGGCATCTTATCCTTCCTTTGTGCTTGCTAGTATTCATAAGACAGATGATCTAGTGAAAATTGCAGAAGTTATCAAATATATCTCTTCGTCCATATTTATATCTGACTATAGGGGTCCGCTATGAATAGCGACACCGATGGATTAAAAGCTATGTGAACGGTAATCGAGGTTCTTCAGGCACAGCGGCTAAAATGGCTAGAAATTTTTGAGGGTGACAATTGAATTATACAAACACAAAAAACGTTTTTTGAATTTTTTAAGAACTTAAAATTTAACTCAAGTTTAAACCTTTTACGTGTGCTACATTTAACAACTACGAGAAGAATTTGTATACACAATAAATTTCTATGAAAGGATAAACTGTTCTAGAGAGATTCATATAAGAAATGAAAGTATAATGTCTGCACATTATTACAGTCGATAACATTATACAAAAGGGACTTCAATTTACCATCTAATTATAGAATCCTATCGACAACACATCTAATATTTTAAAGGTGGCAAAGAGACAGTTACTTGATGTATTATTATTATTTTGGACGTTTGATAATTTTACAGAGATATTTCGTTACTGGGGTGTAAGGTATAGGATGCGTCTCTTATAGCCTCTCCTATACAACCGTCAGCCTCACCTTCACGAGTTGTAGCGGAAGTTCGCTGCATGGTGCACCCTGTTCACACTAACGAGGCTCTGACGACCGAGTGACCGCCGGTATAAGTGGTCCCCCTACTACCAAGTGCCAACGGCTTCTTTGAAGGCGGGAAGGCGGATGAGCGGGTAGTAGGTTAGGGCACTCTCTTGTCCTTGGGGTGTGAAAATACCCCAGATGGCGGATGAACCAGAGATGGTCAACGGCATAGGATGCAGAAGGCAACGGGAAACCACTGCATTAAAGATCTGAGGATATCCCCAGGCTTTTAGCATGATGGCTACGTCTAATGCAAAATATTCCGGAGTTTCAATTCCCCCATTCGGTTCTCCGGGGGGGGGGGGGAGGTGTTGGATAGAGTCAATTTTGAAGAAGTAAATCCTATTGTCTACAAACGAAAAAATGGATGCAAAATCGGCACTTGGAATGTTAGAACATTACTGAAGCCTGGTAAAATGGAAGAGGTAAAGCATTCTATGATAAAGGCAGAGCTTAATATATTAGGTGTCTGCGAGACAAAATGGGCAGGATGTGGTGATTTCGTATCAGGTGATTTCAGAATTATTTACAGTGGAAAGGAAGACCCAGGAAGAAATGGAGTAGCATTGTTTTTAAGAGGTGAATGGAAGAGTAGTGTCTTGAATACATGTCTCAGTAGTGACAGATTACTGATGATAAAACTTAGGGCAGAGCCAGTTGATTTGTGTATAATTATGGTGTACTTTCCAACAACAAGTAGTAACGATGAAGATATAGACTTAATGTATGAACAGATTGAAAAGTTGCTCAAGATAATAAAGAAAGACGATAATGTAGTTATAATGGGCGACTTTAATGCATCTATTGGTGCTAACAGTAGTCAAAAATGTGCCGGGAAGTTTGGTTTGGGGAACATCAATGCACGAGGGGTAAGGTTACTTGAGTTTTGTGAGCAGTATGAAATGATCATCACGAACACATGTTTTGAAGTCCCCAAAAGACGACGATACACTTGGAAAGCACCGGGGGATGTTAGGAGGCATCAGATCGATTATATTCTAGTCAGACAAAGATATAAGAACCAAGTCAAATCTAGTCATTCATATCCTGGTATGGATATAGATAGTGACCATATTCCCGTTATGGCCAAGTGCAATATTCAATTTAGGAAAATCAGGAAATCTAAACAAAAGAACTGGTGCTTAGAAAAACTGACCGATGACAAAATAGTAAAAGAATTGGAAGAGGAGACAGACATGTTGATGGAAGGAAGGCCAAGTTGGGAGGAAGTAAGAGATGGAATAATTGCAACAGCACAGCGTGTTCTAGGGAGGAGAAAATTAGAACCACGGAAACCGTGGATGACACAGGAATTGTTGGATCTAATAAGGAGGCGTAATAGGCTGAGAAATAAGGATTATCAGGAGTACAAGAGAATAAAAAATCAGATTACCTCTATGTGTCGCATTGAAAAAGAAAATTGCATGAAACAACTAAGTCTTGAAATAGAAGATGATTTCAGTAGAGGAAAATGTGATAAGGCATATTTAAGGATAAAATCGTTACAGTGGAAGCATAAGACTCGAAGTAATGTTGTTAAGGATAAAAATGGTAAAATACTTTTCGAAAATGATAAGGTCAGTGAGCGTTGGAAGGAGTATATAGAGGAACTATATGACGGGGAAGCTGTTGTAGTCACGCAAGAGTTTCTAGAAAATGAGAATGCTGTAGATAGAGATATGGTAGGACCGCCAATTAGCAGGGTGGAATTTGATTATGCCCTTAAAGGTCTGAGTATGAAAAAAGCGACAGGGCCTGACAGTCTACCAGCAGAGCTTTTGAAAAATGTAGGGGAGAGAACGAAAGACCAGCTATTTCGAATAATTACTGGGTGCTATGAAGAGGGAGTATTGCCAGTTGATTTCATTAAAAGTAGAACAATCACAATACCAAAGAAAGGTAAAGTAGACGACTGTGCTAATTATAGAACGATAGCCTTAATATCTCATGCTGCTAAGATTTTGCTGAACATAGTGAAGAACAGACTGGAAGGAAAGATTGATCACACTTTGGAGGAGGATCAGTTTGGATTTAGAGCAGGTAGAGGAACCAGAGAAGCAATCTTGGCTCTGCGGCAGATCTTGGAGAGGAGAATTGAAGTGAATAGGAAAACCTATTTAGTATTTGTGGATCTCGAGAAGGCGTTCGACAATGTTGATTGGAAGCTGTTGTTTCAAACTATGAGGAAGTCAGGACTTGACTGGAAAGTTAGAAGGGTAATCTTCAATATTTATAGGTTGCAAAGTACTGAAATAGACATAAATGGATGTAAAAAGGAAGCAATAATAAGAAGAGGGGTAAGACAAGGTTGCCCACTGTCACCGTACTTGTTTAATTTGTTTATAGAAGATGTTGTAACTCAGATGAAAAGGAGTTCTAGGGGAATTAAAATAAATGGGGAACGGATACACAGTATTCGCTTCGCAGATGATACTGTACTGATGGCTGACTCAGAAAAGGATATGACCCGAATGTTAGGTACGTTTAACAAAATTCTTCACGCTTGGAGATTGAGGATAAATGTTAGGAAAACTAAAATAATGGTTGTAAGTAAAAAAAGAGAAGACATTAAATCAACCACTATGTTGAACAACACAATATTGGAGCACGTTACTGAATTTTGTTACCTGGGTAGCATAGTTACAAGTGGGAATAAGTGTCTGGCAGAGATTAAGAGGAGAGTAGCTCTGGCAAAACAAGCATTCCAGAGCAAAAGGAACTTATTAACAAACAACCATATTAGTATTGAAACAAGGAAAAAGTTTGTTAAGGTATTTGTATGGAGTGTTTTAACTTACGGGTGTGAATCGTGGACCTTAGGGAAGGTGGAGAGTGACAGACTTCAGGCAATGGAGATGTGGATTTGGCGGAGAATGACAAAAACTAGTTGAACAGATAGGAAGACGAATGAACAGATCTTAGAGGAAATAAATGAGAATAGAACACTGCTTAGGAGTATAGAGGTGAGGAAGATTAAGTTGATAGGGCATGTGATCAGACATAGTGCTTTTTTAACTAACATATTTGAGGGCAAAGTAGTGGGGAAGAAGCCCAAAGGAAGACCAAGAACTGCATACTTCCGCAGCACAATGAGTGTCGTGAATAGTGGGTCCTATGGAGAAATGAAGAATATCGCAAGGGATAGAGTGACGTGGCTACAGCGACAAGGCATTGCCTTTAGGAGTTAAAAAAATTTCGTTACTGCCCGTATATGACGCGAATCAATGGGTAACGGTGAAGAACTCGACAATCTTGTGTTTGCAAGAATAAGATTTATGAACTTACATAGCATAGTTTATATTTTCATCAGAAGCAAAGGAAGACGTGTATGTCTTGCTCACGGCGTAAAACACGCTTTAGAGAGCGTGATTAAAGCAACAGGGTACAAAGAAAGGAAGACGTGGCAGAGATAAGTAGGAACACGTAATCCGCTAGTCCAGATTACGTGTCCTTTGTTAGCTCCAAGTTCAATACCGAGTCCAGCCACAAAGTCAACAATTTCGCTATTGTTGTTATAACGCTATAACAGTAGTTTTGTCATATTACTGCTGCTACCTTTGTTCGACGTATGTGCAAATGGGTTTAAATTATAAATACATTTTACTGCAGCGCAGAGACGGGGCACGTCTTTACGCCCAACTGTTGGTGGTTGGTTGGCGTCTCCCATCGCAGCGTGCAAGTACTCTGTAACACATACAAGCAGATAATGAAATGTTTGTGCTACTAAAGCTACGTAAGAACTCAGAATAATGCTAGTATCTAGCTCAATAATTACCGGAATTTATGGTACACAAATGGACACGAATGACTTATTTTACGTGTTAGCGAGAATCATCGAATTTTTCCTAACCTTTGTTATTGGACCTAAATTTTACGCAGTCCATCTTCTGAAATAAAGTCAATTCATTTTCCAAGTTAATGAGACTTATGACATCACCGTCCGTCCGTTTTGCAACCTTCTTGCTCAAAACCAAATTCTTCCGCTGACCATTAGTGTTACTTTGGATTAAGAGCAAAATGCAGAAAGAATACCTCGACAAGAAAAAGGTTTCTGTCATTCCGATATTTCGAGGGCAAACGCCCTGTCCCTGTAACGGCTCTACTGGTCTCTGAAGGTAGGTTAATGGAATGCAACTAAAATATCACAGTACTTATGCTGAACTGGAACAAGGACTATGTACAGTGGACCTAAAATATATGCTTTTATTATTTCCTAATAGAAAATAGGAAATACATTAAAGCAAATACACGGATATGTGTGTGTGTGTGTGTGTGTGTGTGTACATAAACCAGAGTTATCAGTGTGTTCACCAAAAAATTGTAAGATTAAACCATATGAACGATACAATTAACAGAACTTATATGAATAAAATCAAAGAAAGTTATAGGAATACATTTCTTAAAGCTTTGATTATGCCTGGTTGTTCCTAGCAAAAACAATGAGTGATGAAAACATAATAGAGCACGTCTCAGGAACTCGAAAAGAATTTCCTTCCTTGGTAAATTATACAATATTTCCCACTTACGATAGTTAGCGAATGTTAAGACTGAGACACTTATTTAACGTTACTGAAAGGAAAAGTGTACGTTTGAGAATGAATTGAAACAACAAAGTTACAAACTCGGCCTTGTGATGTGAAAACAAAATATATACCCAGAATTTAAAGAAGGTCTACCGTACAAACCAACAGACAAAAGTAAAAGAACAAAAATGGAAAGACTTGAAGAAGAAGAAGAAGTAGATATAAATCAACAGTGTCATTTGATTTATGTCACCAAACCTTAATAAAACCGTAGTCATAGAACTGGATAGTCTTCGTTTTTTTTTTTTTTTTTTTTATAAATAAACATACTTGTTTATATGCAGCGTTCACCCACCATAGTGGGTGTTTTATTTAACAAGATGTGAAAGATGAGTAAACAAGCCACGAGAGAGTGGCCTCGAAACCCTCAGAGAATAGGCCTATAAGTTATACTGTAATTAAAATGCACGTTTGAGAAGTGAATAAATATGTAACATGAGGTTATATAAAATTGCGTATTGTTTAATACGTACTTAAATTAGTTTCATTGCTTAATCGTGAAACTGTGAAAATATGTTGAATCTTGGGTTTTATGTGAGTTGTACTGCTGAAGTGTGTGACTGAATCTGGGCTGCGTGGTTGTACGTAGCAGAGACGCACCACTCGGGAATCTTCTGGAGCTCCTGCTTTATGATACTGTCCAATTAGGGCGATTTTGCTCTTTAGCAAGCCTTACGTCGGCTGTTACGGTACGGTACTGGCCCAGACCGGTTGTAACAGGGTTATCTAAGTACCTTGCCGCACGAGCATAAATTGTGTATGCAAGACGCCTTATAGTGTCGTCCAAGGAGCGGACGCCAAGTCCGCTCCTCAGAAGGCGTGAAGAAAATGGACGGAGGACTTTGGTCGTTAGCCGAAGACCCCTGTCGAAGACTCTGCAATTTATTTTTATGTATTGTGGTAAGGTATCCCCAGACCGGGCCAGCGTAAGTAATGACCGGCAGCAGATACGCGCCGACGATCATTTTGCCCAATTTCCTTGTCATAGCCGAGCTGACCAGGAGTGGAAACAGTAGGCTCAGACGTGGGGACGCTCACTTATTGTTTGCCTGAGCATGGTACGCAAGGTGAGCCGACGATCTAAGTGTACACCGAGTACTTCATTTCGATGGACCAGCGCAAGTACGTTCTGCCGATGCAAAGTTGCCACCGCGGATCTTTCCGGTGCTTAGAGAATAGGACGGCTACACTCTTGGTCGCTTTAAAAGCCACCTTCCAGCTATCAATCCAGTTCCCGAGCGAATCGAGCTGGTGCCGTAGTCGTAGGTCGGCCCGTTCTGCGTGACGATCGGCGGTATACTCGTATACACCGCGTCATCAGTAATTCCAGGCTGTCTCGGTATGTCATTGACGTAGACTGAGAACAAGACGAAGCCGAGAACCCTTCCTTGAGGAACGCCGGCAGTGTGTTGAAGTGTGATGACGCTTCGTGTGTGATAATGTGCACACGATGTGACTCAAATAGTATAAAGTATCCCTAGGATACATAGACGTGAAGTGGATATATTTCCAGCTTTAAGCAACGTGTATTGTACTTCAACCTTACCCTGGCCAGACGCATGTACAGACGCATTTTGTAGTCTACAGGAAGTTTATTATTAGACGTGTGTAACTGACATGCAATTATGTAGTTGCTGTACAGGGACAGGCACTGATGTATGAAGGAACAGTTACAGTCTCACACACGTGCACCACTGCCCAGCAACCCCATAATTTTAAGTCGTATGTCTTGCCTTAACCTTAACAATTTTATGTTTTTAGAACAGTTTTCTGTGATATCTGCTTAGTCTTCATGCGCGTGGAATGAATCTGCTTATTCTTCATGGATGTGGAATGAACTAGCAGTTTTCTGCTGGTCCTGACTTATATTTAAAGTACCGGTAGTGGTAAAACTCTTCTAACGTTGATTTATTTCAAACACATTGTGTAATATTGTAGTCTTAATTTGAAATAACTGTATGTCTCTCTTTCATATATAGACACAAATACATACTTAATATAAATGAACGGTCATGTCATTCATTCATTATGTTCATAAATGAACATATTTATGTTCTACGAGCTCAGAAATTTAATTTTGTGTCCGTCTGCCTTACATAAGTATATGTTACAAGCCTATATTAGCAACAACAGAGACAGAAGAAAGATTGTTTTTTTGATTGTACAAGATCCAATATTACAATTACAAATATATTTGAACAGTTGTGATAAAATATAAAGCTAATTTACAAGAATATTTGTAAATGAAAGGTGAAAACTTGTTTGCAGAACCGAGGGGCGTATTTACGGGGGGAACGAACGGAACCGGTCCCCCAGAGGTTCAAAAAAAGTTGACAAGGAATTATATTGATCTCTTAATTTTTAGGCTGTTTTATTATTGTTTCAGCTGTGTACGCTAATATAGTAGTAACTTTTTTTTTAAATATACAAATAGGTTTATTATACAGCATTTGTGTAGGTATGTGTTTGAAATATGCAGTATTAGAAAAATCAAAATCAATTCAGTCAATAAGTAGTCTATCTTGTAAATAATTTTCAATAACGCGTATTTTTATTGTGTCATTACCGTTTACGTTAATAGGATTGAACCAGTCACTTTGCAGATAGTAATACTGATTAGTCTTAAGTTGTTTTTCCTTTTTTTGAAGACCCCCCCAGACCAAATTCTAGCAAATATTCAAACCACCCACTGGCCAGAACCTACTTATAATTTAACTGAGTTTGAAAAGTTGCTGTAGTATAGGGGTAGATAAATATTATCCTATTCCGAAATTACAGTTCGCAATGAATATGTTCGTACATAAGGTAAGGCCCTATGTTTCTACGTAAGTCAGGAAACGAAGTTGAGAATGGTTATAGTTTTTGTCATCTTAGATTACAAGTCTGGTATTTTAAACAACTGCGCTTAAACTCAGTTTATCGTAGCCTCACGGTATATCATTTTTTTTTGTTAGTTTACTGGAAATATAAGTAGTTAAACGGTTAATATTTGGTCAAGCAGCATGCAAAAAGACTCATTAGGCGATTTTAAAATATTGCTAATGGCCTATGTTGAGTGGTTTAGGATGTTATTGTTACCAATTTTACATATAAACATAGTACTAATAAACACCACAGTTTATCAGTGCAAGTGCCGTTTCACATGTTTGAAATAACTTTTATATTATAACCAAATTATAAAATAATTTACATTTTTTAATTTAAAGTAAAATACTAACATCACAAACTGTTCGTTTTTTATGGAAACATTAACAGGGTAAAGCTTATTTATAGGCATATAACTTTAGTAAGTTATAAATAAACTGATGCTAAGATAATCATCGATAAAGAACGTTCATCAAACATCGAAGCGTTTTGAGTGTTTCAATTTCAAATACTATGTATCTTATAAATCTAGAAGGTATACTAAGTTTTAAAACCCTGTATCAAAATTTACGAATGAAACTAAAGTTGGATGGAGAGTCTCTGCAAAACAGCTGTCAATAAACACGCGACACAAGTAATTTTTTTTGTGGTTTCTCAGTACTAATTAGATGTAAGTTCAACTATTTACCAATATCAGATGAATAAACTAGGGGAAGGAATAGCACTGTTAAATTGATATATTAAAATCAATTTTCTACTTTTTCATTGAAAAGTAGCATTAATGAAAGAAGCAGCAAGGCGCAAAATAGTAATAAGCAACTGTAAAATATAATTACTCGTGGTATACATCTCTTTTGTCCTTGATCTACATGTGAACAAAAGTTATAGATTTCTCTTTCAACTTTCTGTGTCGCCGTCCAAAGAACAATGAGATAAAGATTGTCGTGTCGCAACAGTTTATTAGTATCTCCGCCTACAGTATGCACATCAGAGAAAACTGGTTTTCACACTAATATCTTCCTGTAAACGTGGAACATATATCAGTGGCCCCCGTATATGCTAACAGACAATTCCCCATATTTTATTCACCACAATGATTATTATAAATTTTATGTTGAGGTATATCTTCACCCATGTATCGCAAAAAACTGACTTCAAATGCCCGTAAAATGTACGTAGCAGGATATGACTTTGTTATATTTAACAAAGAAAAGACAGGTATTGCCAAATGAACATACGGTACGCCTTTGAACATAGTTAAGACACAAATCAACCAAAGATTGTTCAGGAGAAGTGTACATTAAGAGGTTCGATAAAATCTCAGAGGCGTAAAACTGTCGAGGAATTACTATTTATTTTTATAGTCTTCGAAGTTTTAAAATATATTATGAAAAATCATGACTAACGTCAAAAAATGTTCTAATTATTTATCACACTATTAGGAAAGCTTAAAGTTACAAACATTACATTTACCTTTTAACTTATAGTTAATAACAAATAGTTTTATCGTTGTATTAATAGTCATTACTTGCCAATGACATACTTGCTTCTTACTGCGTAGTTATTACTTATTAATGGCGTGCAATTCGTAATTAAAGTAAATACTGTATGTTGTAAAATATTCAGTTGACTATTCGTAATGAAATAAGTTATTGTTTTTTCCTTAATTCAAACCGTACACTGTAATAGTTGGAAACATTATTACCCGGCTGTTAGGCCGTGGTCTAGTGTTTCTGCTGACAGACGTTTCGGGCTCACCGCCGGAGGCCATCATCAGTCTCGGTAACAATTGGCATGGTGTCTGTCAATTCACCCCAGTGATGAGGTAGACTATGTATTTTGTGTCAGAAGGCCCATTTAGGAACTCTATTCGTATACTGTAAATTTACGTAGTATGAAAGAATTACAGATAAAGTTATACATATTATGTCTTATATAATACCAATAAAATAATTGTTCATTTCTCATATTTTGTCTAAAACTGTGTGTTTAGCGACGTTTGTCTTCGGTTCCGTGTTAATATGCCAATTAATATTGTCTGTCAATTTTGTTAAGGCGTAAGAACAGAAGTTATCCCAACTTTATAGAAAAGAATCCTTCAGAATTTTGATTGTGAGATGAATGGTACCAATATTATTAACATAAATCTATTTTAGGATAGATCTATACGTTAGATCACCTGAAATTTTAATTTTGGTTCAACGTCTGTTGTTCTAAGTGATCCAAGAAATCTTTACATAGCTCTTTGCATTGGTTATATTCCATTCACATTTTCCAGTTAATGACAGATTCTGTACAATACTGACAGATGGTAAGAACAAGTTATATTCGTTTTAGGTAAAAAAAGAAATAAATAAAGTCAATGGATCCAGAAAGGATAGGAAACAAGATCCTCTCCTTCAAGGAGGACAGAATGATACAAGTACCATGGTCAAAAGAAGTCCACCAGGCTGTAGAAAAACGTGGAATCAGGAAAGAAGATATAGGAAACAAAAAGAAAATTGCGGAGGTAAGGGATGTGTCCGACGAGAAAGCAAGAAGAACCTAGAAAGTCTTACCGTAGATGAACGGGCAAAAGTGAGCCAGAGAATGAAGGAATACTGTCAAAGGAGAAAAGAAGTTCAGGAAGTGAAGGAAATTTTGTCGTCCTAGGGAAGGAAGAAATGAAAGAAAAGTAAATTTCTAAACTCTTGATTTTTGACCTCTTGAGCTGTAGTCCTTTTGCTGATTCAAAATGGAATTGTCTTTATTCAGCTGTGCTAGACGACCAAGGGATATTCCGGTCGAGTCGGCTCCATACAGAAGGAAAAACAAGTTAAGACTAATCAACATTAGTATCTTGGGTGAAAAAACGTGTGATAACATCCTGAAATCAATCCTATTAATGTTAACGGTAATAACACAATTAAAATGTTATTGAACATTGTTTAGAAGATACCAATTAACTGAACTGATTTTTCCATATTTCATATTTCAAAACGTATACGCAAATGCTGTTTAATTAACCTGTTTGTATATATACTTAAAAAGAAGTTACTGTTATATTAGCGTACTCGGCTGAAAAAATAATAAAATACCCTAAAAATTAAGAGATTAACAAAAATCGTCAACTGTTTTCGACCTTCTAGGGAGGGTCCGGTCCTGTTCGTCCCTCTCCGTAAATACGCCCCTGCATATAAGATATCACATATAATTAGTTTACATATAAGTAACAATATTCCATTATTCCCGTTGGTGAATCAGAAATTAACTTATTTTATTTTCTCGACAAACAGCAAACGAATTTTACTGTTTTAGTATATAAGAATGGTACTGCTACACTGAAGAAATAAATAGTACCGCATCACTGAGTGCCTATGTGGTTCTTGGCACGCCGGGGCACCCGATTATGTTCCAGTCGTTTGGAGATCATTCTGCGCAACAGAATTTGGTAACACTCTGGAGTGTTCTAGGTCACGCTAGATGCCTATGCTCCTTCCTTACATTTACTCGTCTACTCTGTCAGCATACAGGCTCGCTGTCTGACTACAATGCAAGGTAGCGGAAGTATAAATACTGGGTTTTGAAGCGGTCAGTTCGGTTTAGACTTGGATATATTCAAATACGGATCGCAGTCATTGTTGCGGTTTATGTATAAGTCATTGTATTAATTAGTGCATTAATAAGGTGACATTTATGGTTGGACAAATTTAAGCTGAATTATTGTATAAGAGCGCTTTATTGATTTATAACTGCTGTTATGTCTAAGTAAAGTTAATGACGTCATTGGTGTCAGTTATCCTGTTTCCACTGTACCCACGACGATCCGGTGTGACCGCGTAATACTACACAGATCGCTTGTAAGCTTCATAGTGTGCACACTTAAGAGTAACATTTTTTTCTTAAGAACAGAATCTTTGCTCATTCAACAATGAGGCACTATGTTTTGCCTTAACCGAGTTACTGAACATGCCTCGTCGCAGAATAAAATAAATCGTGTGCTAAACACAAAAAAGTGTTTTTTGCTTATATTATTGTTCCAGCACGTTTTCTGATATAAGCTAAGTGGAATGTGCAAAATGTTTGGGTGAAATTTTTACGATATTCGATCTGAAAATTTTCTTGTGTTTATAAATTGTTTGTTGTACTCCACCTGCCCACAACGAACGCCCATCACCCTGCGCCATATAAATTTGGTTTTAGAGTTCAGTTGAATAGAATCCAAGGAAGACACATATTCACATATTTATTAAAGCCAGCCAACAGTATATAATCTCAGTAGAAACTACCTGGGCTTCGTAGCAAATTTTGCGAATAATGACGTACATAAAAACCAATGTTAGCTTACCGTTACTCAACAAATTGCTCGGTATCGTGTTGTTGCAGTAAACAGTACAGTTATTAACATTTTTAAAATTATTAACATTTTTTAAATTGTATTTATGCTTTATTATAACGTTTTCAGAAAAGACAAATCCATCTTATTTAGTTTCATATAAAACATATCACTTTTTGTAAATAATTAATTAAATTTGTGTTTTACACGTCCAGAAATGTCTTACAAGAAATATTTTACTTGAAAAACTGTTAAAAGAGGTCTTTACTGAGCTGGTAAGATCCGTGCCTTGAAAATCCTACTAAAAAGGAAATGATGATGAAGCACAGATATGTAAATAAAATTGTAATTACAGTTATTTTACTCCGACCTTCCTAGCTCGCTAATTACTTCCTGTGGCATTTTTCTCTTCTTTTCTTTTCAGAGATTACTACAAATAAAGTAGAATAAATTGAGTCTTGATAATTTTGTTATTATTCTATTCTGTTCTACACAATCTAATTGGTTAGTTAATATTAAAGTTTGTACCTTACATTTTGTAAAGGAAAGGTATGTAGTTCATGGGGCATCTAGTAACTAGTAGTTACTTTAATTATTCTTTGAAGGACAGTGCCAGGCGTTGATTCCAGTGTAATCTGCTAATTGTGCCCAGTTCTATAGGTGTTCACTTGAGTGTAAAGTTTTCAATCGTTTACGACATGCAGTGTAACGTATTTATTGTTGTTATTTAATAACGTTTAATGCCATTAAGCAAACCACAACTATAACATTATAACAACTTCTATAAATATCAAAATATATGTGTTATTCTGTGTATTGCATACTCGCGAAGATATGCCGAAGAAAGTGATACAGGATCAAAGCCCCACAGAATCGGAATGTTAGAACTATATCAACAACGGTTGATTAATGGAGGCAAAAGAGAGAATCCTGGCAGTTTATTTTTGGGGTATTACTTACACATTAGCACTTGAAAAGTTTATAGATCTTTTCAGATCTATTTCCCTATGAAGAGTCTACTTCGAATAGTCTTGTACTGATCACGTTACTCATCTTCTTATTTCTAGTGCGTTTTAAAATCGGAGCTTGCATACATCTGATCTCATACATTACGTCATAATTGCTTTTGCTCGTGATGTGTGCCCCGAGTCAATATTTATGGGCACACTACTTCTTGTTTTTTAATTCAATGTAATGGGCACACTACATCATAGTTTAATATTCATGTTTCTGCAACACAAGAAATTTAAATATTTTTCTTCTGTTCCCAGCCAATGAATACGCTTTCTTAAATACCCTAGTTAGATGTATTTATGTCACTTATCGTGTACGCGTATTATTTGCATATATTCCTATTTTTCCTCTACTTGAAATCAATTAGCAGTTTTTTATATTTGTTGTTCACAAATGGAGTCTAAACAACTTCATCGCCATGTTGAATAATTGTATGAGTCACAGATGTCACGACTAATGTTATTCTACAATAGCAATAACATATTATATGTAGTATAAGTTACATACATATAATATTTTGGATTCCGCTGTATGGATATTGTTTTTATTTGTGATCTTAATTTTTGATGTGTATACTCTGGTACCATGCTGAACTTGCTTCATATTTTTTATAAGCTTTTGTTTAACTGGGTCTCTGTTTTGTGCCCATTTGATGGGAATGTTAAGAAGAACTTAATGAATCCGAAAAAATCAGAAATTAATTCTATTTTAAATTTTGCTTTAAACTCTATCACTCCAAGTCATTCCAGAATCGTTTCGTAGCTCCTTGGATTAGTTTTTACCTGTCCTTCATTTTTTACAGTTAACGACACAGATTCTGTACAATGTGTCTCACCTGACAGGTGATGAGATACAAACTCAGTTCCTTTTAGGCAAAACAAAAGTAGCTAAATAAAAGTGTATTCCAAACTCGACTTCTTGCTGTTTCAAAGTGTAATTGGTTTTATTTAACTGTGGTATATGCAGGGATAAAGGGATATTCCCGAACTTCATTGTGCTTAATTTGAAAATAAACTGTTTGTTTTGGCATGTGTTTATCATTTTGGCAACGATTATCATTGTATGGTAAACTAAAACCATATTTAGATAGGTTTTAACTATTTAAATGATAAACGTTGATAAAAGTATGATTTTACCAACGTATAGAGGACAATAATAATGAAAAGATTTGAAGAAGGAGATGAGGAAATTCCATCTGATAGGTAGTCAGTCAGATAGCTGTATATATTTTTAACAACGCTAGATCCAAAATCAATCCAACCGGGGTGCTTACACAAACAAAGGAGACCTTCAGTTTTTGCAGTTTTGCCAATGAGCCATTTGACCTTCAACAATGATTCACTTAAAATTTCAGGCATTTGTGTTTTCATATCGGCCAAAAGAATTCATATTCAGTGCTAATACATAGTATGAAAATCTGACAAAATACTTGCATGACTTTCTCTTGTCCATATAACAGTGTACGTCTTAAATACCAGTCTAATTTCAATCTAAGCTTGTAGCAAATGTATTAAAAATTTAGTGCGCGATAGTGTGCGCTTTTGTTTCCTAATAATTAATTACACATAATATTTCAAACGGGACTACAACTCTAACTTCCAGCTCAGTTCCAATTATATTTCAGTCAGAGAAGTAGTATGTGTTAAAATTTGTTCTTGACTCGCATACAACATAAATTTATCTTGTAATTAATTTCCTGTAAAAAATGATAATTTAAACTAAAGGGTGTCTAAAATTGACTCAATGTGCTTAGTTTTAAAAGAAATCTTTAAAGACTTTGTTGAGAAACGCCTTTAAATAATGAAGAAAACGTCTTTAAGCAAAGTGTAAAGTTTCCGGTTTTGGCCTTTCCATGATCTTAGATTTTCAATTAATTTATTCTCTTTCCTCCTTCCTCTCTCTCACACACACACACACACACACACACACACACACACACACACACACACACACACACACACACACACACACACACACACACACACACACACACTGTGTTTTCTAAGCTTGGTAATTTTTAACGTAGACAGTCTTAAAACGTGATTTAAATTTTTTGGGGTGCTACAGCGCATAGTCTTGTTTGAAAGAGGCCCAAGAGAAACTAAACAAGTGTGTTCCACAAGTAGTGAGGGAGGGGGGGTACTGAAACACAATGACGTCATCATGTTCCAGTACCCCCCCTACATCCGGGGGGGATTCTAAAACAGCTAGCTCTGACGTCATCGTGACGTCACTGGCTCTGATGTCATCGTGACGTCACTGGCTATGTTCGCGGTTCGCGGTTCGCAGTTCACCGTTCGCGGTTCGCGGTTCGCCGTTCGCCGTTCGCCGTTCGCCGTTGACGTCGTCGTTGACGTCGTCATCGTCGCTGGGCGGCGGCCTGGTCGCCGTCCGGCGGCAGCCTGGTCACCGCCAGGGCCGCCGCCTGGACGTCGTCGTAGATTGGTGATAAATTCGAATGTGTGTGTCTGTGGTAAGTATATATTGTGTTTGTCAAGTTCCGCGAAACTCTCGATGACTTGGTCCCTCAGTACATAATTGAAAATGAATTCACTTGTAAAAAATTGAATATCGCACATCCATGCTCAGAAGATAAGTATTACCATATATAATATTCTGATTGATATGTAATTTTCTATAGGTAAATTTGATTATTGTTGGTTATGTATAATGAGAACGTATGTGTTGATGGTAAATATATTTCACTTTTGACGGTGAGGCTGTGTAACTTGAATTGACGGGCAATGAAGTGATTGATTGTGTATGATTGGTGGGGGTTAAATTTAATGTTGGCGGCGAAGAGGCTGAGTGAATTGTATTGACAGGTCTTGTTGTCAATTTGTACATAATGCCTCGTATGCTGTGGAAAGTGTGTATATACCACATAATTGTACATAATATCCAGTATGTCGCGGAAGGCAAGTAACAAATATAAGTTCGTGCTCTCGCTCGTGTATGCAGCGCGTAATTGAAAACCACTTCACTTGCTAAAATTGTGTAACACATATCATGCATGGAAAAGGATAGTTGAAAATGTATCTGTGTGGTAAGTATATATTGTAATAATAAAAAAGTCTGTACATAATAACTGCGAAACTCTCGATGACTTGGTCCTTCAGTTGAAAAATCAATTCACTTGTAAAATTGAATATCGTAAATCCATGCATAGAAGATAAATATTACTATATATGTTATTCTTATTGATATGTAATTTCTATCGCACGAACGTAGAAAAAGAAGCTGTAGTGTCGTTTACATTTATTGTAAGAAATACACAAGATATGTACTGCATAAGTGAACACCACTTCACATATAAAACACGCATCATGCATGGAAAAATAATTACAGTTTATATTAATCTGCGGGTTTTGTAATATCTGTGAGTTAATTTTAATAACAGGACGCAAGCCGTGAATGATGTAATCGACTCCCGCTGAGACCTTCACACAGCATGCACGTGTGGAGTTTTTTATATCCGCTTACATCAGGATGCTGACTGACCATCTGTTATAGCAGCGTGTGAACATAGTGAGGGCGGGGGGGGCTTTATTACGTACATAAATTTGTTTAATAACACAACGCAAGCCGTGGATGATGTAATCGGCTCCCGCCGAGATCATCAGACCATCTGTTATCGCAGCGTGTGAACATAGTTGGGTGGTGGGGGGCTTTATTCAACTTAGACGTACATGTTACCATCTCTTTCACTTTCATCATTGAGTGGGCTTTTCGATATTGTATAAATGATCAACGAATTGCTCTCAACGACACATCATTCGTCGAGACTCAACTGGAACTCGTACAGGGTGAGTTTGTTTTTTAAAATATTCTTTAGTTTCTAAAGTGTATTATAATCAAGCAATTATTTTAAATAAAATTAATTTTTTTAATTAGTTGTACGTAATAACACATGAATGGACGTTGTGCAACACTCGTTCTAGCTTGTATATTGAGTGGTGAATAGTGATAATGTTCGAAGGAGTTTTGAAATTAAATACAATAAAAATGTTAAAGCAATACCGCTTAATTAAAAACAAATAAAATACATGTAATCAAATATATTACAATTTAAAATACATAATATGTAAACGCGCGCAGTAGTGACAATTACAAAATACATAATATGTAAACAACTGCCATTTTGTACGAAATACATCTAAGTAAACTAAGTACAAGTTAAAATAAACAAGTGCACTATGACAAATGTCTACAATTAAATTCAAAAATGGAATATGTGTAATCAAAATAAATATTATGTAAACGCACACAGTAGTGACAATTACTGTGACAATTACTATTAAGTGACAATTACAAAATACAATTAACACATGCACAATGACAATTGTGTACAATTAAATCAAATGAATTATGTGTAAACCACATTATATTATAAGTTAAAATACAATATGTAAACGCATACACAATTGCGTATAATTAAAACAAATGAAATACGTGTAATTACAAATTAAAATACATAATATGTAAACGCACACACATACAAGGACAATTGTGTACAATTACATCAAATGAAAATAAGTGTAAGCACATTATATTTTAATTTAAAATACCATTTGTAAACGTGTGCAATGACAATTATGCACAATTATACATGCTAAGTAATACATACGAAATATATTTGTTAATTCAGAAGATGCCTATCTGGCCTTACTCTAAAATGTCCACCACGTAAGCCTTGTCTTATTATGTAGACATAAGCACATTGACAACTGTGTACAATTAAATCAAATGAAATATGTGTAAGCACATTTTATTATAAGTTAAAATACATTACGTAAACGCACACACAATCGTGTATAATTAAGACAAATGAAATGAAATACATCTAAGTACAAGTTAATATACGATATGTAATCGTGACGCACAGGCAGTGACAATTGCGTGTGTGTGTGTGTGTGTGTGTGTGTGTGTGTGTGTGTGTGTGCAATGACATTTATGCACAATTATACATGATAAATGAAGATTTCCACTCGGTCTTACTCTAAAATGCACACACAATTGCGTATAATTAAAACAAATGAAATACATGTAATTACAAATTAAAATACATAATATGTAAACGCACACACATACAATGACAATTGTCTACAATTACATCAAATGAAAATAAGTGTAAGCACATTATATTTTAAGTTAAAATACCATTTGTAAACGTGTGCAATGACAATTATATATAATTATTCATGCTAAATAATACATACGAAATATATTTGTTAATTTAGAAGATGCCTATCTGCCCTTACTCTAAAATGTCCACCACGTAAGCCTTGTCTTATTATATAGACATAAGCACAATGACAATTGTGTACAATTAAATCAAATGAAATATGTGTAAGCACATTATATTATAAGTTAAAATACATTATGTAAACGCACACACAATCAATATAATTAAAACAAATGAAATGAAAGTTAATATATATATGTGTAATCGTACGCACAGGCAGTGACAATTGCGTGTGTGTGTGTGTGTGTGTGTGTGTGTGCAATGACATTTATGCGTGCGTCTGTCACTGTCTGAATGAATAACACTTGTTCGTAGCGGAAATAAATAGGGAGTTAGTTGTGGAGGAGGAAGCCGGAGAGTGCATGGAGAGGGGGGACCACTCATCGCACAGTAAGCGGTTATTTTTAACCGTGTGAACAGGATACAACCTGATTTCACACGCTTTGTTCAGCGGGTAGGTGGGCGGGGTGGGGAAGGGACTCGGTTATTTTTATACGACTAGAAAGCAATTGTGCGTGTATGAACATGTCGACGGCACTATTTTTTTTTTTTATGCGTCTAACTGGGTGATGTAATCGGCTTTAATTGGACGCAGAAGGGGAGCGGAGACGACACGGTTATTTTTTATATGTCTAGACAGGGTGATGTCATCGACACCAGTCGAGCGTGTGGGAACAGGCGACAAGACGGCGGCACTAATTTCTTATGCGTCTAGTAATCGACTTCTGTCGTGCGCGGAAAGGGAGTAGGCGAAGGCAGTTATTTTTATGCAAGCGAAATAATGCTAAATAAAACAAAAATGTTATTAATTTACCAGAAACCTACTGATGAGTCTAAAATCTGATACAACCCACTCCCGTAAAGCGTGTACTCTATGATTTGTACATATTTCTGGAAATAAGCGGTGCGCGAAACGGACTGTTCCGTGCATCGACCGTAATTGTTTGAGTTTGAGACAACCGAAATCTTCTAAAATTTATAATATAGAAATGCACGATACGCTTCTCCAGAAATCTTTTTTTTTTTTTTTTTTTTTTTTTTTTTGTAATCCTTTTACGAACACGTAGTTAAAAGGAAACGTGTACTTTACTAATATCGACACAAGATGTTCGTACGATGTCTCCTCTTTCGTCCACGAAAATGCTCCGTTAACCATCGGTTCGTCCTCGCATGTTTGTGATTCGAAACGATTGTGTCCGCTGGTGGTGCAAATATCCAATGCCTGGTGGAAAATGCGGTGACATCCATAACGGTCAGTTCCTTGACGAATTCGTTTCCATTATCGTTCCACGAAACAGTGAAAGTCGAGTATGTCTGCTAGCTCGTGGACTGCCATCCTTTTTGTGTTACAAACAATGTGTTCGGTGCCACTAGGTACGCTACCGATACGTCCGTCTCGCGGAACAGACACGTTGTATATTGTAAAACGTCCGTAAACAATTTCTTCGGAACGTTTACTTTGTATCTTGTTTCCTCGTCACGGATCAGTGCAACAAATTTTTGTGTCAAAACGTTGTATACAAACCGCTTTACAGGGTACAGTACTGCGTGCTTTAAGTCACTACAACGTCTGTACTCGTACGAAGTTAATAGCTCCATGCGTCCATTCTCGACGCGTACTGTCGAAACACTGAGGTATACGAGATTGTGGGAGAGGTGGTAGTGAGATATCTATTAATTATAAACACTTCCGTCACAGCAGCAGCATAGATTTTTTAAACGATTTTTTACTGGTTTATTTCGTGCATTAGTAGAAACGTTCTTGCCCTTTTATTAACAGCTGGTAAGCGCGACTATGAATTTGCTGTGAAATCAGTTCTTCCGGCGCTAGACTTTGTACACGGTGTACGAGTTCCCTGTTATTGTGTGCTACCATGACGGATGCCTAATACATACTAATACGTTCCCACCAACCTGTTGGTCTAGCGCGCGCTATGTCGAGCCCTACAAGGTCATTCTGCCCAACCGCCGCCACGCCTCCGCCTATCAACGCACAATTATGTATGTGATTTTTTTTATTAAAAAAAAAAATGTAATCAATTTTCATGTATTTTATTTTCTTAATACCCGTAACCTTGGAGGGGAAACGTTTTATTATTATCACCTCCCCCGTTTTTCGGAACGTTTACTTTGTATCTTGTCTCCTCGTCACGGATCAGTGCAACAAACTTTTGTGTCAAAACGTTGTATACAAAACGTTTTACAGGGTACAGTACTGCGTGCTTTAAGTCACTACAACGTCTATACTCGTACGAAGTTAATAGCTCCATGCGTCCGTTCTCGACGCGTACTGTCGAAACACTGAGGTATACGAGGTTGTGGGAGAGGTGGTAGTGAGATATCTATTAATTATAAACACTTCCGTCACAGCAGCAGCATAGATTTTTTAAACAATTTTTTACTGGTTTATTTCGTGCATTAGTCGAAACGTTCTTGTCCTTTTATTAACAGCTGGTAAGCGCGACTATGAATTTATCTGTGAAATCAGTTCTTCCGGCGCTAGACTTTGTACACGGAGTACGAGTTCCCTGTTATTGTGTGCTACCATGACGGATGCCTAATACATACAAATACGTTTGCACCAACCTGTTGGTCTAGCGCGCGCTATGTCGAGCCCTACAAGGTCATTCTGCCCAACCGCCGCCACGCCTCCGCCTATCAACGCACAATTATGTATGCATTGCATGTATGTGATTTTTTTTTTATTAAAGAAAAATGTAATCAAATTTCAAGTATTTTATTTTCTTAATACCCGTAACCTTGGAGGGGAAACGTCTTATTATTATCCCCTCCCCCGTACGTTCGCACCAACCTGTTGAGCAGAATGACCTTGTAGGGCTCGACATAGCGCGCTCTAGACCAACAGGTTGGTGCGAACGTATTAGTATGTATTAGGCATCCGTCATGGTAGCACACAATAACAGGGATATCGTACTCCGTGTACAAAGTCTAGCGCCGGAAGAACTGATTTCAAGTAATGTAGGTAAATTGTCGGTGTATCAGGTCTGTTTGCAATTCGGTATCGACGTTGAAAACGATACGAAAAATAGATTTTTGTAGAGTACGTATGAAGTGATGGTAATGCTTCCCGGAGATAATGTACCAAATGCAGTTATTGTGCTTTGTTGTTCACCAACTGGAACGCACTTTCCAGTTTTGTTAACGGCGACGATGGACAGTCTGTGTCAAAACTACTGATTGATTACTGATGCAGTCCGTTTACGGATCGGTTGTTTGTTGTTATTTCCGAAGTATGCCGAATTACGCTTTCGCGACGCGCGAACTGAATAACACTGGTACGTTGAACATTCTCTGCTTCCTCCACATCCATCTCGGACTCGCGAATTCTATAATGCCCATACGCTAGCGTTCTCTGACCGTCTTCCAGGATATATCGTTTATCGTCGTACGGCGATAGCGAGAGTTTGACGATCTTGCGCGTGTACAGTTGGTGGTTTTCACTGCGGATAATCTGCGCCGACGTATATGTTTGACAGTTACTCGATTCCGATGACGAAAGCAAACACCGTTTGTAATCAGCGTGCGTTAAACGGTTTTGTATTGCCACCCGCGGTACCCCTTTTGCTACACGCTTCTCATTTTTATCCCCGTCGTCTTGTAACACTAACAGTGAGTACGATTTTGCGCGCAACCCGACGAATTCTACAATAGGTTTTGCATGCGTCTCGTCCTTAAAAGTACCCAACCGTTTTTTATTTAGCACACTATAACACGGATGCGTCACGGGATATTCTGATGTATCAAAAAGATGAAGGTTTTCCTTAATGTCTGCGTAAACGTCATCAGTCCGTATATCATACAACAAAGAGTCCGTGTCTGTCATACATAATCGAACACGAGATCCATATTTCGCGATTATGTAATCGTAATGAAAACTGTACATCACATATTTACTAATGTCCAACACTGTGAACCCCACGTACAGCGGACGGTTGAGGTATACGGTTTTCTTTTTCATCATCACACCGACCAAGTCTTCGCTGTACACCTTTACGCGCTCAAATCTTGGGCTCGCAGTCAGCTTTATCAGATCGCGTTCGTTGGACACCAAACGAAAATCTATCCGTTTTCGAACGTTTTCCAATGACTTTCCGTAAACAGCGTTAATCATCAATTTAAAAAAATCCTTTTCGAAATCGTTCGCTGCGGCTTTCCGTTTTTCCGTATTGAAAACTATAAACGGCTTCATCCAAGCGCTCTGTCGGAACGTCAACACGCGATTAACGGCTTTCAGTTCCATCCCGAGTTTTAGGTAAAGCTGCAACGTTCTGTAATGCACGATATAATTCTCCTTATCTTTCAGGCTGGTGATGAGTTTTTCAACTGTACCGGTGGCAGTCATTTTAAATTTCTTCAAGTAATTGAACCGTTTGCTGTAAGGCGACAATTCGTGTTCGTTGACTTTCCTGCGTTCCGGTGCCAGTGGATAGTCCGAATGCATATCATGTAAATTACGAGGATAACCAAGATCAACATCAAGAATATATCCGATTTCGTCTTCCACTCCAACTGTACTCAAATCTAAGGCGTCAATTTCTTTGCGTTCCATCCAACGGAATCCGGAATGAGGTAGCGGTTGTTGCATCGCTGTTCCGTACAGATTTGTACAGTCCAAGTAAAGAAGATAATTATTTTCGCGTCCCCGATCGTAGTCCGACACGTAAGGATTGTTGGCCTTGGCGTATCTATTAGATATCATCGCTATTCCGCCACGAACTCCGGTTTCTACGAACAGATGCATGTCGATATCCTTCAACAGTTCGAGTTGAATTCCAGTCATTTTCATCATAGCGTTCCAAGCTAGTCCCGGCGCGGAGTACACGTTACACGGATCTATCCCGTAGTACTGCAGACTTGTGTTGCGAAAATTTTCGAACACGTCAGCCAAAAGCAATACATCAGTTTTCAAATAGAGGTCATGGTAGTCCCCTAACGTTTGTATTCCGAAACTTGTCCAAATGTTGTGCGCATGAGTGTAGTCTTCGTCGGATAAGTATGTCTCGGCTAATTCGTTGTAAAAGTGTTCCTGTGCGGGCAGAGACGTGTCCTCGAACTTAGTTTCGTCTGTCACATACTCATACGGGTAGACCCCCTTTCTAAGTAATAAATCGATACTACTTTCATTTCCACTGGTTTGCATGCACTGGCGTAAAATGTTAAAATTTTCTTTCCGCAAATTTTTTACCAGCTTCTCTAACGACGTGTTCATGAACTGTACGGAATCAAGAAACCGCAAGGGGCCGAGTGACACGGACACGTAACGCTCGCTGGTCGTAGCGATACATTCAATGTCTTCACGTTTGAATTTTCCGAAAGCCTGCACCAGATGGTGACAATCGTAGCCTCGCAAGTTGTGAAAGAACACGGGAACGTGTTGCGGTACCTTGTAGTTCAAATTACAAGTGTTATGCGCGGCTCCCAAGTACTCGCCCGTCACATGATCATGGTTTCGCACTTTGTCCCCTTCGTGCTCGAGACACTTCTTACATAGATGACATATGGTAGCGTTTTGAAACTCGCGCTCGTCTTCTTCAGTCATGCGAATGGGTTTGTTAAAATCACGTTCGAGCCGCCTAATGTCTTCCAACAGAGTTTGAAGAAACGTCTCCACAACGTCTTTACCGCGATACAAAACCGGTTCTTTAACAGCTTTTCCGGTCCAATCAACGATTACATAACAAAAACTACATGACACGTGATGCGCGTTGTCGAGCGAGTGCGATCTATCGTTTTTGTGTTCACAACCATGCACGGGAAGAAGGAAGGATTCAAAATCTGCATACACCGTGTAAGGTACTCTGTAGCACTTTGTGTAATCCTTAAAATACATATTACTATATTTTCCACTCGGCAATTTGACTTTTTGCGCTCCGTACGGTGTGCAAAGTACCTCGTGATCCTCTAGTCGTTGTTGTGAATTTTTAGGATCTGTATTATCTCGGAAACGTTGTAAGCAATAGTTGCAGTAGAACGAAGGGGTCTTACTTTTAGTTAAAGTATACAACAAGCGTGACATGTTTCTAATAAGACAATAATGTTTAACACCTTCATTGCTGACTAGCAGTAGAAGATTCACGTGCGTTCTACCTTTGTTCTTGGTTATCCGTATGGGGTACACTTCGTCTTTTGTGTAACCGAACTCATTAATTTCTCTTTCGTAACCGAACACGTTCACAGAAATATTCACATTTAGTTTTTCAAATTTGTTAATTTGATTCACCGGTACCGGATAAACTATCCCTTCCATATTCAACTCGTTTTCATACTGTCTGTAATGATCCAAACGGTGCGGGTTAGAAGCGATCGGATGTAAACCGGCTAGAACGGACCAGAGGAAGCATTTCTCATCCAATAGATTCTGCACGTTTACTATAGCTTTCTTAAGTAATAATTTTTTCGGAGTGGGTACGAAACTTGATCCTGCCAAAGGACGATATTTTACCAAATGTACTTCAACGGCTACGATACCGTTTACGACCCATCCGCTACCTTCACGAGTAAACTTTGATACCGAATCCAGCACTTTTTCGATACACTCCTTATATTGTTCGTACACGTCTTCCGCGTCCGCAGGTAAAACGAGCTGCGTACGCGAACGAAACACTCCCGTCTGCTCCAGCTCACGATCTGCTATTAATTTTTTGAACAAGACGCGCACGACCAAGTACCACTTGTAACTTTCCCCCATATCGCGTGATTCCTCGAGAACGTCTTCTGGAATAACCTCCACCATTCTCTTCAATAACACGGATACCGTGTCTACTCCGTCTTGAAAATCATCGTACTTTATTGTTTTTACACTCCCATTGAGAGCAATGGTACGAGTGGCGTATACTGCCATGATTTTATGATCACTTTAACACTTTATATCACACAAAGTAAATTAGAATAACAATTTGTAACACACAATTTGTAGCGCACCAGTGTTCAGCAACATGAACGACTTGTAACTGAGGCGCTGTTGCGAAGTTCACAGGTTATATAGTGCGAGCGTCGATGCGCGCGCAACTGTACTAAAAAGCCGTTATGCGCATGCGCAAATAATTCTATTGCGTATGCGCAGATGACTGAAAAAAAAAAGAGATGACTTACATAATAAATGTACTCTTAGGCCAACGATATGATCTTTAACGTATCCGTGTTTCTTGATTATGAAAGAACATTCGTCTATCTCCCCATAATACATATCGTTATACAACAGAAGAGTACGACCCGTGTAGGTGTGTATCGCTGCGATTATTTTTGTTAGCGTGCGAACGTCGAGCGTTGTGATCGGTGTGTGGATATCCTTTCACCGGCAGCAGACTGTGTATATCCAACATGTAAATGTATTTGACTATAAACAGCGTTATTTCTTCGGTCCACGTTCTCTAGTACATTGTCGTAACGTTAACGAAAAGAACGTAAACCAAACCGTCAATAAAAGTTGCCACCCGCCGCCGCCCGGACGCTTCGACTCGAGTTCCAGTGTCCACGAAAAGTTATCGCGCACCATATACACATGTCTGTTAATTATTAAAAATTGATTAACTCTCATTAGTCGACATAAATCCGTCGTCGTCCGGATGGTGACTTTTGTCGTTCGTCGTTGTCATCGTTAATGATGAGGTTATACCGCTGCTCGGTTTTCCTTCATGTGGTGAGGTTAAACTGAATTTTATCGGTGACATCGGTTAGGTTTGTTAGGTTCATCCAGTATTTTTTTTTTTCACCGTTGTCGGTGAGGTTAAACTGTGGTGAAGTCGGTTAGGTTATCATCGACGACGTCTGGGTGGCGGCCGGGCGGCGGCTAAAGCCAGATCAAATAGTTTTTTTTGCCGCCGCCGCCCGGCCGCCGCCCAGACGTCGTCGATGATAACCTAACCGACTTCACCACAGTTTAACCTCACCGACAACGGTGAAAAAAAAAATACTGGATGAACCTAACAAACCTAACCGATGTCACCGATAAAATTCAGTTTAACCTCACCACATGAAGGAAAACCGAGCAGCGGTATAACCTCATCATTAACGATGACAACGACGAACGACAAAAGTCACCATCCGGACGACGACGGATTTATGTCGACTAATGAGAGTTAATCAATTTTTAATAATTAACAGACATGTGTATATGGTGCGCGATAACTTTTCGTGGACACTGGAACTCGAGTCGAAGCGTCCGGGCGGCGGCGGGTGGCAACTTTTATTGACGGTTTGGTTTACGTTCTTTTCGTTAACGTTACGACAATGTACTAGAGAACGTGGACCGAAGAAATAACGCTGTTTATAGTCAAATACATTTACATGTTGGATATACACAGTCTGCAGCCGGTGAAAGGATATCCACACACCGATCACAACGCTCGACGTTCGCACGCTAACAAAAATAATCGCAGCGATACACACCTACACGGGTCGTACTCTTCTGTTGTATAACGATATGTATTATGGGGAGATAGACGAATGTTCTTTCATAATCAAGAAACACGGATACGTTAAAGATCATATCGTTGGCCTAAGAGTACATTTATTATGTAAGTCATCTCTTTTTTTTTCAGTCATCTGCGCATGCGCATTAGAATTATTTGCGCATGCGCATAACGGCTTTTTAGTACAGTTGCGCGCGCATCGACGCTCACACTATATAACCTGTGAACTTCGCAACAGCGCCTCAGTTACAAGTCGTTCATGTTGCTGAACACTGGTGCGCTACAAATTGTGTGTTACAAATTGTTATTCTAATTTACTTTGTGTGATATAAAGTGTTAAAGTGATCATAAAATCATGGCAGTATACGCCACTCGTACCATTGCTCTCAATGGGAGTGTAAAAACAATAAAGTACGATGATTTTCAAGACGGAGTAGACACGGTATCCGTGTTATTGAAGAGAATGGTGGAGGTTATTCCAGAAGACGTTCTCGAGGAATCACGCGATATGGGGGAAAGTTACAAGTGGTACTTGGTCGTGCGCGTCTTGTTCAAAAAATTAATAGCAGATCGTGAGCTGGAGCAGACGGGAGTGTTTCGTTCGCGTACGCAGCTCGTTTTACCTGCGGACGCGGAAGACGTGTACGAACAATATAAGGAGTGTATCGAAAAAGTGCTGGATTCGGTATCAAAGTTTACTCGTGAAGGTAGCGGATGGGTCGTAAACGGTATCGTAGCCGTTGAAGTACATTTGGTAAAATATCGTCCTTTGGCAGGATCAAGTTTCGTACCCACTCCGAAAAAATTATTACTTAAGAAAGCTATAGTAAACGTGCAGAATCTATTGGATGAGAAATGCTTCCTCTGGTCCGTTCTAGCCGGTTTACATCCGATCGCTTCTAACCCGCACCGTTTGGATCATTACAGACAGTATGAAAACGAGTTGAATATGGAAGGGATAGTTTATCCGGTACCGGTGAATCAAATTAACAAATTTGAAAAACTAAATGTGAATATTTCTGTGAACGTGTTCGGTTACGAAAGAGAAATTAATGAGTTCGGTTACACAAAAGACGAAGTGTACCCCATACGGATAACCAAGAACAAAGGTAGAACGCACGTGAATCTTCTACTGCTAGTCAGCAATGAAGGTGTTAAACATTATTGTCTTATTAGAAACATGTCACGCTTGTTGTATACTTTAACTAAAAGTAAGACCCCTTCGTTCTACTGCAACTATTGCTTACAACGTTTCCGAGATAATACAGATCCTAAAAATTCACAACAACGACTAGAGGATCACGAGGTACTTTGCACACCGTACGGAGCGCAAAAAGTCAAATTGCCGAGTGGAAAATATAGTAATATGTATTTTAAGGATTACACAAAGTGCCACAGAGTACCTTACACGGTGTATGCAGATTTTGAATCCTTCCTTCTTCCCGTGCATGGTTGTGAACACAAAAACGATAGATCGCACTCGCTCGACAACGCGCATCACGTGTCATGTAGTTTTTGTTATGTAATCGTTGATTGGACCGGAAAAGCTGTTAAAGAACCGGTTTTGTATCGCGGTAAAGACGTTGTGGAGACGTTTCTTCAAACTCTGTTGGAAGACATTAGGCGGCTCGAACGTGATTTTAACAAACCCATTCGCATGACTGAAGAAGACGAGCGCGAGTTTCAAAACGCTACCATATGTCATCTATGTAAGAAGTGTCTCGAGCACGAAGGGGACAAAGTGCGAAACCATGATCATGTGACGGGCGAGTACTTGGGAGCCGCGCATAACACTTGTAATTTGAACTACAAGGTACCGCAACACGTTCCCGTGTTCTTTCACAACTTGCGAGGCTACGATTGTCACCATCTGGTGCAGGCTTTCGGAAAATTCAAACGTGAAGACATTGAATGTATCGCTACGACCAGCGAGCGTTACGTGTCCGTGTCACTCGGCCCCTTGCGGTTTCTTGATTCCGTACAGTTCATGAACACGTCGTTAGAGAAGCTGGTAAAAAATTTGCGGAAAGAAAATTTTAACATTTTACGCCAGTGCATGCAAACCAGTGGAAATGAAAGTAGTATCGATTTATTACTTAGAAAGGGGGTCTACCCGTATGAGTATGTGACAGACGAAACTAAGTTCGAGGACACGTCTCTGCCCGCACAGGAACACTTTTACAACGAATTAGCCGAGACATACTTATCCGACGAAGACTACACTCATGCGCACAACATTTGGACAAGTTTCGGAATACAAACGTTAGGGGACTACCATGACCTCTATTTGAAAACTGATGTATTGCTTTTGGCTGACGTGTTCGAAAATTTTCGCAACACAAGTCTGCAGTACTACGGGATAGATCCGTGTAACGTGTACTCCGCGCCGGGACTAGCTTGGAACGCTATGATGAAAATGACTGGAATTCAACTCGAACTGTTGAAGGATATCGACATGCATCTGTTCGTAGAAACCGGAGTTCGTGGCGGAATAGCGATGATATCTAATAGATACGCCAAGGCCAACAATCCTTACGTGTCGGACTACGATCGGGGACGCGAAAATAATTATCTTCTTTACTTGGACTGTACAAATCTGTACGGAACAGCGATGCAACAACCGCTACCTCATTCCGGATTCCGTTGGATGGAACGCAAAGAAATTGACGCCTTAGATTTGAGTACAGTTGGAGTGGAAGACGAAATCGGATATATTCTTGATGTTGATCTTGGTTATCCTCGTAATTTACATGATATGCATTCGGACTATCCACTGGCACCGGAACGCAGGAAAGTCAACGAACACGAATTGTCGCCTTACAGCAAACGGTTCAATTACTTGAAGAAATTTAAAATGACTGCCACCGGTACAGTTGAAAAACTCATCACCAGCCTGAAAGATAAGGAGAATTATATCGTGCATTACAGAACGTTGCAGCTTTACCTAAAACTCGGGATGGAACTGAAAGCCGTTAATCGCGTGTTGACGTTCCGACAGAGCGCTTGGATGAAGCCGTTTATAGTTTTCAATACGGAAAAACGGAAAGCCGCAGCGAACGATTTCGAAAAGGATTTTTTTAAATTGATGATTAACGCTGTTTACGGAAAGTCATTGGAAAACGTTCGAAAACGGATAGATTTTCGTTTGGTGTCCAACGAACGCGATCTGATAAAGCTGACTGCGAGCCCAAGATTTGAGCGCGTAAAGGTGTACAGCGAAGACTTGGTCGGTGTGATGATGAAAAAGAAAACCGTATACCTCAACCGTCCGCTGTACGTGGGGTTCACAGTGTTGGACATTAGTAAATATGTGATGTACAGTTTTCATTACGATTACATAATCGCGAAATATGGATCTCGTGTTCGATTATGTATGACAGACACGGACTCTTTGTTGTATGATATACGGACTGATGACGTTTACGCAGACATTAAGGAAAACCTTCATCTTTTTGATACATCAGAATATCCCGTGACGCATCCGTGTTATAGTGTGCTAAATAAAAAACGGTTGGGTACTTTTAAGGACGAGACGCATGCAAAACCTATTGTAGAATTCGTCGGGTTGCGCGCAAAATCGTACTCACTGTTAGTGTTACAAGACGACGGGGATAAAAATGAGAAGCGTGTAGCAAAAGGGGTACCGCGGGTGGCAATACAAAACCGTTTAACGCACGCTGATTACAAACGGTGTTTGCTTTCGTCATCGGAATCGAGTAACTGTCAAACATATACGTCGGCGCAGATTATCCGCAGTGAAAACCACCAACTGTACACGCGCAAGATCGTCAAACTCTCGCTATCGCCGTACGACGATAAACGATATATCCTGGAAGACGGTCAGAGAACGCTAGCGTATGGGCATTATAGAATTCGCGAGTCCGAGATGGATGTGGAGGAAGCAGAGAATGTTCAACGTACCAGTGTTATTCAGTTCGCGCGTCGCGAAAGCGTAATTCGGCATACTTCGGAAATAACAACAAACAACCGATCCGTAAACGGACTGCATCAGTAATCAATCAGTAGTTTTGACACAGACTGTCCATCGTCGCCGTTAACAAAACTGGAAAGTGCGTTCCAGTTGGTGAACAACAAAGCACAATAACTGCATTTGGTACATTATCTCCGGGAAGCATTACCATCACTTCATACGTACTCTACAAAAATCTATTTTTCGTATCGTTTTCAACGTCGATACCGAATTGCAAACAGACCTGATACACCGACAATTTACCTACATTACTTGAAATCAGTTCTTCCGGCGCTAGACTTTGTACACGGAGTACGATATCCCTGTTATTGTGTGCTACCATGACGGATGCCTAATACATACTAATACGTTCGCACCAACCTGTTGGTCTAGAGCGCGCTATGTCGAGCCCTACAAGGTCATTCTGCTCAACAGGTTGGTGCGAACGTACGGGGGAGGGGATAATAATAAGACGTTTCCCCTCCAAGGTTACGGGTATTAAGAAAATAAAATACTTGAAATTTGATTACATTTTTCTTTAATAAAAAAAAAATCACATACATGCAATGCATACATAATTGTGCGTTGATAGGCGGAGGCGTGGCGGCGGTTGGGCAGAATGACCTTGTAGGGCTCGACATAGCGCGCGCTAGACCAACAGGTTGGTGCAAACGTATTTGTATGTATTAGGCATCCGTCATGGTAGCACACAATAACAGGGAACTCGTACTCCGTGTACAAAGTCTAGCGCCGGAAGAACTGATTTCACAGATAAATTCATAGTCGCGCTTACCAGCTGTTAATAAAAGGACAAGAACGTTTCGACTAATGCACGAAATAAACCAGTAAAAAATTGTTTAAAAAATCTATGCTGCTGCTGTGACGGAAGTGTTTATAATTAATAGATATCTCACTACCACCTCTCCCACAACCTCGTATACCTCAGTGTTTCGACAGTACGCGTCGAGAACGGACGCATGGAGCTATTAACTTCGTACGAGTATAGACGTTGTAGTGACTTAAAGCACGCAGTACTGTACCCTGTAAAACGTTTTGTATACAACGTTTTGACACAAAAGTTTGTTGCACTGATCCGTGACGAGGAGACAAGATACAAAGTAAACGTTCCGAAAAACGGGGGAGGTGATAATAATAAAACGTTTCCCCTCCAAGGTTACGGGTATTAAGAAAATAAAATACATGAAAATTGATTACATTTTTTTTTTTAATAAAAAAAATCACATACATAATTGTGCGTTGATAGGCGGAGGCGTGGCGGCGGTTGGGCAGAATGACCTTGTAGGGCTCGACATAGCGCGCGCTAGACCAACAGGTTGGTGGGAACGTATTAGTATGTATTAGGCATCCGTCATGGTAGCACACAATAACAGGGAACTCGTACACCGTGTACAAAGTCTAGCGCCGGAAGAACTGATTTCACAGCAAATTCATAGTCGCGCTTACCAGCTGTTAATAAAAGGGCAAGAACGTTTCTACTAATGCACGAAATAAACCAGTAAAAAATCGTTTAAAAAATCTATGCTGCTGCTGTGACGGAAGTGTTTATAATTAATAGATATCTCACTACCACCTCTCCCACAATCTCGTATACCTCAGTGTTTCGACAGTACGCGTCGAGAATGGACGCATGGAGCTATTAACTTCGTACGAGTACAGACGTTGTAGTGACTTAAAGCACGCAGTACTGTACCCTGTAAAGCGGTTTGTATACAACGTTTTGACACAAAAATTTGTTGCACTGATCCGTGACGAGGAAACAAGATACAAAGTAAACGTTCCGAAGAAATTGTTTACGGACGTTTTACAATATACAACGTGTCTGTTCCGCGAGACGGACGTATCGGTAGCGTACCTAGTGGCACCGAACACATTGTTTGTAACACAAAAAGGATGGCAGTCCACGAGCTAGCAGACATACTCGACTTTCACTGTTTCGTGGAACGATAATGGAAACGAATTCGTCAAGGAACTGACCGTTATGGATGTCACCGCATTTTCCACCAGGCATTGGATATTTGCACCACCAGCGGACACAATCGTTTCGAATCACAAACATGCGAGGACGAACCGATGGTTAACGGAGCATTTTCGTGGACGAAAGAGGAGACATCGTACGAACATCTTGTGTCGATATTAGTAAAGTACACGTTTCCTTTTAACTACGTGTTCGTAAAAGGATTGCAAAAAAAAAAAAAAAAAAAAAAAAAAAAAAAAAAAAAAAAAAAAAAAAAAAAAAAAAGCTTTCTGGAGAAGCGTATCGTGCATTTCTATATTATAAATTTTAGAAGATTTCGGTTGTCTCAAACTCAAACAATTACGGTCGATGCACGGAACAGTCCGTTTCGCGCACCGCTTATTTCCAGAAATATGTACAAATCATAGAGTACACGCTTTACGGGAGTGGGTTGTATCAGATTTTAGACTCATCAGTAGGTTTCTGGTAAATTAATAACATTTTTGTTTTATTTAGCATTATTTCGCTTGCATAAAAATAACTGCCTTCGCCTACTCCCTTTCCGCGCACGACAGAAGTCGATTACTAGACGCATAAGAAATTAGTGCCGCCGTCTTGTCGCCTGTTCCCACACGCTCGACTGGTGTCGATGACATCACCCTGTCTAGACATATAAAAAATAACCGTGTCGTCTCCGCTCCCCTTCTGCGTCCAATTAAAGCCGATTACATCACCCAGTTAGACGCATAAAAAAAAAAAATAGTGCCGTCGACATGTTCATACACGCACAATTGCTTTCTAGTCGTATAAAAATAACCGAGTCCCTTCCCCACCCCGCCCACCTACCCGCTGAACAAAGCGTGTGAAATCAGGTTGTATCCTGTTCACACGGTTAAAAATAACCGCTTACTGTGCGATGAGTGGTCCCCCCTCTCCATGCACTCTCCGGCTTCCTCCTCCACAACTAACTCCCTATTTATTTCCGCTACGAACAAGTGTTATTCATTCAGACAGTGACAGACGCACGCATAAATGTCATTGCACACACACACACACGCAATTGTCACTGCCTGTGCGTACGATTACACATATATATATTAACTTTCATTTCATTTGTTTTAATTATATTGATTGTGTGTGCGTTTACATAATGTATTTTAACTTATAATATAATGTGCTTACACATATTTCATTTGATTTAATTGTACACAATTGTCATTGTGCTTATGTCTATATAATAAGACAAGGCTTACGTGGTGGACATTTTAGAGTAAGGGCAGATAGGCATCTTCTAAATTAACAAATATATTTCGTATGTATTATTTAGCATGAATAATTATATATAATTGTCATTGCACACGTTTACAAATGGTATTTTAACTTAAAATATAATGTGCTTACACTTATTTTCATTTGATGTAATTGTAGACAATTGTCATTGTATGTGTGTGCGTTTACATATTATGTATTTTAATTTGTAATTACATGTATTTCATTTGTTTTAATTATACGCAATTGTGTGTGCATTTTAGAGTAAGACCGAGTGGAAATCTTCATTTATCATGTATAATTGTGCATAAATGTCATTGCACACACACACACACACACACACACACACACACACACACACACGCAATTGTCACTGCCTGTGCGTCACGATTACATATCGTATATTAACTTGTACTTAGATGTATTTCATTTCATTTGTCTTAATTATACACGATTGTGTGTGCGTTTACGTAATGTATTTTAACTTATAATAAAATGTGCTTACACATATTTCATTTGATTTAATTGTACACAGTTGTCAATGTGCTTATGTCTACATAATAAGACAAGGCTTACGTGGTGGACATTTTAGAGTAAGGCCAGATAGGCATCTTCTGAATTAACAAATATATTTCGTATGTATTACTTAGCATGTATAATTGTGCATAATTGTCATTGCACACGTTTACAAATGGTATTTTAAATTAAAATATAATGTGCTTACACTTATTTTCATTTGATGTAATTGTACACAATTGTCCTTGTATGTGTGTGCGTTTACATATTATGTATTTTAATTTGTAATTACACGTATTTCATTTGTTTTAATTATACGCAATTGTGTATGCGTTTACATATTGTATTTTAACTTATAATATAATGTGGTTTACACATAATTCATTTGATTTAATTGTACACAATTGTCATTGTGCATGTGTTAATTGTATTTTGTAATTGTCACTTAATAATAATTGTCACAGTAATTGTCACTACTGTGTGCGTTTACATAATATTTATTTTGATTACACATATTCCATTTTTGAATTTAATTGTAGACATTTGTCATAGTGCACTTGTTTATTTTAACTTGTACTTAGTTTACTTAGATGTATTTCGTACAAAATGGCAGTTGTTTACATATTATGTATTTTGTAATTGTCACTACTGTGCGCGTTTACATATTATGTATTTTAAATTGTAATATATTTGATTACATGTATTTTATTTGTTTTTAATTAAGCGGTATTGCTTTAACATTTTTATTGTATTTAATTTCAAAACTCCTTCGAACATTATCACTATTCACCACTCAATATACAAGCTAGAACGAGTGTTGCACAACGTCCATTCATGTGTTATTACGTACAACTAATTAAAAAAATTAATTTTATTTAAAATAATTGCTTGATTATAATACACTTTAGAAACTAAAGAATATTTTAAAAAACAAACTCACCCTGTACGAGTTCCAGTTGAGTCTCGACGAATGATGTGTCGTTGAGAGCAATTCGTTGATCATTTATACAATATCGAAAAGCCCACTCAATGATGAAAGTGAAAGAGATGGTAACATGTACGTCTAAGTTGAATAAAGCCCCCCACCACCCAACTATGTTCACACGCTGCGATAACAGATGGTCTGATGATCTCGGCGGGAGCCGATTACATCATCCACGGCTTGCGTTGTGTTATTAAACAAATTTATGTACGTAATAAAGCCCCCCCCGCCCTCACTATGTTCACACGCTGCTATAACAGATGGTCAGTCAGCATCCTGATGTAAGCGGATATAAAAAACTCCACACGTGCATGCTGTGTGAAGGTCTCAGCGGGAGTCGATTACATCATTCACGGCTTGCGTCCTGTTATTAAAATTAACTCACAGATATTACAAAACCCGCAGATTAATATAAACTGTAATTATTTTTCCATGCATGATGCGTGTTTTATATGTGAAGTGGTGTTCACTTATGCAGTACATATCTTGTGTATTTCTTACAATAAATGTAAACGACACTACAGCTTCTTTTTCTACGTTCGTGCGATAGAAATTACATATCAATAAGAATAACATATATAGTAATATTTATCTTCTATGCATGGATTTACGATATTCAATTTTACAAGTGAATTGATTTTTCAACTGAAGGACCAAGTCATCGAGAGTTTCGCAGTTATTATGTACAGACTTTTTTATTATTACAATATATACTTACCACACAGATACATTTTCAACTATCCTTTTCCATGCATGATATGTGTTACACAATTTTAGCAAGTGAAGTGGTTTTCAATTACGCGCTGCATACACGAGCGAGAGCACGAACTTATATTTGTTACTTGCCTTCCGCGACATACTGGATATTATGTACAATTATGTGGTATATACACACTTTCCACAGCATACGAGGCATTATGTACAAATTGACAACAAGACCTGTCAATACAATTCACTCAGCCTCTTCGCCGCCAACATTAAATTTAACCCCCACCAATCATACACAATCAATCACTTCATTGCCCGTCAATTCAAGTTACACAGCCTCACCGTCAAAAGTGAAATATATTTACCATCAACACATACGTTCTCATTATACATAACCAACAATAATCAAATTTACCTATAGAAAATTACATATCAATCAGAATATTATATATGGTAATACTTATCTTCTGAGCATGGATGTGCGATATTCAATTTTTTACAAGTGAATTCATTTTCAATTATGTACTGAGGGACCAAGTCATCGAGAGTTTCGCGGAACTTGACAAACACAATATATACTTACCACAGACACACACATTCGAATTTATCACCAATCTACGACGACGTCCAGGCGGCGGCCCTGGCGGTGACCAGGCTGCCGCCGGACGGCGACCAGGCCGCCGCCCAGCGACGATGACGACGTCAACGACGACGTCAACGGCGAACGGCGAACGGCGAACGGCGAACCGCGAACCGCGAACGGTGAACTGCGAACCGCGAACCGCGAACATAGCCAGTGACGTCACGATGACATCAGAGCCAGTGACGTCACGATGACGTCAGAGCTAGCTGTTTTAGAATCCCCCCCGGATGTAGGGGGGGTACTGGAACATGATGACGTCATTGTGTTTCAGTACCCCCCCTCCCTCACTACTTCCACACGAAGTTTCTTTGAGTATTCGATAAAGCAAAAGAACTTAAGCAACCAGGAAAAAGCAAGATTTCTCTCTTAAGGACCAATCCTGGAATCCGTAGGATACCATCGTTCGGACAAGCGTTTTATAGAGTTGAAGCTTAGTTTCCCGCTGAACATTGTGATACTTAGCAACGGTGATAAGAGAAAACAGGGCAGGCAGTCTCCTCTCGTTCTCTTTCACCTAGTCATTATTTATTGAAGGAAAAACTACATAATTTTAAACTCGCATAGGTTATATAAACTATATGTCTGTCCATGTATAAACAATCGGCATGCATGTGTCAGTGCTAGTATCAAACAAATGTTTTACATTTAACTCTATTTAATCGGTGAGTTAAAATTATTGTAAATATATTTACATGTATTCTAAATTTTATAATATATTACGTTTGCAATGTATATTTATGTATTGTTAAATATTCGTATAAAAACATATCACAAGTTTATAATATACAAATAATTTATTTAACATAAAAAATATTAACGAGTTACTTAGGTCAGTAAAACTAATTCGAAAAATTCGTATGTGTTCATTAAGTGAAAGAGAACGCTCAACATTCTGTAATATTTACCTCAGTTAATTGTAACCAATCGAAAGTGAACCGCGGTAAAAGGTGATCGTATTACGTGTAAGTAAAGTTCAACACAATCAGTAAGCTGCACCCTTCTATAGTAGCCGGCCACACAATAGTGAAAAGCACATGGTCTAAATAACCTTGGCAACTGGAACCCTGCCGTTACCAGCATTGTATGGCCTACAGCACCTTATGACTCAAGCCGTTATGATACAATCGCTTACAAAATCTAGACCGATTGTTTCCTTATCAGATAATTGAATCACGGTAGACAAACAGTCGTACACTGTACGTAGTAATGAAGCGCGTATGCACATCAGTTGTCTGGCGTGGAAACCTGAAAAACAAGCCGCAGCGCGGACCGAGAAACTGGCCAGTCGACTTCTACGCCGGACGATGACATTTGCTAAAGCGAACTCCAGACATCTGAAGACTTCACTTCACAAGTCTATAAAATAAGTGTTAATTTCAATGTATGAAAATCCATAGGAGTCGGTCAAAATAGTGAAGTTATTAGTTATGAGACGAACAGAGAATGTTAGATTTCTTCTCACTTACTTCTGTTTTAACTGCCCGTAAAATAATATTGTTATGTAATATAACTGAATTGAGACACATTTAACTATCATTCGCCTAACATTCGAAAGATCACCTAAATTTAAGGTTTTTGTAACTTACCGCTTACCGTAATGCAGACTTTTGAATAATATCTGCAAAATTAAATTTTTGTATTAAATCATAGTCGTTGCCACCTTTTCATAGCTAAGATAATGATAGCGTATATAAAGATACTTTACAGTACTAGATAAGAAGGTGCCATATTAATTAAAATTTGTTTGTAAAGAAACTTACAAGTGATATTTCAATCAGATTATCATATATTTGAAACACAAAAACCAAACAGTTAATCCCTTAATATGGATAACTTTTGTTAGAATCCACAATATTGATCAAAAATCGGCACCCAGGCTTATTAGCAGGGTCCAAACTTTGATGGTATATCATCTTTTAAAAACTTTTTATTAATTTATGAACTTCGTTTGCTTTCAGGTTTTCAATTCTGCATCATTATTTTGTCATTCTTGTACGTTTATTTTTATAATGTAATATGACGAAATCGAAATCGCCTTCTCTTCCGAGCGTTGAGGTCTCCGGACACCGAAGCCGCCGTGTGGCCATCTACCCAAGTATCTTTACTCATGCGCGTGGCGTATGATTTGCTAGTGGAACTATGACCGTACCAGTCGTGTACAATTGCTTACATTTCTTATTTAGAGATCATTTTTTTCCATTACTTTTGCAACATTATTTAGTCTTATCAGTGTATTTGCTTGCGCTGAATGTACAAACATATTTTAATACTAGCGGAGCTTCACATAAGTATGAACTAGTTTTTCAAGTTTCACTGCTTCTTGTCGAATAGAAATTTTTTATCTGTTACACAGTTTTCATCAATGTTGTCGACTACCTAACAGGAGACTTCATTTTCTTTGCAGATATTTTCAGCTTAGTATTAGCATAACATCTTAATCACGTTACATAGATTTTGTTTACATGAAGAATTGCATACACGCTATAAAACAGAAAAAACTATAAAACTAGTGTCTCATAAGATTTGTTTCCTTTTTTTTTATTATTTTGATTTTGATTTTGTTATGTTATTATCGTTATCGCCGTCATTTAATATATAACTGAATTATTTTCACTCTTCTTTGCATATTGCAAAATAATGTGGTCAACATAAATATAAATATTGCTCTACTGTTTCAATAATTAATTATATATATATATATTCGTTCAAATTTATGGGCAATTTTGTAAATTTTTAAGTTATATGGAATATTTATATAATTTCTTTGTAAAAATATTATTAGGTTACCAAAGTCTGGGCTCTGCTTAATATTCATTCTATTAGGAAGTCATACACGATGAATACAGTGTCAAGAGAAAACACATGTAATCAGTCTCATTACTTTTCTGCGTACAAACAAGAACTAAACTTTTCTCACCTTTCCTTATAATATTCTAATTTACAAGTGAAGCACGTAATTTCTTTGTTGAAGAACGTACGATGAATTAAAAATATTTATATGGCATTTGTTGCGGTTTGGAAGCTCTTGAATAATCGTGAGTTATTCCAAAGACGCTAATGAGGAAGGCTGGATTGTTTGTTAGAAAGAAGTGGACTGTATTAAAGATGTTGAACATTCGTTTATTGAAAAAATCTGATTGTTAATTACGATCGGCACGTGCGGATGCAATTGAGGCAATAACGCCCGAAATTAATTTTGAATAAAATCGTGGTCCATTGTAGATGGACGCAGGTAGTTGAATGAAATGAAATATTATAAATGCATGCTAAAAAATATCCAGAAGCCGCGACTGGAAGAGAAGTGTTTTACGAGAGTTGCGCTCGGAGTCTTGTTATAAACTGAACTAAACTGGCTTGCAGTCGGCGGTGCTGGCCGGCTGCAACGTTTGATAAACGCGTGACGTCATCCGCGCGTGCCGTATACGGTGGTGGACCGTTTACAGCTGATAAACCAGTACAAAGTTTAAACATACTGCCCGCCAAAATCGGGACGATTTTGTACATTAAAGGTTAAATTGAACAATATAATAATTAAACTTACATGTCGTAAGCGATACAATAATTGGCGCACTGGCCAGAGAGCAATGACATAATAAACATAATATGAATTCCATTAACAATCACCAAGCATACAATAAATTGACCCTTACGCCAATAGCAAGGGCTTACTGACGTTAAAATTACTCAAAACATAATAGTAATACAATACGCACAATAATACAATAATTAAGTAGATATTGATCTTTCCCAAATAATACCCCTTGATATTTGCCAAGCATTACAATAACAAGTGATAACACCATAAAAAATACAATAATTTCCCCATGATATTGACATAACAACCCCAATGAATTTCATAATGTTTGACCCTTAGAAAATACAATACATATATAGAATAATTGACACTATAAATGACACTTGTGGTTCTCAGAATTTGAATCACACAAACATATTAACAATACACAACATCCATAATGATTGATAGTACATATGAGACACAGTCACTATTGCTGTAATAGCTAGCGGCACGTAAACAATATTACAATGCTTATGATACAATTGACTTGTATGCTCGCCCCGGGGAATGTCCCGGGCGTGGTCCATGTAATGTGACACGCACACACTCACACACACACACACCTCGTATGGCACGCATACGATTAGTGTGTAGCCACCGGAAGGGGGCATAATTTGTGGATGGGTCGGCGTAAGATACCTAGCGCGGTGCGAACTTCTGCGACGCGTACTAAGGAATCTTGACCCGGAAAAACATTGGTAATTACCCCACGCTTCCATTCTAGAGGGGGGGAATTGTCATCCAAAATGAGGACAAGTTGTCCGATGTTCAAATTCTTTAATGGGGTGCGCCATTTATTGCGCTGCTGCAGCTGGTGCAGATAATCCTTAGACCACCGTTTCCAGATGGTCTGCGTAAATTTTTGGAGCAGAAGCCATCTGCCCAAATGAGTATTATTGCCTTGTGTATAGTCGGGTTCCGGAAGTGCCGTCAGTGGAGCACCGACCAAAAAATGAGCGGGTGTCAAGGGTTCAGGGTCTCCAGCATCGTCAGACACCGCGCATAACGGGCGTGAATTAAGGCAAGCCTCAATTTGAGAAAGAAGGGTAGAATATTCATCAAAATTCAAGATCGTACCGCCAATTACGCGACGTAAATGGAATTTAACACTCCTTACACCACTTTCCCACAAACCACCGAAATGAGGGGCTGAAGGGGGGATAAAGGACCATTTGATGCCGTGGAGACCGCAAAACTCCAGAGAAGATTGCTCAACTTCCTTGGAGGTTAAAAATTTGTACCAATCATGCAACGTGTGGTTGGCACGACGAAAATTCGTGCCATTATCCGAAAATATTTGCGCGGGAATACCTCTGCGCGATATGAACCTTTTTAAAGCCGCTATAAAGGCGTTGGAAGTGAGATCCGACACCAATTCTAAATGGATGGCCCTAGTACACATGCATATAAATAGAGCGATATATGCCTTGATCGTGGACTTAGAGCGCTGCCCGCCATGGCGCAAAAGCACAGGACCGGCGTAATCCACGGCCGACTGTGAGAATGGCCTTGACGGCGTGACCCTAGAAGAGGGTAATTGACCGAGTAATTGATTCGCGCCTTTAGCCCGGAAACGAAAACAAGTGACACACTTATGTATCACTGAGCGGATATAGGACTTATCGTGTATGATCCAATACTTACGCCTAAGCGAAGCTTGAGTTGATTGCACTCCAGCGTGCAACAAACGGATGTGTTCGTATTCAATTATTAATCTCGTGAGATGAGAGTGCGGGTGCAAAATTATTTGGTGTTTAGTCTCGTAGCTAAGTGGGGAGAATTGCAAGCGTCCACCCACTCTTAAAATGCCTGATTTATCCAGGAATGGGTTGAGAGCAAGAATTTTACTACTGCGTGGAAGGCACCGGTGTGCCTCAAGTTCCCTAACCTCCACGTCAAAATGCAACTTCTGTGATTGCCGGACAAAAATCAAGAGCGCGTCAGACAATTCTTGAGCCGACAAAAAGGACGTGTCTCTATCAACCACCGCGAGCCTAGAATTGCGAAAAAATCGACGGCAATATGCGAAGACGCGAATAAGCCTCGTAAGAGATGAATAATTTTCAATGTAACTATGTGTTGAGGACGCGACAATTAGTGAGGTTTGAGCCTGCTTGCGACGTTCCTCTTCAATGTCGGGAAAAGTACAGGGAGTTTTAATGTCGAACGCGCTGACCGGCCATGAGGCCGCATCACGAGCCAACCAGGAGGGACCATGCCACCATTGAGTATGACAGTGCAAACTACGAGGGAGGCAACCGCGCGATAAAACGTCGGCAGGGTTGTCATTTGATACTACATGACGCCAAATTCCCCTGCTGCTAACAAGACGCTGTATTTCCGCGACACGGTTGGCCATAAATACCTTCCAGCGGGAAGATTGCTGATGTATCCAGTACAACGCTATCATCGAATCCGAATAAAGATATAGTCCGTCAAAATTGTAATCGACGGCATTTAAAACCTTGGAGGTTAATTGAGCCAACAATAAACAAGCACAAAGTTCAAGTCTAGGAAGCGTTATCTGTTTCAGCGGAGCGACCCTAGATTTAGCACACAACAAGTTTGATGATATGGCGCCGTTCGAATAGACCGCCCGCACGTAAATGCAACACGCGTAACCTTTAGCCGAAGCGTCGGCGAATCCGTGCAGCTGCAATGAACTAACTGGGTAACTGTTCGAACTCTTAACCGACCTCGTAATCTCAAAATCAGTGTCGGAGACTAATTGGGCGTATAATTCCAACCATTGATTGGCTAATGATCCGGACAAGGGTTCGTCCCAATCAGTGCCCGCCAACCACAACTGCTGCACGAAATGCTTGCAGCAAAATGTGATGGGAGCGATTAAACCTAGTGGATCATAGATCCCGGCGATGATTGCCAACACGCTTCTCTTGTTGAAAACGGTTAAATTGTCATCACCCCTAACGGTGTATAAAAAGTTATCCCCCTCAACATTCCATTGTATGCCCAAGGTACGCACGTTTTGACCCTTGCTGAAGTCACGGGTTACTTGGGCGCGAAGAGTCATAATCTTATGGTGGTTAGAGAACCATTTATGTAACGAAAAACCATACCTCCTCAACAACTTCTCGATCTCGCATTTCATTTCAGCTAAGCCGTTCGGATCATCCGAACCCGTTATGAGATCGTCTACGTAAAAGTCATTTGCTATGGCCTTAGCAGCTGTAGGGTAGTCGGATTTATTTTCATATGCTATTTGAGCCAGACAACGCGTAGCAAGGAAGGAGGCACTAGCAGTGCCATATGTAACCGTCCTTAACGCGTAATGTCGCAATTCCTTATGCGGTGCATCACGCCAAACAATGCGTTGCAAGTTTGAATCCTTAGGATTAACAATGATCTGGCGATACATCTTTTCAATGTCCGCAATAAGTACGTATCGGTGGGTGCGGAACCGAACCATTATCGAAAACAGATCCTGCTGGATCGTAGGACCGACCATTAAAGTATCGTTAAGGGACAAATTATTGGTGGTTTTAGCGGATGCGTCAAATACCACGCGCAATTTAGTGGTTAAGCTAGAGTCTTTGAAGACTGCGTGATGGGGCAGATAAAAGATCTCTGACCTGTCAAGCGACAGATCGTATTCATTAAGCGGCGACATGTGGCCAAGTCTTAAGTAGTCACTCATGAACTCACTATAATCCTTATAAAGGGTAGGGTTCTGCTTGAATTTGAATTCTAACGATTGGAATCTGCGTATGGCTCCGCGGAGAGAATCTCCCAAATAAGATTTATCAGATCTGCGGGGCAGGGCTACCACGAATCTCCCGTCGCGATTGCGGCTAGTGTTTTCCACGAAATGCCTTTCACACGGTGAGTCCTCAGATCGGGCTTCGCGACTAGAGATCTCCTCCAACTTCCAAAATTCCTTTAGTTGCGAGGAAACCTGATTATCATCCCTACAGACCATAAAGGAAGAAACCGTTTTAGTCATATCGACGTTGAATGGTAAGTCACCGGCCAAAATAAATCCTAACTTGGTTTCCTGAATTATAGGAAAGTGTGGTCCGCGCGTATATTTCATAGGTTCAATTAATTGGAGAAAATATTGAGCGCCGATTAATATATCGACTTGCGACGAGCAATGTAGGTGTGGATCCGCCAAGAATATGCGCTTGGGTAAATTTAAAGAGGCAAGATTGAACGACTCCGCCGGTAAATTATTAGTTATACTGGGTAATACGGCACAATGTACGTTTAACGTGAAGGGTTTATAGCGCGAATGTAGCCTTACATTAGTACTGAAGTCAGCCTGGGAAAGCGAGTTGTTTATACCCGTGATGGGCAGTTGCGATTTAACCAATTGGAGGCCCATCCTGCGGGCGAAATCCATTGTGCAAAAGTTCGCTTGAGAACCGGAATCCAGTAATATCCTAACGGGAAATTTTTTGCCGACTTTATTGTATGTCATACAGACGGCGGTAGATAACAACACCGATTTATTGGTCTGTGATTTCAGTGAACACTGGTTGATAACAGAAGTTACGCCCCTGTTGGGGACATGAATCGTTGTGTGGTGACGCCTAGAACATTTTTTACATGAGAATTTTGAGGGACATTTTGAACCCTCGTGTCCCGAACGGAGGCAGTTTAAGCAAAGTTTGTTTTTTATTAACGCGTTTTTTCTATCAGGGATAGACAGCGATGTAAATTGTGGGCAATCGCTAAGTCTATGTACACCGTTACACAGCCTGCATAAATTGTTTCTAATATGTGAGTGGAATGCGCCCTTTGGAGTGCTTATCTGTTTAACTGCGTTGCGATAAGGAGACTTATCGCTTTTGTTCAACCTGCTCGTTGGGCTAGTCGCGTTATCGAGATTTTGCAATAATTTCCTACGTGAATTTAGAAAATTTATAAAATTATTAAAATCAGGGAATTTATACTCCGATAAACTCTCTTTCCACAAACGTAAAGTGTAATTGTCAAGTTTTTTGGCTAAATAATTTACGACAATAATTTCAAACGTGTTGACTGGCAGTGTGCCGCCCCTTGGCAAGACAACACAAAAATCGGGAACTAGTTTAATTATTTACCAGTAAACTAAACCAGCTGCCGTTGTTAGTAAAACTCTTACTAACAAATTACAAAACAAGTATGATATAGGAAACTGACAAGGTTTGCATAAACTTATTCACTCACTAGGTATTAGCTAAAACATCTCTTTATTGCTATTGAAATATTAATCAAACATTATTCCTGATTTTAAAGAAAGTTATTTTAGTAAATAGTGCTTTTACTGCTTCAAAGATCTTAATTATCTTATTCTTGTTATATCAAAATTTATTCATATAACTGTTGCTTTTAATACCACGGATCCGGGTCTCAATTTTCTCAAAATTATTAATTTATCAATATATACATTACGGTTACTATTACTTATTACAAAATTACAAAATATACAAATCTGATAATTTGTTCATTACATTGCGAAAGTTCTTTAAAGTTCTTTGTTACTTCTTATTAAGGGGAAATTTACAAAAGTTGTGGTTTGATATCACCTGAGGTTGTTGTTGTATTCTTGGGACATCTCCAGTTGTCTTCTACGGGTTGAGTACGTTGTTCTTGGTGTATCTACATCGGGTTGATTTTTAGTTTACTTGAAGCTCTCGAAGATAGGTTGTTTACTTGAAGTTCCAAATGTTGTAATTTCACTTTTCTTAGTGCAGATTCTTGTAGTTCACATTTTCTTTATTTTAATTACAGTTATAGTTCTCACTTGGCAGTACTACAGTCTAGTAGTTAACTATGTTACACTTACATTTGATTTTGTTTTTTAAGAGATGTGTTGGCTACCTTTTTCTATTTTATTTATATATTTTCTCACAAACTCTAGACACTACATTATTCACAATAACAAGATTTCACGCTGGATATACTTCTAGAGAACATACACATACGTACATGTGTACAACACCAAAACTCACATCTACTCATTGCGACGTTCTACGGCCGAATGCGCGTACGGTTTAGGGGAGAGGGCTCAGTCAGCTAGTGCGTATTTACGCACTAAAAAAATAGTTCGTACTTTTTCTATTATTATTTATTCATTAATTAGAAGATAAATACTTTATGTTTATTTTATTATGACTTAGGGATTTCTTTATTTCTCTAGTCGCATTTTTAATTATTTAAGTAATTATTATTATTATTCACTACTTAATACTTTTCTTGGCGTGTTGGTACTGGAAGGTTTCAAGTTGATTCAGGAATCTGGGTATAGGTAAGGGTGTATGATACTCTTACTTATTAAAATTAAAAAATTTTAATCTGTGCGATTTTTGATACATTTAAAATCGTCACATCCTCCTGCACTTAACTATGAAAAACGGGGGGGTTGGAATAATAGAAAATCTAATAAACATAATTATATTTTTTTCTTTTGTGAAATTCCCTTTCTCTCGCTTTCATCCCTTTTCTCTTTCTTTCCCTTTCATCTACCTTAATATTATTTACATATAAATAGATATTACTTATCTATTAATCTATTTGTTACTCTTGTTTCCCGTAACTTCACAATATAGTGGCCCGACTGATTTTGTTAGCATACTCTAACTCAAGTAGTTAGTTTTCTGCTCTTTCATTACCCCTTGTAAAGAATTTTCTTTAAGTGCGGCGCCATTGTGACTATATTACGTCTTTATCCCTATATCTCTTAATTCTACTACAGTAATCTAAAGTTGATCCCATACTCAACCTTAGATCCTATCTTAACACTAATTTCTTATTCTACTGAGATACGCGGAATTTCACAAAGTGGTACATTTATTTACTTTTAAACAATCAGCTGTTACAATCTAAGAGGGGTCAAACACTGGACGCATTGTATTATATGCTAGGGAGGTTTACCATTGTTTACTTCGGTATCAATTCAAGACAATAAGGGTCGCTTACTACAATATTTCCTGCACGAACAAGTTTGTCTCTACTACTGTCAAGCTGGGGGAATTATTTTGAAGAAAGGCCACGACCGGGCGTTTACACGACTCAAATATACTTTTATTATTATTTTCTCTTTACTCATTTTACTTCTACACTTTACACTTTTATTACACGTTATTTTTATTCAAGCTATTATTAAACCTTTTATTTAAAGTACTTATTATTTATTTTATTTCAAACACTTATAAACTTGAATTTATTTAAACACACATATCTATATCTTATTTCATATTAAGCTTCGGGATGTAATCTTATCTTAATTAATCAACATAACTTATTTCACAACAATTAAATTCTCAGTATTGACATATATAATTAATTAAAACAAAACGATAATACTATTTTAGCAGAGAGAAATTTCATATACGGAAAGTTCATTGATTTAACAAACAGCACAAAGAATCAGCTGTTTTGGGGTGTCGTCTAGTTGCATAGGGTAGTAATTCAGAACAATACAAAAACAGGAAAGAGCTTGTCTAACGTGGCTTTGTTTGCTTTAGGGAGGAGGGGTTATGAATGAGATGGGTTCTTACAAAGGGGAGAGTTTACATTCCTCAACACATATTTAACATGAACCAACTGGCTTGGAATTGACTTGTTTGGAATGGATTCCCTACCAGCTATTACTTGCTTAACACGGCAAACTCGCGATACTAATATTATTATTATATAATTAAAATTTTACTCATTTATCTCTCTTTTTTTTTTTTTTCTGAGTGAATAAATTTATGTTAGTCCTTTTTATCGTTAACGACTTATAAACTTACACAACAACAATTACATAATTATGTTGCAATTTTCTGTACGTGACAATTTTTTTTTTGTTGCAATTGCAATTATGTTGCAATTTTCTGTAAACAATATTTTTTTTTTTCCAAGTAAATTACACAATTTTAAATTCAGCAGAGTGGCGCAATTTTGTGCCGCCCCTTGGCAATACAACACAAAAATCGGGAACTAGTTTAATTATTTACCAGTAAACTAAACCAGCTGCCGTTGTTAGTAAAACTCTTACTAACAAATTACAAAACAAGTATGATATAGGAAACTGACAAGGTTTGCATAAACTTATTCACTCACTAGGTATTAGCTAAAACATCTCTTTATTGCTATTGAAATATTAATCAAACATTATTCCTGATTTTAAAGAAAGTTATTTTAGTAAATAGTGCTTTTACTGCTTCAAAGATCTTAATTATCTTATTCTTGTTATATCAAAATTTATTCATATAACTGTTGCTTTTAATACCACGGATCCGGGTCTCAATTTTCTCAAAATTATTAATTTATCAATATATACATTACGGTTACTATTACTTATTACAAAATTACAAAATATACAAATCTGATAATTTGTTCATTACATTGCGAAAGTTCTTTAAAGTTCTTTGTTACTTCTTATTAAGGGGAAATTTACAAAAGTTGTGGTTTGATATCACCTGAGGTTGTTGTTGTATTCTTGGGACATCTCCAGTTGTCTTCTACGGGTTGAGTACGTTGTTCTTGGTGTATCTACATCGGGTTGATTTTTAGTTTACTTGAAGCTCTCGAAGATAGGTTGTTTACTTGAAGTTCCAAATGTTGTAATTTCACTTTTCTTAGTGCAGATTCTTGTAGTTCACATTTTCTTTATTTTAATTACAGTTATAGTTCTCACTTGGCAGTACTACAATCTAGTAGTTAACTATGTTACACTTACATTTGATTTTGTTTTTTAAGAGATGTGTTGGCTACCTTTTTCTATTTTATTTATATATTTTCTCACAAACTCTAGACACTACATTATTCACAATAACAAGATTTCACGCTGGATATACTTCTAGAGAACATACACATACGTATATGTGTACAACACCAAAACTCACGTCTACTCATTGCGACGTTCTACGGCCGAATGCGCGTACGGTTTAGGGGAGAGGGCTCAGTCAGCTAGTGCGTATTTACGCACTAAAAAAATAGTTCGTACTTTTTCTATTATTATTTATTCATTAATTAGAAGATAAATACTTTATGTTTATTTTATTATGACTTAGGGATTTCTTTATTTCTCTAGTCGCATTTTTAATTATTTAAGTAATTATTATTATTATTCACTACTTAATACTTTTCTTGGCGTGTTGGTACTGGAAGGTTTCAAGTTGATTCAGGAATCTGGGTATAGGTAAGGGTGTATGATACTCTTACTTATTAAAATTAAAAAATTTTAATCTGTGCGATTTTTGATACATTTAAAATCGTCACAGCAGTTTGAGATTATTTAAAGCGTTTATATTTGCAGAGATTTGATCAATAAATTGCGATATGCTAACTTGAGATTCCTGCTGAACTAATGGTACGTCTAGGACATTCCACACGTGGTGAGCGGAAACAATCAGCTTACTATCATATCTATTCCTCAACAGATCGATAGCCACCGCGTAATTCTCATGTGTTATGGGCAACGATTTTATTACGTTAAGCGCCTCGCCATGTAATGACGAGTGCAAATAATGAAGTTTCTGTATATCTGTCAGATCTGCTCTGACATGAATTAGTTCCATAAAATATGGTAATAATGTTGCCATTCCACAATACTACCCTCAAACCGTGGTAATTTTATTGGTTCCAATTGAATGGGGTGTGTTTTAGGCTGTTTACCTTCAGCGTTAATTACTGGTTTTTGGTTCATATGCTCAGCTTGCTCTAGCAGGTGTTGCAATTTACATTCTATAGTACAGAGATCGTCCTCCGTTTGCACTCTATCACTCGTTAACGCAACGTCCGCTTCCTCAGCCTCGATTTGTGACTGAATCTCGTCATATTTGGTGGATAATTCCATCAAATGACGCAGTTTTATTTTCAGCGCATGAGGATCGCTGTTTAACAAATCGAAGTTATCCGCGAAGGTATTTACTCGGGATATTGAGGCCTTAATTGTGCCTCGTTTTTTTATTAGAGCCCTTACATCGGCCATTATTACAGTTTAAGATAAAAAGGGAAAGATATTTAGAAAGCAATTGAGCATAGAGCATGTGAACCACAAACTTAATTTTGAATGAGTTTAAATACGTTTTGGTAGCTAGCGATCGTTGTTTTGAACATAAACTTACTCTCTCTAACTAATCAAACTTGTTGGCAGTTAAATTATTGAAATTATGAATCTAAATGGTTACAAAGTATATCTTTATCTTTAAAGTTCTGACTGATAATGAGCTGCCAACCATTTATTAATTTGTATTGTGTAATGAGGTATTTGTTTATATAAATGTGTCAAAAAATACCCACTGAGTGAAATATTATTAAAAATCAAATATAAGTAAAGTTTATAGTCACGTGGCCGTCGATCCATTCGTGATGAAGCTGGCTTCGATCCCGTTTGGAGCTTCTACACCTCCTGTCTCTGCCGGTCAGCCGATGCCTCATGTTGTACCTTCCATCAATTAAAGCTGTGGAATCTCGAAAATGTTGTCCTGTTTCGTCCCGTCGTCTCTGGTCTACTGCTTGGCTGAATCTTGTCGAGATGACTGCGACGTGATTCACAATAATGGTGTCGCTCAGGACGAAAATGATGCCCGTAGGGCGTGATTAACTTCAGATTGGTTTTTCCAGAAATGATGTGTATAAATAAATGCTGTCGCTTGTGTACTCAGATATGAGAAATCTGTGCCGTGGGGACCAAAAATGATGTAGTTTTTTGGGCCCGAAAATGTGAAATCCTGCCTGGTTGGACCAAAAATGATGTCGTTTTTGGCCTGAAAATATGAAATCCGGCCCGGAGGACCAAAAATGTTGCGGTTTGGAAGCTCTTGAATAATCGTGAGTTATTCCAAAGACGCTAATGAGGAAGGCTGGATTGTTTGTTAGAAAGAAGTGGACTGTATTAAAGATGTTGAACATTCGTTTATTGAAAAAATCTGATTGTTAATTACGATCGGCACGTGCGGATGCAATTGAGGCTATAACGCCCGAAATTAATTTTGAATAAAATCGTGGTCCATTGTAGATGGACGCAGGTAGTTGAATGAAATGAAATATTATAAATGCATGCTAAAAAATATCCAGAAGCCGCGACTGGAAGAGAAGTGTTTTACGAGAGTTGCGCTCGGAGTCTTGTTATAAACTGAACTAAACTGGCTTGCAGTCGGCGGTGCTGGCCGGCTGCAACGTTTGATAAACGCGTGACGTCATCCGCGCGTGCCGTATACGGTGGTGGACCGTTTACAGCTGATAAACCAGTACAAAGTTTAAACAGCATTTCTCTAGGAAGAAGACATGTCGTAAACGCTTTCTTCAGGAACTCTACGCAGAGGTGTTTTATGTTCACTCATACCTGGAAGACACTTATCAAGCTTTAAACCTAATTTTCTTTGGTATGCGATCATTACCTGAAGACTTCCTACAAAATATTACCATCATTAAAATTTTAAATACATAACGTTTTCACCACTGATAAACTGTGGTGGTTTTCAGGTGTAACAAGAAATTCATCTACAATTTCAAATTTTAGATTATGTATGTTTTTGTTCATCACAGCCATCTTGTTTGTTTCTGAAACTTTGTGAGTGTTGTGACTCCCGCTGCTTAGTGGACACCGAGAACAAATGAGATTTTCTTTTGCTTTATGAATTGTTTAAATATTTTTTGTAGTTTGGTGTTACTTTTTCGACGATTTCCGCTTGTTGTCGCAAATATTTCACGTAGTTTCTTTTAATTACGCACATTAAGTTCTTTTTACGCCTGAAGGCGATCATAGATTATTAACGATCGAGATGTTGTGTATTTAAAATTTTAACGATGGTAATATTCGTGGAAACTCGACAGACAATTAATTTTCATCTCCGCAGGTGACGCAGCCTGGAAAAGACATTTTTAACTTTCCCATAAAGTCTTACAAAAATCTTTATGCGTTACAGATTAAGTTCACTTAGTTATTAAGTTCCCTTAACTTTCAGGGTGAATTCATTTTAGTGTAAATTGTAGAAAAATAGCTACAAGGACAAATGATTTGTATTTTGTTTGAAATAATACCGGGAAAACAATGGCTATCATTTTTTGTATCCATTTTTCTATAATGTTATTTAAACCAAATTGTTCGTAATTAAATTCCCTACCAGATTCTGAGAAAACTAATTCATTTCAAAGAGCTTTAATAGTCGTTTTTTCACAACAGACCAAAAATGGAATTTTTTCGCAACGTATGAATTTTCAGCAGATTTTCATAGAAAACATACAATTTACCATCTTGAAATTTATTTTTAAAACTACTATAGGCGAAATTACATCTGAAATAATCAATTTTATGTTATTAATTTCATTGCGTACATGCAGTATCACGTTGATTTTCTTGGACGGCAGAAAAAGGAAAATATTCGATTGGACATAAGTAAAAAACAAAAGAGTTTTCAGACATACGTAAACATAAATATCTTACATTATTTTAAAGAAAAGAATAAGCCGCTGAAGTACGACACAAATTTCCTTACATGTGTGTTTGTGGGAGGGGGGGGAGTCGAGCGCCGCGTGTTTTTTAAAATCGTATTCTGATTCCTAATCTTCAGCAATTTATATCCAGCTACCGGTTTTCTTCTAATCCTCTTGCTTCTATTGCCGCGTTAATTTCAGTCCTCCAACTGAGTCCCGTAGGCGTCCAGTGAAGGATCTATTTTGGTAAACGTTTCTCAACCGTCTTTTGCTCTTGTCGATACTACAACAACAGGTAATAACAGCAGGTACCTTACCAGGGGTGTAAGGTATGGCTGTGCGTCTCAAATAGCCTCTCCCATACAACCGTCAACCTCACCTTCCCGAGCGATGACTTTACATCCGGCACACCCTGTTCCCACTGAGAGGCTCGGACGACCGAGTATTGGCGATATAACCATAGCTTATAGTAGAGAATTGTAGGAAATGACATTCTCTTTCCGGAGTCGCAACCTGGTTGGTGCAAGACCACATCCCAGGGAGTTGGCTGAGCCATGATATCAGGCAGCTGAAGCAGCTTCATGTAGGCTTGGATGCACAGGAGGCATCCCCTCCATCAAGCTGTGGATGCTGTAGGCCAATAAACTGCACACTAGAGGTCACACTTATTCAAAGAAAGCAAACAAAGAAAGCCGACGGAAATTTTTGGAACTGGCTAGGTGAGAAAATATGACTAGAGGAAGGCCCAGAACAACATGGCAAGACAATGTACAAGGCTTCTTGGCGGACAGGGGCATCAGGCAAGGACGCTTGCTCTCCGGAGGTAACAGCGGCGATCTCTTGGCAACTCCTCGACACCCCAGGATGCGACTAAGACTAAGACTCGATACTTCAGCAACTGTCTAGTTTTATATCATCGGTCAGATTTTGGCCTTCATTTTATTACAATTTAGTAATCATCATTGTATCATTTGAATATGTTACGTTATATATTTTTTTATATATAAAGTACTCTATTAAAACGGTATACAATTGATTTCTAGTCAATTGTCGATTAATAAATAATATTGATCTCACCTCAACCACAACATAACTTAAGAATTTTTCATTAGACTCCCTAAGGTTCATCAGTACACATTAAATGGAGCTCTTCGTTGTGCACTACACAGCTCTGACAGACTTGCTGTTGCTTTTCTTTTGCATTGCTCTGACTTGTCACTTGACACCACTTAGTGACAGTTTACACTGGGCCAGAGAGTCGTTCTTTTGAGTCTTCGCGCCACGTCTACCAGCTGAACGACGTCGTAGTTTTTCCTCTCGTGTCCTTCCAAAACTTTGGGTTTCGTCGACATTAATCCCGTAAGTATGGACAAATCATCTGGAAAGAATAGATCTACTCGTATTTTCAGTAAGGTGCTCGTATAAATCAAAACCACATAAACTATGGCCCTTAATACTTTATTTTGAAAGTATATATGACATTGATATTAACATTAATACTGTTCTTTTTGGTAACTTTAAAATTAGATACCGTTCATTCAGAGAGATTAAGAAATTCTCTACTCAATAAACATTTATTATAGATCAATAGAAAGGAATTTGTTTTGATCAACCAATACGTCTTTAGGCTTACAGCCCGTTACGGCTCGTTTGTTTTGATCAACCAATACGTCTTTAGGCTTACAGCCCGTTACGGCTCGTTTGTTTTGACCAACCAATACGTCTTTAGGCTTACAGCCCGTTACGGCTCGTTTCTGGAATACGTCTCTCCACATTTTTCTTAGGTGCCTCGAGGGTCTTCGTTCTTGTGGGAGGTATACGCAACCAAACCTTTTGGGTATATGAGTAGCATCCATTTGTCTATGCAACTAGGCTATTTGTAAATTTGTATGCGTTATTCAAGTTTTAAGTTTGTAATTCCGCCCTTCATATCAGTATTTATTTTCTATCCATTCTTATGTACTCTGATGTGCCTCTTATAAATCTCATTTCCTCTTTTTATATTCTTCTTTCTTTCCCTTTGGTAAAGATCGTCCCCCACTTCCATATACTAAACATGAGATGGTCATCCTTTTATAGAATTTCATTACCTTGTCTGTCTGCATTTATTTTAAAGTTCTCTATATTGTGTTGGTAATATAGTTCATTTTCCAATCGTTTTACCCACATCAAAATCTTCATAGAACAATAATACACTCCCTAGGAAACTGAATGTATTCTCTCTATTAGTTTGTTGATCATTAGTGACCCTCGATTAAACCTGAATGGTTCTAAGCATTCAAATATATGCCTTTGTTTTTTGTGTGTTGAAGTAGTGAGATTATATTGTTCAGCAATTAAATGTAGCTCATGGCTAGCTGCTTGCAGAGAGTCTTCACTGTCTAGTAGGCTACTATAATCATCAGCGAATAAGGCAGTCATTACGTAGACATATTTTGTTGTTTAAATAATGAGTGTAGCGTTCAAGTTTTCGTATCCATTGCCGTATCACGTCATCTAAGTACTAATTGAAAAGTACTGGTGACGTGTTACAGCCTTGTCTTATAGTTGTGATTCCAGCAATAGCTATTTTTGAGCGTGTAGGCTACATGTTTTTTTTTTCATTATAGGCCTACCCTTATTGAACGCGATGGACTACTTCTTCTTCTTTCATCATGTAGCATAATTTTTTTGTACTAACTTTATCTAATTGCTACGTTTCCCCATTATTATAGCCAAAATGTTGTATATACATGACCTTCCTTTATGGAAGCCAGTCTGCACTTCTAGAAGAATGATGCCTACTATTTTGCTTAGCCATTCAGTGATAATTTCTGTTTGCACTTTATACGCTGTGTTGAGCAGTAGGCCTAACATAACTCTAAAATTTTCGCGCTTATCTTTCTTATTCTTTTTAAAGATAGGCACTACAACACCTAATCTCTACTCCTCAGGCATAATCTCGTGGGTCCACTATATGTTAAGTAGTTTTAAAAACCTAGTTTTGATATCAGAGGATGCACATCTGATAGGTTCGAGATTCATGAACATGGTTCGACATGTTCGTTGCAATCTTTGACATCTATTTCATAGATTCTCTTTCTTTTCGACATGGTCTTTCCATTAAATATAGTGTTCACCGTCATGCTAAGGTATTTAATTATTTTCAAATACGGTACTATCTTTTATATCCGGTGTACATCCAAAATATCGATTAGTGAAATTAACTTGGGTACGGTACGTGATTGTGAAGGGTGCACGATTCACATACCAGTTAGTTCAACTAACATAAAGGTGGAAATACGCCCTCTCGCTAAGTTTCAGACTAGAATAATTCTCTCAGCTCCCGTCCATGGGACATCTGACCCGGATGTTTCTGACTGGTTAAAAAAGTTTCATACCGTTTTAACAGGTCGCTAAAAATGTACGCGTTTAATTCGGTCCACACGAACATTATTGCATCAAACGGCACGTTTTCCAAACACCTACAAAAAACAACTTTCCAAACGGCTTGCATCAAACTTAAAAACCGTTTTTTATTGAAGACAATAAATAGTATTTGAAGGTTCCGTTTCGTCTAATTCCATTGCGTAACAACAAAAAACACATGCACTCACACGCGAAATACACTGACAAGTGTTTCATTAAATTCCATGACCATTTTATTTATAAAAATATTTAGAGAAGCTTGTACAAGTTGATGTCAAGCAAGTCGTTCACTGACACCCGGTCATTGTATGGCACCAAAAATCAAAGTCATTTTATTTCATGACAACCAGTCAGAAGTTCAACCAGACAAATACAGAATGGCGGCAATTTCTAAACTAAACCCCTAAAAATATTTTACACATTTATTTGTAACATTATGCGTTTTCTCTCTCTCTCTCTCTCTCTCTCTCTCTCTCTCTCTCTCTCTCTCTCTCTCTCTCTCTCTCTCTCTCTCTCTCTCTCCAGGAGCGCGCTATGTGTGTGTATGTGTGTGCGCGCGCACGTGAGTGCACGCACAAACTTGTGCACAGCCAACGTATTTGTGACTTGTATACGTAAATCATACGTATGTGACTTGTATACGCATCATTTTGTGGGAGTGATTGGAGTGAACAGGGACGAGGGAATGTGTTAGAACACATGCGGTGTGTAAACATTACCTACTCAGTGTTTACAAGTGGCTTACACCTGTGGCGAGGGATCATGGCGACGCTGTACTTATTGTTTGTAGCATCGCAACGATATTACCAACTGGCACGAACCGCAACGACAATAGTAATGACAATAATAATAATAATGACAGTGACAATGATAGTGGTGTGTGATTGTTGAGAGTAAGGATTGGAATTCGTGTAGACGACAATTATACTTATACAGAAAATATATTAATATAGTACATGTTCAATCCACTGACGTTTGATCCGATGTAAACCGTCCGTGGAAACCTGTCTATAAGCCTACAATTAAAACTGTGGGAGTTTTTTATCTGTAAAAGTGAATAGACAGATACGTGAGTCATAGACATTAATATTGATAATTGTACACATTTACATAACGTATTTCATGGAATAAGATACCGTTTCCAGACTTGTTTCAGTTCTTTTACTTCTTATGTTTTGTATTTAACATTAATTTAGCAACAGTAGTTTTGAGTTTCAATGAACAATAGACATAAGAAAAGACAGACTTAAAATTGTTAATAATTTTTATTTAGGAAATTACAAATGTAGAGAGAATGTAGATATCAGACGTGCTATGTTTGCGAAAGACTGGAATTGATTTCAGAAGTTAACGTAAAAGTATGGTTTAGATAAACTCTTAATTACAGTAATTTTTCTGTCACAATACTGGTAGTTGTAAACCGTTTTCTCCAATTTTTATGTCAATTCTTTATTCATTTTAGTTGCAATAGAAAATTTCTGTTAATAGGCAGAGAAAAATTAATTCAGCTAATAATTATTTCTTTTTTTTGTATTGTTCAGTGTATTCTTTATTTTAATTCTTTAATATTGTTGCTCGGGCAAGATTCTCATATATAATGGTAATAGTACTAAATTGTAACATAAATGGGGAATTTAAATGTAACAATGAGATTGATTGAAGAGTTTAATCAACAGGAAATATATTTTTAACTTACAAGGCTGTACTTGTACGAACTGAAAGTTGAAGAAACGTTGGAAATAACATTATTGTGAAATATATATAGCTATAGGCCTACCAACGGCGTAACAGGTAAAAGATTTGTCAATTTGTAGTGTAGATAGCAGTGTAGTAACGCATGTAGTGGGCATAAAATTATAATGGCATTGGATAACTGAAATCACAGCTGCAGATTCACAGGTCAAAATTGAAAGAATATCCTTTTATAGTACCTTTTAAGTGTGAACAGAATTTACTTAATATTGCAGATTGATCGTAACACAAATGTTCACGCCATTTTTCTAATAAAGGGTTATCACGAAACGACCAAGTTCTTCAGTACGCGCAAATACGCAGCGATTGCTTAACCTGACAAGCGGATTAGTGTAACAGCGATGGGAAAAGTACTGTAGAGCAAAACGTCAAAGCAACATTTATTGATGAGGAACCTTGACAGAAATAGTAGCAAAAAGTGGTAAACTTCAGGGTGTGTCGGCCTTCAGAATTCATTGTGCAAAAGCTTTGCACACCGATCCACGTTTCGGTATAAATTATGAACACGCCAAACCCTCGTTGCAAAAGGCTTAAACCGTTTTCGTGCAAATGTTGACATCAGTTACTGTACGCAACAGCGCAAGTATCCGAAGCAGGACATTAACTGACAGCGGACACTATTTAAACACAGCTTTATGGGACGTTATTACAGCCATAGCACGCAATTACCGAGTTTCAAACAAGACATTAGGTTTTGTTTGTCTGAAAGTATCGCAGGTGTCTTGAAGTTGCACAGAAATTCATGTGTTACGAAGAAATAACGCGAAGTTTCGAAAACATTTTCTTTAGATTTATGGTGCCTCAAAACGGTCGGTCGAAAGTTTCACAATCGACCTTGTGATACTAATCTAAGGCGAGTATCTGGAAAAGAATAAGCTAACAGTTTAAAGCGAGTGTTTACAAGACAATGCTTTTACAGAAGAGGGAATTCAGTTAAAATGGGGGAAAACTCATAATCTAGGTTACCGTATTTTGATTTGGCGAGGAAAGTACCTGAAACAGATTGAAATAAATACTATATGTTAACCACAACAGGATTACCTAACCCGAACTGTACGTCTTCCACGTCCGAATGGGTTAAGCGATCTCCAAACAAAATATATACGAATATGTAACGAACTTACTTCAGTGAAAACATATATTTAGTGGCCAGCTCCTACTGTGCTTACGTTACATGTCATTTAAAAATATACCATTAAAATATACTTTGCATAATATTTCCAAACATTTCGTTAAAAAAATATTAGATTGGTTGTGTGAAGCCTGTAAAAATAAACTTTACTTGTAACCGATAAACATTAGTATTCGTACATATAGGACTGGACTAAGTTTTTATATCACACACGCGCGCGCGCATAGATCGCGTATATATCACGTAAATTTTAGTCGTATAAGTTTCAGATTCACGTATATTAACTTTCTGAATGCACACCCTGTAACCATTTATTTACCTGGAAACACTACAGCCAATGATATGTGATTCAGACATTTACATTGTTATTCATTATTTATCATTAATTATTTTAATTAAACACGATTAGTAATCAACTGGAGATATTACACCTGCTGTACCCGCATAGCGCGCGCGTGTATATGTTCATATGGGTAGGCACTCGGGTAGGATACGTTATGTCAAAACAACAAAAAATAGTGCCTGAAACATAGTGTCATTGGAATGAGCCAGTAATACAAGAATATAGTATCTGAATGGAGAAATGTAGATTGCATTATACTACGTTCCTTCGTATAGGGTATAGTGAATGGGGGTTGCTACAGTGTATCAGCTGGTGGGTTATAAGACTATTAATGACGCGAAACAAGAACAACATCGTTAATAATGACGATGATTCAAAGATCTAACCTGAATGTTGCCTGTTAGTGTAGCATTAACATTGTCGGAATTATGAATATTTGTAAAGAACTGGATAAATAAGAAGTAATAAAATTAATCGCTCGACTGCAAATAGCTAGGATAGTACAATAGGTGAGAGCAGTTTCGAGTCCAGGTGGACAGGTCAAGGATAATGTGAACGGAGCTTGAATTGTGCGTAATCGATAAACCTGTGCATAATAGTAGATATTATTATTATCGTCTATATAATTATTACATATTATTCAAATGTTTATTCTGAAAATGATGTAAAATAATTTGTGATTACAAGCACAAACCTCACTAATGATACAGAATATAGGGTTTTAACTTTGTATTAACTTTTTTGTGATGTTCATTGTCGCTGAAGAGATACATACTGTTTTGAACTAAAATGTCACAGAACAAGAACCGATCAGTTGTTCTTTTGTTGAAAGAAGTATTCGGCCACGAGGCCCCCGCCGTGAAACCTAATTACTGGGGAGAGAAATTTCAGGGCGGCACTTTGTGTCTGCCGCCCGCCCTCACGCAAACAATGCCAAACTTTTGTCTGCGACCGCGATAGTACTGGCCTCTACTCACGGAGTCGCCACCATTACGAAATAGTAATATTTTGATTTACTGTTTCATTACTTGTTACTTTAGGGAACTGTAACTGTGGTAATACGTAGCCTACAGCATAACATTGTTTATACGTCACATTAAATCCCGGTTGTCCAGTTGAATGCAACACTAAATAAAATAAAAGTAATACAACAACAATAACAGCAATAAGTATGGTAATAATATTAATAATAATAATAATTTAACAATATGTTGATCGTACTCTGCGTAGAAAACCCTAAATAAAAAATTATTTTTATCTACCTTATTTTCAAGTTTAAATTTCGGAATCAGGCAATCGGCATAATTAAAATTAATTTTTCCATTACTATATAGATTGCTGGAAAGGAATCTACAGTTTTTTTAATACAGCTCAGATTGAAACTCCCTGAAATAGAGATTTATAAAATAGTAAAATAATAAATACAAAATTAATTTATAGAGGCGTCTTAATGAGAGAATGTGTGCTTAACAACGGGAACTGGTTGAAATAAATTTCCCTCTAACTTACTATTAATGTAAGTTAACTACCTTGTTAGGTAAAAAAATATATATTTTTTATTATCGTTATTTTTTTATTAATGTTATTACAACCACGTTGTACAGCTCAGTTTCGAAATACTGATTTTCACTAAATTGGCAAAGAATCTGTTTGATGTATCTGCTAATTAATGTCAATATTTTTATTTAAGAAAAAAATATAACGTACATTCTTCCTTTTGAGAGTACGGTAGGGCGTTTATGTGAAAGATGTGGAGATGAGAAATATATGAATCTTAAGATATACACATTATACTTATTTATGTATCAAATTGACATATTTTCAATATAGGCTACTACCCAGTTCCATTCCTCGTGTGTAATATATGTAGGCCTATGTGTTGTGTGTGTGTGTTTTTTGTTCGATGCAATTTGACTATAATGTATTATTCATGGTCTCTCATTAACTGACGTTACAACGATTATTTATCCAAGAGTTATATGAACGTGTCAAACGTGAATTCATATCTGTCTTGGGATAAAAGACACATTTGTGACCTATCGGATGACAACTTTGTTTGCTATTTGTTGAGATAAACGGTTTCAGCCATCATTAAAACGATGGAAACGGGCAATGTAGCCAATATTAAATATTCAGCTATTGTCATAATATAGATAATAGAATAAAAGGCTGTTGAAACTTTTAGTAAGTTCGAAACGTGAAAACTACTGCTCAATTGTATATAATTATGGCACTTCAGATGTTTTAGTAGTTCTAAGTTGCAGACATAAGGCTGACCTACGGTAAGCCGTATATAAGTCTACGGCCAAGCCGTAATTAACTGAAGTCTAATTAATTGCGTTTATGTATTCATTCAAGAACAAAACCTGAGACCGACGTCGTGTACTGTTTTTGTTTTGCCAGAATACACAAAAATATTTGTATCTAAAAAACATTCGTCTTATTAAAACTTTTTTTTAAAGTTATATCAGCCGTTCTCAACCTTTTTATAGTGTGCGAATCCCTTTACAGAATTTCATAACAAGAAATAACCTCTTTCAAGCCTTTTAATTGATACCTATACATTTGGACGTTCACTGTATTTAAAGAATACAACATAAAACACAAGTGTGAAAATATGTTAAGAAGATGCGTCGTTAATATTCGAAAACGTTAATTTATTTTGCACTTAAAAATCGCATGAATAATACCAGAATTTACAATGCAATTATGCCATTGTTAAAAAAAAAACAGCTTAGATAATAGCTCAGTAATATATTTAACTAGTTGCTTGTCTAAACGCACTTGCTTACTGAGATCTTTGAATCTACTTTGATTTGCATAGCATTTAGGATGAACATAGTGACTGAGCCTTTACTGTGAATTACTTTAACGTTTCTGAATTTTATTTCTTTCTTTCCAGTGTTGACACTCATTTATGTTATTTTCCATCGATGTTATTAACTTTTCCTTGTATATCGTGAACGGTCAATCGCGTAATCTCAGGAGTACTGGTGTACACCACAAGATGGGACCACTATTCTTGAGTAAGTGCAGTGACTCGTTTTCTGTGGATGCAGCAAGGAGATGTAATCCTACTGAAATTCATCGCCAGTTGAGAGACGTGTATGGTGACAGGATTTTCACGCTAGCCCATCACAACATGGTGCCAGTTGTTTGAAAATGGCCGTACGGGTATCGAGGATGTTTACTGGCAGATAAGGGCATCAGCTTCCAGAACGGATAACAACGTCGAACGTGTTCGTCGATGGTTGCTTGCAAACAGACGAATCACAGTGAACCAAATTGCGGCTAAATTGGGTATTTTGCATGGAATTGTGAACTACAGTATCTTTATAAGCGTTTGCAGTGCCGACAAATTTGCGCTATATGGGCGCCTCGTTTACTGACAGAACACGTATTATGAAGGAACTCCATGGAAACTTCGAGTGGGTAGATACTCTTTACAGCACCGTGTGATTTCCATGTGATCGGTCCTATGAAATAAGCCCTTGCGAAGCGGTGATATTAAACTGGGGAAGAAATCTAAAATGAAACGCGGGAATGGTTATCGGGGATTGGACGAGAATTTTTTAGCAAAAACTCGTGTCTCGCTACGATAAGTGTTTAAATAATCTCGGCGATTTTATAGAAAAGTAGATCTTTCATCGGAGCCTACTTTCAGATAAATAAAATAATTTTCATGAACACTCGACAAGCTTATGAAAATTTGTAATTATAATAATCAAAGAATAATCAACATTATATTATCTGTTATCGTACAACTATGATTAAGATAAAACTGTATTGCCGTTGCGTATGGTGAATCGGTTGATGAAATACGGTTCAGCTGTAACCCTTGCTACCAACAACGTATGCTGTCTGTAACTCCTATTTGCCTTGAGTGTGTATAGGCTACACTACACGTGATTAATGTAATATTACACAAAAGAAATAAGTAAAGGTAGCGGTCCTTAACGAGACCTACCGATGCAGCACCTTCCGTTCTGCAAATTGTAGGCCTACTTCCATTTTTAGATAAGTAAATTTCTGATCTCGAAAATTTGAGTTGTTTTCCTGAAATGTCGATTCACACAAAGCAGAGACCTAAATAAATACAGAAACTGTATCTGCAATTGCAGGCTCTTCGCTTTCTAAACGATTTCAAGAAGTGTAGAAAACTACTTCTGTATTTTAGTCTCTCTATGCACGTACATAGTTGGACAACTGACAATTGTGAACAATAAAGTACTACTATTAAGGTTTAAATTATTCTTTCCTGTCACTTGTACACATATCAGTAGTATTCCCAACTGTATTCTCAATCCATATTATTTTCCTTGACCTTTTCTAATTGTTTCAAAATGTCTAATTGCTATTCGTTTTTTTAAAATCTGAACAAAGTTTTCATAATGTATTTATGAACTTTACGAGAGACCTTTATTTACAAGGCTGAAAATTACTAAATTCTAGTGAACAACTTCATCATGAACTACATTTAAACAAATTACGTTCTGCAATCGAAGAGACCACTGGAAATAACTTTAATGAGCAAACACTAGCACGTAGCTTAAACAAAAATAGAGAAATAATTAAAAAAAAAAAACAGTAAAGAAAATATAGAAGCAAATTATATAGCTCTAATTTGTGTTTACCCACTGACAGGAATAATGGTTAACTAAATTGTAACAAGTACGACGAAAGTAAATAATGATCAGTTTACACGTGCACACTTCAAACATTTCATAAAAGTGTGCATTTGTTTCGAAAGTAAAGTGGCGGTGAGACAATGCAGTGCTTCAGACCGTTACAAATGACTTCTGCGAAAAAACTGCAGCCTACGTACGCTGCACGTACTGTTGGAAATGAAAAAACACATGGAGTGAGTGCTGCTCAACATTCTTCAACGCATTTCGAGACCATTGTTCGAGATATTCTGTATGAATTGCATTTTTAATATACAAGAAGGAAAAAACCTAGTTTAATAAACACAGTTACGTAAAACTTGAGTTTTGACATACCGCGTGTTTACTTTTATACATATATTGGCTCCGCTATGTGTACCGTATGTGTGAAGTGTAGGAATCAACGGGTACCTGATGTGTGGTAGGCCTTACAGTACGTTTCCTACGCTTGTGTCACAACTGTCTGAACAGTAAAATAATAATTTATTGGTGGTTGGTTGGCGCTAGCGTTTGTCATCATCGTTACTCTGTTTGAACGGAAATATGCAAGAGTGAAAGTTTATTCTCAGTTAAAATAAATAAATAAACTCAAATAGAAAATATAGGCAGTTTAAAAATTCAGATAACACTTAACTGTCATCTGTAACTTATCGTTCCAGTCATGTTTAACTCCGGTTTTCATGACAGTTATGTGTGAATGTGCAGCATGAGTAAATATTTTCGAATAAAACCGCGTTTACACCGGATTTGAAAATTCAAGTTGTGAATAAATGATGGCAACATTTCGAAAAACGGTGGTAATTTGTTTTAAACCTCTCGTGTTGTCAACAGATTTTCCGAATTTAAAACATAAATTTTGTTTTCCAATAGAAGTCGGTAAAGATCAAAGGAAGTTGTAACATTTGTTGTAAACTTGTGTTGCAGCGCCTCTATGGCGTTCAAAACATTGAAAACATTTTAAAAAACTTTAAACTACCATCAGTTCTCAATTCACCTGACAAAGGATCAATGTCTCTATTTAAATCCTTCAAAAGCTCACTTCCACTATACTTAGCTCTCGCTTTTAATGACGGTCTGACCCAGTATCTTCATGGTGTCCGTTGTTTCGCCAAAAGTACACAAGCTGCTGCAGCAAGTACAACATCCTCCACACTCGACATCTTGAAGTGACACTGGAGCAAGACTGAAGTGAGATCAGGTCAGGTTTGAGTCCATCCTGGTAAATGTTGCAAACAAAAATAAAGACAAACTAGTACTGTGGTTTTCAACATTGGTTGTCAACATATAAATTTACAACACAAAAATTGTAAACATTTGTTCACAACAGTCGGTGTAAACGCGGCTTAAATTAGGGCAGACTAAATTGTTCCCTATTGTACAGTAACTTATAACAGACTTGTGTCTTTTTGATCGTGTGAATTAGTGGTATGCTGTTTACATTAACCCAAACCTGTTGTATGTTATATACAACTCAGCAACACATGTGTTCTTTATTTAACGTTTCTTCTTACAGTCGTTATGATTTACTCCCGCTGTCTGGCAGAGACTTTCCAGCCACACTATGTAGTTGTCACACGATCACGGAACAACATAATAGAAGCATATATATACTAAAACTAAAGGTGACAAAGATTCAACCGTGATATACAAGAAAATTAACAAACAATAGCTATACGTGTCCATTATAGTACATACGTACAACGCACGCCCACACACACACACACACGTGCCCGCTGTTGACGCGTCCAATGTCATTGGGTGTAACATTATTTTGTTGCGGGACAATAAGGTATCCGTTATAATATAGTCAGCTGCCGATTATCCAAGGTAATGCAGGAAACGACGTCCACGGTTAATGAAAACCAGTGGATAATCGGCTTAATTTTCTTAGTCTGAAACGGTAAAAGTTATGGTATAGCCTGTATAGTGGCGTATCTAGAATTCGGGCTTCGTCGGAGCTCCGGTCATGTCGAGTTCATACAAAAGAAAAAACAAGATTAATACTAATCAATATTAAAATCTTCAAAGTGCCTGAAAAGCGGGTGATAACGTCCTGAAATAAATCACATTAAACAAAAAGGTAACAACACAATAAATATACGTGTTACTGAAAAAAATGATTACAAGATATTTACTGACATTTTACACTTAAAAATTATATCTATACTTTTAATGGAAAAAGGAAAGCCAAGAAAATTTTATACACAAAAATACGTTGTTAGAAAATGTTTTAAATTTTAATCAGTCTTATTTTTTGGCCATTTTATTAACAACTTCTTCCGGGGTCACTGAATTGATTTTCCTATATTGATTTTCGTGTTTCAACCGTATAAGTATGCAAATTCTGTGTAATAAACCTGTTTGTGTATTTAAAAAAGAGTTACTACTATATTAGCGTACACAGCTGAAAAAATAAAAAATCAGCTTATAAAAACCAAGGCATTAATAAAATTCCTCGTCAACTCTTTCGACCCTCTTGGGGGAGGGGGTTCGGTCTCGTTTGTCATCGTAGTCATCATAGTCGTTTTGTCAGTACAAAATCGCTTCGTGTAAACATTACTACTCTAGTGGTTCAAATTTGTATCCTAATTTTGACGTTGTCTCCTATTAGAGAGCGGTAAAGAGATTGTTGTAGACGCATAGCCTTCGAACGTACATTCAGCCACGCAGATATTCAATTCCGTTTATGATATTTATACTGCAGTAATTTGTTCCACATTAACCTAAAAAAATGTAGGCCTATGTTTTAAGTAGTTTTTTTCTTGCTGTTGGAATCTTATACAGGAGAGCTTACCGTTATACCTGGATTTTTGTTCGTGTTAATTGCCAATCGTATTTGGTATTTTTTCGTATTTTGTTTAGTTTACTACGTTAGTTTAGTGTTATTTCGAACACAAAATAACAACAAAAATCTTAAAGAGTGTCCCTTTCTCCGTGCATATGTAGATCTAATACCGAATGCGGCGTTCGGAACGCTGTTTAGAAATGATGCCTCCACAGCCTCTACCAGTAAACTGATTTGTATGACAGCTTCAACAAAATGTAGCGCCAACCACGTATTTGCGTACCCCCATAGCGCGTTTTTGAATTGTTTGTTTTTGGGGTCCTGTAGTGACCAGTTTATGAAAAATCTTCCATTATTTCTGGGGCAAAACTAGTAAACCGATTTAATTCAATTTGCTACAAAATACAGAGACTTACGCTTCAATAAAGCGAAGTTTCAAAAAATTCATACAAACCGATTAACATTATCAGGGTTTCTAGATACTAGGAGAAAATTCGTGCCAGCTTCCTGGCATTGTTTATTTTATTTATACTGTAATGTAAGATGTTATCTTCATTACTTCGTGACTTCTGTTATGCCTATACGTATGTAATAACCTAACCCATATCTTTCCACAGTTGCCCTCTTGATTACACTTCTCAAGCAGTACTTGATTACCCTTACTCTGCATGCTTGCCAAGAAAACATCTCTAATTAGCCAGAAACTAAAAGCAAGACAACTAGCATACTCCCCAGCCGAACTTTACATACAGACAGCATCTATAAAACTAAGAATATTTGCAGAATTAAAGCATTGTAGAAGCAGCAGTATTCGGCAAGAAATAGGAAATCCTTTACAAAAACCCATGAACAATTCGAGACCTTCCACGCAAAACAGCAGCCACAAAATTCAGAGTTTCTAAAGACCATGATTGCGTAGCGAAACACGTCCACAGAATTGGCGTTCTTCCCTAACCAAAACGCCTTTTGTATAACCACTTTAGTGATGAAACGGATGTTCAACATTCATTCTCACAGCAACATTCAGTTTCTGCATAGCAGTCGAAGGAACGAAGTCATTAATTACGAAGTACCAGAGAGCAAGACTGTTAATGGCTTTTGTTCCAAATGCAGTATATTAAACAATAACAATATCAACAACCTTTTTGATTACAACGAAACAACAAATAAAGACCTCTTTTTCTTTATATTTTTGTTCATAAAAATCTAAAAGCATCCTCAGAAGGAATTATTGGCTGCGCCCCTGCTAATATATGACGTAATCCGTATTTAACGATATCGTAATAAGCCTATGTTTTGTTTATCGTTATTTTATTGTTTATTGTCATTATTTTTTGATCGCTTTATTCGTTCCATATTACTGTGTATTTAATTTTTGTTGTATTTTTTCTTGTAAGTCTTTTAAGAGCAGCCACGGATAATCTACAATTGACTAATTCGTCCCTCCATAATCGGGAGCCGATTAGTACGTATGTCTGAACTGAGCAATATAAAACCTGTCCAAAAATTGCTAATCAGTCGAGTCTTAACTTTATTGTGTTAAATACTTATCAAACTACATATAATATTTTGGAGAAGAAACAGTTTTTCCTTACTGTGTAGATTACGGACACCAGGCGTGCCAACATGTTAAGCAAACATTTTCATTTTATTGAAAATAATATATTGCATTAAAGTAACTAAAAGAGAAAACTATGGAAGCTTTATGAAATCGGTTATAGTTCATAATTTTTAAAATGTCAGCCATGTTGTTAACTTCACCTCATATCGGGACTGTTTAGCTTACAAGACACAGTTAGCTTTGTGTTAGCTTCACAAACAGCTGTCAGAATACGTTTTGCCAATTCATTATGAGATGAGAATAGCCACAAGTATTTCGTAAGCGAGTGTAATTCATAATGGTAAAGCCCGTAATGTTGAATACTGGACAGCTAATTTACGGACACCATACTATTTTGAAATATTTTTCTAGTAAAAAACAGACGAAATAAACAAATAGCTAATGAAAGAGAAGCGAGTCCAAGATTTATATGGGCCTTGTAATTCGCCATATCAGCCACCTACCGGCGTCCTACACCTCTCCCACTCTGGATACAACGACCTCCAGTACCACTCCCTCTCAAGCATCACACACACACGACCACGCTCACAGTGAAAGTAATAAAAAAAAATAATAATTACTGAATCGAGTTCCGTTATCTGGTTGAAACTCAATTCTGACGCGAGCGTAGCCTAACGGACCGGACGTCAATGGCTACTGCGGACGTGCGAGGCACTGTTAGAAAACATCGGTAATTATATTTGCAGTTGTGTGCTAAAATTTACTGAAAACAATGTAAAGGACAAATAAATTATTTAAGGAGCTGACACTAAATTCTGATTCCGATGTCTACCACTTGTATTCAAATACGTGTTCGTAAAACACGAAGATTAGCCTACAATTATAAATAAATAAATTAAATGTAACTTATAACTAATTAAATAAATAATTATCTATCTATTTATTTATTTATATGTCCAATACATATTTTTTCAATTAACGAGCCTAATAGTTATTAGACTAGAGAGATAACAATATGTTTATATTTTCCTTTGCAATATTCTTTTCTTAATAATTGTTTAGCGAACTTTCCCTGGATCGTTTTCATGTCTGAATACAAATTTTAATGTTGCATATTTTAAAGGTTTAAACTTCAACTCCACTTTTGAATAATTGATAATGATTCTGTATCATTGCAAGTGACACGCGACTGATAAGCGCTTATAAGCTTCGCAAGCCGAAAATACCCTTTTTTGCTAATTTGCCTCTTGCATTCTCTTCCATTTGTATTTTTTTGTAAGTGTACTCATGCGCGTTTGTATCTCTCTGTTTTTTGATTGTCATTTAGTTGTCGTTGATATGCTTCTTTTTTATAACTAAACTTCAGTTAACAAAGTGAACAACATCGAATTCAACGGAGTTCATCGTCGAGTTTAGAAGTAAAAGATTCATGGATCTTTTTTGTACGCAATCTTGTGACTGTTAAATATTTCGCAAAGGTTGACTGAGGACTATTTCACAAATTAATGGATTATTAGCAGATCATAATATTTATTAACTAATAACATACCCACTGGAAGAACACATAAACGCGTGTAAAGATCGGTCAAAAACGACAAATGTATTGTCACGAATGAACAGTTGTTAACATCTATTGATATCCTTTGTCAGTACTCTGCCTATCCTACACACCACTGAGTAAGGAGAAAAGTGCTTTTACACTCAGTTACTATTTCTCGTGTTTTCCCACTACACTTATGCTCTGTTTGCAATACACTTAGGAACATAACATCCTTCTGTGCTGTCATACGAACGCCTCGCGAAACTACAAGCTCTCTTGCGCAAATTATCTAAACTAAGTTACCTCTTTCTTCTGCGTTTCAAGACCTTTTTCTGAGACCTTGAAGAGGCTGTAATGTAGGGTCTGTACCAGTTCCTGATAAGTGGAAGTAACTCATAAATTGGAAGTAACTTGTAATATGAATTTAGGCTTTTTATGCACATTTCAATATAATTTATAGTTATGTACATCTTTTCATTTAAACTGAAATCAAAACCGATATACCTTTCCTGTCGCACTAATTTAAAATGTTGCACCTCGTATGACACTGCTGTGGCATGTCTGACGTCTACGTATACCGTTAAACTTACATTCCTTCATCAAACTACATTTTGAAAATTTTTTAACGTTTATTTTGTTTTTATAAAGTGTACTTTGTTGGAAAAACAAACGTTTCGATCATTTGTGAATAAATCGAGACAGGTTTAACCAAACCACTCACAGTACCTATTACCTCTTGTAATTACATGAAGGCCTATATCTGGATGTTCACATCAAGTCTTCGGACTTCTTCCTTATGATGAAATGTGGGCATAAGTAGCCTATACTGCGTTGAAGTATTAGCATGAAAACGTTATACTTCGTAGAAACTTCGGTGATAAGCAACGATCCTTGTTTACGTAAACAGCAGCGAAAGTAAAACCATCCAGTACGTTTGCTCAATACAACTTCAGTGTACTGTGTTCTCTTTGAAGAGACCGGACTGGCTCAAAGCTATCAGTGCCGAAGTGGGAAAGTGTTTCCTTAGGTGCCATTCTATAGCAAAGTTCTGGTTACAGCGGTTTTCAGTTCTGTCTGCGGTCGATTCCCAGTATTCGTATGCAAAAATAAGCGTTTTAGAGAGCAAAACATAGGATCTGATCTCAATCGAAGATATAAATGGAATCTCTAGGCGCTCTTGTGCACACTTGGCTCTTAATCAAGATCTACTGTGTAGCATAAATCTTCATGTAACACTTTTATACTCCGACAGAGACAAGACGATTTAATTCTCAACTAAACGCACTTTTGTTTTTTTTCATTAACGTGAAAAATGCATGTTTCGTTAATTTATGTTAAATATTATTATTAAAGTAATATAAAATATCTGTTTACATAATAAACAAATGTTGCTAGTAGTGTATGTGATATCTTTCGGAATGTCAAGTTTGGATACTGACTGTAATCTGTGGCCGCTCAAAGTGACAAAAATGTAAACATAGCTAACTATATTTGTGAACGACTAATATAAACTTAATATAACCATAATATGAATCATTTATGGCCATTCTAAAATGTAAAACTATACATAAATAACATAAGAAACGATCTATTGAAGTACTTCATGGTACTATGAGTAACACCAATCTGTCAACTTCATTATGCACCAGTTCAGATTAAAAATAGCAGCAAAAAAGTAATCGTTGATTCGCTGATAGCTTTATGTGTGGGGACTGTACAGTGTACCAGGAATTGCTCACTAACAGTCAAGTAACGTTGTCGTGGAACGCGTTGTAATCCTTGATATACATGCGTAGGTAGTTTCAGATTTTAGTTGCCCCTGAACTTTGGGGACCGAGAGTATGGTAGTAACGTTGCATCCTCGCCCACGCTCCCCCAACTACACTTTACACAAATTAAAAAACATTTAATCGAATGTGCATAAGCAATAACTCATCTTTCTTATTTATTAATTAAATATTCATTTATATTTAAATTACTTATCATATAGTTATTAACTAATTTGAATACTGACATTAGAACTTAAAGAACCAACGATCCACAAGGGAAGTATTACAAGAATAAAGGAATTTACAAACAGTATTGGAAGTATTGCCTCTGTAAGTAAAAAGCAATGTTTGAATTATACTCTCTCTCTCTCTCTCTCTCTCTCTCTCTCTCTCTCTCTCTCTCTCTCTATCTCTCCATCCTTCCCTCTCACCGGTACTGCTCTCACCCTCTCTCGTTTTTTCTCTCTCTGCTTTTTCTGTTTTGCTGTCTAATAATATATTCTGTATTCGGAGCTTGATCAGTACGTGAAAACTCAACTTTTTATACAACTTTTTGCAACTCAGCTAATTTAAACAATAGCTGAAAGGGTCTCGAACTGCAATTGATTTGCTACACTGCAATATACTTTATGGCACTACTAATTTTTTTTGGTGGGGACGATAGTATCATTTAGTGTTCCTACATCAACTTCGAAGAAGTTTTTAACTTTAGTACTGAAGTGGAAAAGTAACATAAAATTAAGGTTTTCATACTGTAATTCAGGAATCAACAAGATTTAATTTCGGTAGACATTTGTGTTTTTTAATTATAACTATTAATGATACAATAAAGAGAAGTAAGTGTTTTCAAATCCTTTCACTTAAAATGAAAAGTAAAGATTTATTTATTCTTTACTGTAACAATATGATTACACTGTAACAAGGTAATCACAGTAGAAGCACGAGGCCCGCTGGACACAACGCTGTCTGGCTTTACGTTGCTGTGATCAAGCAGGATATGAGGGTAGAGGACTTGGTCTAAGCCTACAACCCACTGGAGGGGAAAATAACGCCGCGCGCAATTAGAAGTGGAAGTGTTCCTCTTACATAAACTACAAATTTCTTTTCCAGACGAGACAGATAACATTATTCCGTCATAAATTTTCTAGTGACGTTTTACCTAATCAGACCATTTACCTTCAGTGGAAACCCGCAAATTATTACCTGTCCCGTCGCAGACAAATTCTCGTTCCCTATAAGACATACTACTAGTTGATAAGACAACAAGCTAACGAATTTGCAACTAATTTTATTATGTCACTTAAAAAATAACAAATCAAATTCACTGACTTTCTTGATAAAAACAATGATTAATTTAGTGTTTACAATGTATCCTCGATTTATTCTCGTTAATATTGTATATTCAAATTTCCTATGTGTAAATTGTGTCTGAAAACGCCTGGTTAGCCTACAATCCATGTAAAGGTTTCTTGAATGCATTTGCCTCATAGAATGTATTAATCTAAACATGGTAAAATATTTTAAAGAATACTGTACCTGTATGTAGCCTGGCTTTAAAATAATTCCTGCGTGTAGATTAAAACTTAAAATATATTGTTATCTTGAGGAATCAGTTATTAGTAATAGGCCTAACAACTAAATGACCCGAGCGGCTCACCTTCGCACGAGGTTACTAGATGGCTGGTTTTTCACTGGCGGTGGTAAAGGGGCAAAGGGGCTCAACAGGCCACAGGCCTAATGCTTGAAGGGACAATAACAACAACAACAACAACAACAACTAAACGAATTACAGTTTTAAAATTTACTTTGTAGACGGTTAGTAAAATATTTATCACTTGGAATAACGTAAATTATTCATTTCCGTTACTTTTCTTAGATATAAAAAATACTTTTTTAAATTGAATTTATCACTACTTTTTTTTGTATGATCATAAAAAGTTTGCCGACCAATCATTATGAACACAAAAACCGTACACAGAAACAACATTCAGTGTTTAATAAACATTAAAATAATATCAGGGAATCGTGGTTTATCTTTAAATACTCACAAACAAGTATTACTTTAATAAAGTAGTTGAAATTAAAGAAAATTGTCGTGAAGGTTTAAGTGGTGATTGTAGATAAAGTTCGGAAGCTAAAAGATTAGAAGTAGAACCGGATGGTCAAGAAATTGAATAAGGGTAGTCAAGCAATTCTGATACCAGGGTAGGATGATTACGGAAGTCCAGATAAAGTGATACGTTTAGTAGGCCCATTTCCAAAGTAAGCTTTTTAGAATAAAAGAAATCTGCTCACATTCATAAGAATTCATAAGAAGATAATAAGGCTCTTTTTCAAAAGTGTTTTTTTGAATTACCTAGCTTTACGAGATGAAACCTGCACCTTGGGTAAGAAGAAGGCCCAACTAGAAGTAGAGTTGGAGAACGATTATAAGGACAAGGTGGATAGAGAGAAACAAACGTGAAGTTTTAAAGAAAGCAAAAGAAGATAAAAAAACTAACAAAAGTCATGGAAGGAAGGAAGATAATATTTCTAGGCCACGCGTTCTACATATAATAAATTTGTTTTGAACATTTTCGGAAAAGACAGGAAGAGCTCGCCGAAAGATGAAACGATGCTCTCAAAGAACGTCGGAGACCAGATTCCAGCAAGATGAAAAAGAGTCTACGTCTACTACAAACCATTAATTTCTTTCTGTGTACAATACTACGTTAATCGATATTACTCTGTTTACTAGTTTACGTCAAATGTAGTATTAAAAACTGCTGAGTATAACTCATTTTAAGGTTAGACCAATATGTCGTCCAGGTGTATAAAACTCAAAGCTTGTAATCAAGGTATTTGTGTGTACGAGCCTACATTTCTTTCGTTTGCTCTCTTACTTCAGCATAATTTAATCACTATATCTAATTAAAATAATTACCAACTTGAATAATTCAAAGAAGCCCTAGATGCTTTCCCAGGTCGCACTAAGTACAACCAGCAGACCTGTTTCGCTCGCAGAACAGGTTTAGATTCTGCAGCTATTTGCTGCTTTTATGCTTGCTTTGCACAGTTTATGTGCGAGTATGACCGAGTAGTTCAAGCATTAAGTATTTCTTAATTTGTCAGTTTTACCTGATTTACGCCTGTAATAAGAGCTGTCGTTTATTCTCTATTCCTTATAGAGCACAGCCGCCAGCCTCTGCGCTCGCACGTACCTAAATTACACCACACACACACACACACACACACACACACACACACACACACACACACACACACACACACACACACACACACACACGCGCGCGTGTAAATGTGTATAATAAAAAAGTTTATACACAGAACGATGAACGGTAGGAAGGAGTGGGAGACACAGGCTAGATAACAAATTTTTTTCTTGAACTACAGTCAGTAATGTCCTAGTAAGGTAAAATACACGTGAAACAGTGTGAGATGGTAAATAACTCATAAGAATAGTCTAGACCAGCGGTTCCCAGACTTTATTAGCCCATGGTACACCACAAATAAAAAGTCAGAAGCCGAGACAAATTATCTCTCTTTACATACCGACCCCCCTCACTCAAATACCTTTGCACGATGTCTTTAAAATCACACTGCAGCGTAATATACCATAATAATCAATGTTACTTACCTCAGTACTATTTGTGGTTTCCCCAGTTATGTCAGTGGACTTCTACAACTGTAACGCAAATTTATCAACAAACTTAGATTTTTGTGACTTATAAAATTATAAAAAACCATTGAAACAGATTTTCTCACGTAACTTTTATTTGCACTTTCTGAATCTACAAAATAATGAAAAACACAAAATATTACAAGATTAAAGTTTATTCTGTATTAAGTAGGTTTTGTAATCTTTCTGCTACCAAATGTTAATTCGGTATATGGATTGGTGTTTCTTCATTAGGTCCTTCTTCCGCAGTCGAATAGTGAACAAACACACTCACATGCCGTGTTCCAATGTTTGAAGTTGAGATCAATTTTTTTATTTTACATGGTTCATTGTCGAAAACGCTGACTCAGAAATTTCAGATGTAGAAGTAGCGCCTTCGTAGCCTTTCTCCTTATCACTGGGAATTCATTCATCAGTGACAGACAGAAGGCCACAATATTAACCAAGTAAGCAAACAACTTTTAATTTCTTCTTTTTTTTGCCGAGTTAGAAATTTTATTTTATATTTTAATTATTTTTCCAAAATTTCGCGGCACACCCAGCCGGGCTTCGCGGCACAAATTTGGGAAACGCTGATCTGGACAAAGGCGGAAGTGGAGGAGGAGGAGGTGAAAGAAGAGGAGCAGAAAAACTACGTTAATGTCAGATGTAACAAAATCTGTAATCATTTCAGCGTTCTAAATGAACGTCATAACGTATCTTAATATACTAATTGTCTCCGAATCGTTGTCATAACTACTGTATATAGTAACTTAGTGTTTTGGTTACGGTAAGTACTCTGGATACAACAACAACAACAACTACTACTACTACTATTACTACTACGGCTGTGACTAGATTTCTGAAACGTAATTTCTACTTAAAACAAATCATATAATTTTCTCCACTAAAAGGTGGTAGCAGTTCACGAACATTTAACAGCAAACCACAAATTGGTCTTAAAGAACTTTCGAACTCCACGATGATTACCAGTCACTGTCCCAAGGTTACTCGCGGCTTACGAGTTTATATTACTTAAAAAAAAAAACCAGTCCACTTAGATATGTGAGTGAGTTTCAAGTATTTGTGTCAGATAACCATTTGCCGAGGGAAGAGCATGATGTGTACGTGTGACATTATTACGCCACAGTTACCGCGAGAGCCTACGTGTTTTGCTCCTTCCTTTAGTAACTTGTAACTTATAACGAAAACTGCTAATCTGCCCCTGCAGGAAGAAGTATTAAACGATTCTGTTAATCTGACTTAATTGCTTTAAGCTTAGACCAAGTGATCAGGTTTATACACTAATAAACATACTTCCATGAAAACCACTCCCATGTTTTGTAAAACAATGTCATACATAACTTTTTATTGTCCTTACCCTGCGATCAGACACTGTAAGATATAGCGACACACGCATGCTCTAGCTGTAGTTTGTGGGGTTCTTTGAGACTAGCTACTAATTTTTCTTAAAATTATACAAATAAAATTCTTACATTAGCTGAGCAGAACATGTAATTTAGAGGTGAAATTTATACAACCTGCGCCTTCACTTTAGATTATCATTAACTACAATTTATTTTTTGACGGTTTATTTTGATTGATTGATTTATTTATTGTTTATTTCTTTTCTGTTTATTTCTGAAAATTAGATACGTTTTAGAACGTTTATTCGAAACTATATAATGAATAGTATAATAGTAGATATGTCTCTTTAGCCTACTTGTAAAATAGTTTACACGCGTATCTTTGTTCAGTTAACGGCTAGTGTAGTACGCTTATGCAACCGAGACTGTCATACTACTGTGGGTACTTTTTGTTGATTTCTCCTGAAAGAAAATGATTCGTGACATCAGTAAACTCGGAAATAACACCAACTTTCATTAATCTCCTTCCATTTTATAAGAACAATTACTTTACCATCCGGTTTGTGTGTGTGTGTGTGTGTGTGTGTGTATTTCTATATTAAAAAATCGTAGGCTACATGTATATTATCAAATCATATAATTACTTCTGCAAATGTATTTTTCTTATTTTTTTTTATTACTGAACTGAATTATTGAAATTTATATAGAAGCCTCTGAAGATACAGATTGAATCCGTGAAACGTGAATCAGGTACAAATACAGTAATAAAAATAAGAAAAATTACACTTGCAGATATAATTTTTATGTGATAGTATGATGTATAAAGCACAATATAATACAATGAACATCAAAAGTTACGTAAAAAGGTGGATGAAAACACCATACAAAAGATAACGTAACTCATTTGTATAACCTGTCTATTTTATTTAAAAAACAATTAGTTATTTGTTTTTGAAACATCCGTGTCAATAAAAAATGCCGAAACCAATTTATTTATGTATGTATGTGAATGTGTGTGTGTGTGTGATTGTGTGTGCACGCGCGCGTGCATATATATAACACATAATACCGTAATATTGTTAGTGAAATTCATAAAGCAAAAAGATAATTTTTCTGGAACCGCCTAGAACAGTTTTCCATCTACGGTGCATCCCAGTGGATTTTGCAGAAGGGCGATTATTTCGCATACTCTGAAAATCAAAGCGTGTGAGTGCGGTTGTCGAATAACGGATATGCAGAACGCAAGTAACTGAAGGTAAAAATGAATTAGTGAATTTAGTGCTTACTCTGTTATTACAGAAGATGACGAATTGGGACCACTGTATATATGCATACTGCATAAAAACAAATTAAAAACATAGGCGTCCAATTAACTTTGTAATCTTATTCGCTCTTACATACACACGCGCGCGCGCGCGCACACGCACACGCACACACACACACACACACACACACACACACACACACACACACACACACACATAAAAGAATTACATAAATTTATTTTCTTTCTTAATTTTATAATTTAATATTCGGAAATAAATTACTTCCATTCCTCAAGCGAAGTAACTCATTCTTCATTCACAACGTCATGTGGAAGACTGTCTGAGAAATATCCTCAGCTGCATTTATTGTGAACAACGCGGGTCATATTGTGGTCATAATACTCTATTATTAAGGAAGGAAATTTCCAGGATGATACAATAATAGACTGATACATCGATGGACCAAGTATAATTGGGCGTGAACTCACAAGGCAACGAACGGTCTCCCATATTGTGCTAAACATCACTTTGATTTCAGATAATTCAATTTTCTGAGAAACGACAGCATTGCGCGTACTTTTTTGCCATCTGTAAATGCACCGTAACCCTTCATTTTCCACATTCCGTGGACCCCACTTGGAAAAAATACACTTCTCATTTAATATTTTAATTTATTCACCATTTTTCGTGAATTACGCTAATTTAGTGGTACAATATTTCAAACTTTTGATTTATGTTAAAACAATAAAACAACTTCAAGACGCTGCACACATAGGCATATACGCGTGTAGTATCTGATATGTAAATACAAAGAAATTATTAGGATTTTACATTTTATTCAGATGAAAATAGGATTTATGTATTCAGATGAGCAATCATCCTCTTGGCTTAAGGTACGGGTAGCCATTATACGGACAGGTATTACGTCAAACTTAGATTCGGTCTGCTAAGTTAAATTTAGCGGTGTGTGAGTCTCGTGACTGTAGGTGTAGTTTTAAGTTTCTCACCCCGCTACTATAAAAATATCACGGAGTGGGTTAATTTAAATTGTATTTCACGTACGTAATTAAAACATTATAAATGTTTTAAATAAAATTGCTAATGGGGCTAGGGCCTACCATCATTCGATAGTACACAGGACTTCTTTCAAGAGATTTGCAGCACAGTATTCATACCTTATGCACAGACGAGCCAATGTCGAGAGATGGATCTTCTGTTCTCCAAACAAGTGAAAGATGGAACCACCAAAGTAACGCGCTATTAAGAATGAAGTATTTTATGCACTCAGAAATAAAGTAGGTACAGAAAGAAATTAGGCTTATTCACTTAATTTATAAGAATTAAATTATCATATGTAATAAATGTAGTGAATGTTTTTATTAATTATTGCTCGATTAAGTGTTTGTGATTAATCTGTCACCTGCGTTAATCATGCGTATTGGGTGATAAGTTTATGAAGTAGAACAAGAGTCACTGTTTAAAAAGTTAATTTGTCCTTTATTTCGTGAACTATATTCATTTGTGTTTTGTTTTGGATTGGCCGTGCAATATGTTCGAGTCTGTGCGCCGACCAGACACGTTAGTCATAATATATGTTATAAGGATAAATTTTACTGCCAAGCACGGTCTCATTCTAAAATTAGTTTTTAACTATTTTTTTGGAGGAAAATACGTTATTCTGCGGTAATACAAGAGATATGATTTCCCTTCAGACGCCCGAGTGACCTTATAAGATATTTGTGCAATACTCATGTTTTATTAAAAGTCACTATAATGTTGCCAAACTTACGTGTTATATCTTCATTCTAAGTAAACGTCAAAACGAGTCTGTGTTTCGACGAAGCTGTGGTATGTTTACGTGTGTTAACGATTGGAATTAAATGACTGAATTTAATGAACCGTGTGTTAGGTTTAAATTTAATGACTGAATGTGATCGTGTTTTCCCTATAATATACTGACTAACGTAAGTAAAATTGTTCAATACTAGAGTTGTTTTTAATTAATTAAATACGAACGATCACAAGTAGGCCTACAGAATACTTTCTGGTATGCGTCTCGTATTTGTCTCTTGTTACATATGCTTTACCGTCTGTACCAACGTCCCACGAATGTCATGTCGGTTGTCAGCCAATTACTGTTATGTGTTTTCTCACCAGGATTTGAATTAAGTTTCACTGATTCGCGTCGTCGGCCCACAGTTCGATAACGTACTTAAAAGAAAAAGTAATGTAAGCTGTGTAGCTGACGCCTCTCAGAACGCCTACAACCGTCTGCTAAAGGTAACTTGCCAGCATGGAAGCCGGTTGTGTAAGCAAACAAGCATTTCTCCTTGTTGATCGTTTTGTTTTTAGTTTACAGTATTTTGTGGAAATTATGGTTCCTGGAAGGCGTACACTTTGTACATAATATTTTCAGAGTTATGCGAAGATTTCATGGTTAACTAGAAACAATATTTGAATGTAGAAACAGTTCAACACATCGGTACATTGTGGCTACATGTTTTTAGTGCAGGCATATGCCTCTAGTCTGACCATTTTGTTTCCTAGTTTTGAGAAGAAAACCTCGGCAAATTAAGTTTATAATCATGTCGTTGACAGAGATGATATAATTATTCACCTGGTTATTTATAAATGTACAAGTAATCATATATTTCTGTCAACACTAGCAGATAGGGTGGCCTGTGCCTACTGAATATAAATAGCGTGCTAATTGCGTTAAGTCCATTACAATGACAAACAAGCTGTCTATTCCAAGGTTGATTACATACCGGACAAGGCTCCCGGAAGTACACTTTACCGGTATAGTGGAACTGTTTCCCTTTAATACCATTCTTTATTTTTTGTATAAAGTTGTAATTTGTCATACTGTTATACCTTGAAAGAAACTGTACCTGCCAGAACACAGCGGGTCGTACGTGTCACGCTTCAACTGTTGTGTCGCATTGTGTGGACAGACACCTTATGCCTTCGCGCACGCCCATTCACGCATTCCATATAATAATTGATTTTGTTTTGTTTTATAGGATTTCGTCTGTATTGGAAATGAACTACTATCTTCATGGCAAGCACCGATCTGAGCGATAACACGAGTGTAACGAAGTTCATCGCTCCAAGGAACAACTAATCGTATTGAACAGTAAAGACAGTGTACGAGCGTCGTGGTACCTAATCCTATCCTACTAACGTTCACGCATACCCGTCCTACATTCATTTCTATTCTTATTCAAACGTACGCTCATATGTGCGTAAACAATAAGGCATGTAGATATACACATGTGTATGCACTTAGCACGTGGAAACGTGAAAAAATTATTAAAAAAATAAACACAGAAACTAAACATTCGGTTTGATTTTATTAACAATGACTGCGAAGTTTTGGGTTTGCACCACTCTGACAGTTAGTAGTTGCACTAAAACACGTCATCCTTGTGAACTAAACACGTGAAACTTATCAAAGAATTCAATTTTTGCTGATAACATTGTTTCTCTAAAAGTTTGCTACTTTCTTAAATACATGTTGAAATCCTGTTATAATTTAACAAAAAACGGACATGCAGAAAGTGAATAACACTATCCACATGTTTTAAACACTTTTCTTAAACAACTTTTCTCTGACACTTCCCATTTTATTTTAATTATTTATTTTAATAAGCCGAATTTTTAGGTTATTCAACATAAATCATATAGTTACATATATTGCGTCTTACATGCTACAATTCCCGTTTGAGAGAAACGGTATAGTTTTGAAGGAATATAAAATAGTGTTAAGTGTTTAATCTGTATTAAAAATATTAAATCCTATTTGACGTATTTTATTTTCGGCGGAAAAAATGTATGGAAAACGTTAGTTTTTCACATACCTTCTTACAAGTGTTTGATTTGGAAATCCGTGATTTTTTTTTGTACGGGGAAATAAGGGTTTAACATCAGTCTACAATATCTGTCTACATTTCAGCCAAGGTGTAAATTCTCAGCTAGTGTCGATGTGTCGATGTCATTACTATAGCATGATTATTCTGGTAGGTTTTCGATGTAAAGCTATACTTATATTCGTTAGGTATTCTAAAATGGTATGTTATTGAACGTTAATTAGTATCCAGCTCACTTCACTCATAAGAGGGATGAGCTAACTCGTAAAAGTCACAGGTTAGATGAGCGCGTTGCGATGATCCTGGCGACGACAGGCCGAGGCCGAGGGCAACGTTATTACGGATCCGTCTCGCTCGGCTGACACATTACAGTTAGGTCCTTACCAGTACTGTAATAGGTATGTAGATTAGATACGCCTGTTATACTGTGTGCTGTTCTTTTGTTGGCTGTACGGGTTGTACATAATTACTGAAAACAAATTAAAACCCAATGATTTTGCTATCTTAGCAACACCTGCCGGCGGCCATTAAGATAACGCTAACGTAACGCTATTGTACCGACCTATCCCATGTGGATGGACGCATGCAGCAGACCTGATTCATCACTTAGAAAATTTATCGTTTTATGTTTTGCTACTTTTTCAAAAACGATGTTAAATTTTTTAAGTGAGTTAAATTTGATGTATTTCATATTAGATAAAGTGTTCAACGGTTCTCACATACGTTACACTATAACGGCGAATTCAACGTTGCGAATTGAGCTTATTGAATTCGCTTTAGCAATTTGGAATTTCATTAATCAAAAACTTAACGGTTAAAATTTAAGTATAAGGCGTGTGTAGAAATTTTTACTCGAACCCCTTTTTAACCGGCTTTTACATTTTGTAGCCATTTAAAATATTATTTACTCGCGAAACGAAATGTTTGTTATTTTAAAAACACAATTTTTGCATTATTAATATTCATTTGGCGAATACGTCGCGGTGAAGATTTAAGTCACAGGTAAAATCTTCGTACTTTCTCAAACTCTAAATGTCAAAATTCAGAGAGCGAACGTTGATCCCAGTACGCCTTGCCTTCGGTACGCCTACTTCTCCGAGTTTTTCTGATGTGGCTATTGTGCAATTTGCTACCACCCAAACGCGCGCGCACCCATACTCACACGCGCGCTCGCTCAGTCTCCATGCGTTCCAGTATCAACAGCACATAATTATAGAAGAACCGTTATAGAACATCTTCGATTTCGTGAAGCATACTGTAACGTGTAAATCACGTGTGTCGAATTAATTTGAAAACATAATGACTATTTATTAAATTAACCTTGTTCTGTGTAACAAGTTAATCATATTTAACATTAAAAATATATAAAAATAAATGTAAATTTATTTAAAATAAAATTGATTATTCTTTTTAGAAGATTTGTTGGCGCTGTGAATCATGTTGTATTTTGACGTATGTACATCTTTTTTTGTCACTAAAAGCTTTTTACCCTTCACACCATTTACAGTAACAATTTACAACCTTTTTACCATTTACAGTAACAATTAAGTATTTAAATAAATTTGGAATTAGTTTAATTTAAAAAATTTATAGGCCTAATCATTCTTATGAAGTTCGGTATTTTCCACCTGGATTTATGGGAATCTTTGCTCTGCTTAATCATTAAATTTAAACTCTTTTCAACATGCTTCAGGGTGATGATATGGGAAAATTTAGAAATAAAATCGGTTTAAGGAAACATTATTATGGATTTGAATTTTTGCTTATCTATAAGATTACAAAGATATAAAAATATTTTAAAAAAATGTGAAACAAAAAAATCCGAAATCTTCATTAGTCTTGGGCGTATAAACTAGGAAGCGACTAGACTAAACTAGGTACATAGATTTTTCTGGTACCTAAACGACTTGTCGTCTTACAGTTTGCTAATGTAGACCAGTTTTTCTGCTACTAATTTTAAAACAGAGCGCACGCGTGTTTTTCTGTATGTGCGTGTGGTCATATGTTCACAATCATCATCATTAGAAGTTGGCTCCACTACTGAGCGAACGTCTTCCCAACCATTCACCAGTGATTTCTGTCCCCAGTTATAATTATGCAGTTCAGGTATAGGCCTACCACACTTCTTAACCAGATCATCCATATATGTTTCAACAGGCTGTCCTCGTGGTTTCTATACGTCTCTTGGCTCCAATCTAGTGCCTCGTGACCTCTGCCATCTTTTTGGCTAGTTAAATGGCCTGCCCACTTCTATATTATTTTCCTAATTATATAAATCATAAAACGTATTCTAGTTTAGCTTTATAACTGTTTAATCGTGTCTCTATTTTACTTTGTTGTTTCTATTATTGTCTCTCCATCCTTCTCTGTGTAGTCCGCAGTTTCTGTATCATACTCGTGTTGATTGTTCAATACGTCATTGCAGGGAACACGTACAGATTAAAATCTTTCCATTTTAAACACAACCATAGATTATTATTTATATCTTATAATATTGTTATCTGTACAGATATAGATATCTTATATCTGTACAAAAACAATTTACGCCATCCTTACTAATTAACAATTTCTGGTATTGCATGCCTAGTATTATTATTTTACCTAATTATTTGACTATAGATTTGATATGAAATATCCTCCTTACCATAATCCCTTTTCTATTCGTAACTTGTTAGATAGCACGTTCAATTTTTATTGGGCTGTTAAATTTGAACATATTTTAGATATAATCTGCAAATAACCCTTTGCAGTCTTTCGATTTTCTAACGGCTTCACTATATCTTTGTTGTTAATTGAAAAGTTGTTCCTAATCTACGAATGTGTATTAAAGGTGTACGTCCACAGTACGTCCATTCGCTTATACGTCCATCCGAATACATGCACTGAAAATACTTCTGTCTGATAAAGTATTATTTGCGTGGCTACTTTACACCGTTTAGTAATTTTATGTTAACTGAATTGTCAGTTTTCTCAGACGTGTTTGTGTTATTAGTTATTGAACTGTCTGTCACCGACAGTCAAGTCTCGCTAACACGTGTAGTTTCACTGGATATTTGTATTACCTTCGCAAATTGCCAGTTGCGACAATTTTTATCGTAGCTCAGTTTCAACGTTCGTGACTTTCGGTTTAGGCGGGTGATTGCATGAGAGCAACACTGTGTCCTTTCAAATTTCACTTTTTTTCTTTGTGCACTTTACCTGAATAATACTTGAACGCTGTCTTAATGCTTTTGCAAATTTTAGCGATACACCGGATTAATTTATTCTTAATCGCCAATGTCCTTAAAAAATACAATGTTCTTAAAAAAATACAATGTCCATGGAACTTTCTGTTCTTTTAAAAAATTACAAATTTAAAAATGCTCTAAACTCTTATCAGTCGAGAGCTGATTAAACAGAATTGTTGCGCGCATCTACCCACAGAGAATAGGTCAAACATTGGCGGTAAAATACCGCATCTGATGGTAAAATATCACTATGTTAGCTTTCATTGTTCCTCTGTCCTCTGTCATTTCTATAGACGACAGCCCAAGGCAATATTGCCTTTTCTATTTTAACTAGTTCGCTGAAACATTGTTACAGTTATTACTTGATCTTATCTGTCATTCAAGTATAGTTTTTATATGGGCCCAATTTATCGTGTACTGGATCCTAAATCCATGATTTTTCCTTGAGGCTTTACTTTCTCACTCCTGTAAAACTTTATCCCTCGAAGTAAGTTTGTATTACCACTGTTTTATAAAATGTAACTTTTAGTGTTTTTGTATTTAATGCAGAGTAGAAGGCATAGTAATAAATTTTTTCTGTTATACCCTGTTATATATTAATTCATATTGATTACCTGTTATTGATAATCATAATTATTATTTTTAAACCTGAAATGCTCCAATAAACTTGAATTTTTGATATAATTTTTATCATAACAGGCATGTCTGGTGTACATGACCAGTTTTTTTTAGATTTATACTGCCTTGTAAGTACCTACAAGGTAGGACTTGTAAAACAAATAGTTTACCATTTAGAAATGGTATGGTGTAAACACACGTAACTCGTTACTTGCTGCTCCTCCAATTTTATTGCAGTAAGCTACTCACTCCGACTTAGCGATCAGTTCATTTATGCTACTTTCTCTAAACAAAAAAGACAGAACGTAAATTACTTTTTAATACAAATAATTAATTTGGGTATTAGATATAATTCTGTAACTTAATGAGTATTAGCAATAGTTTCTAATGTAACTTCAAATTGCAATAATATTAATAATTCAGGCGCAATTTAAAATCTTAAGCAACTGCTGAACGGCTACTTGTCATGTTCCGGACGAGGCCTTTCAGTGTTTCCACCATTTTTAAGTCCTAAACCATTTTCAAGTCCTAACCTTGGGTCGCGGTTTAGGACTTGAAAATGGTGGAAACACTGAAAGGCCTCGTCCGGAACATGACAAGTAGCAGTTCAGCAAGTAAACACGACAAAGTTGGAATTTTAGTCTGCTAATTCAAATAACAAGATGAATTAAGCAACTGCATAAAAAGCCATACATACAAGTCTACACGTTTAAAACGTTGTTTCTAGAGACTTGGATGTTTTTGTACTATAAGTGATATTGCAAAAAAAAAAGTAAATAACAAATGTTCCTTGCGAGAAAAGCTTTATAGAATTAATACATGGATATTCAATACGCAGACCAACATACGTAATCAGCCGCGAGCTTTGTTGACCATTAAAAATTACAAACCAGATGGTAAGAATGAGTAGTAACAGATTTTATATAAATTCTTGTGTCGTATACCCATTGGCAATTTATGGAGCCGCTGGAAATATTATCTGTAACTTAAAATTTTAGATCAGATTTGTAACAGATCTAAAAAGGAAGTTTAATGTGAAAGTAACTCAGGAGATTAATGTAATTTATAATTACATAGTTACGTAAGTAGAGGGATGAGCTTTAACAGCCCTTTCATCTGAGTTCGCCCAGCGTAGAAGTTACGTACATATAGCGTACTTTACGCCTTTGTACCACATGGTATGGTAAAGTACGGTACATGTCTGTGCACAAGTATAAGACTATCGTGGCAAACCAATCGCTACATGCCTGCAAACCCGAGCCACATTATTAAGGCTACACAACGTATCAATGAGATCCGAACAATGGCTGAGCAAGCTCATGACTTGTTTTCGTGACACTGCGGTCAAGCCCTACCGCTCGGCGGTCAGCTGCAGCGTACACCGTGTGTTGTTTTATACATATATACCAATGTTAGTGCGCGCGCGTGAGAGCAGATTTTTAGCTTTTTTTTTTAAAAAAAGTGAAAAGTATTAAGAAGTGTACTTTCCTTTTCTTAATAAAAATTTAAGTATGACAACAGAGATCGCTCAATATCATCAAAACATTGAACGTTATTGGATACAGTATATATTAAAACAACGAAAATATTTTAAAAATAACAGATCTGTTTGGCTAAAGATAACGCATCTGTGTAGCAGATGAAATATCCTACACTCGTGCATGAAAAGTCTTAACGTATACATATACGAATCAAAATTAAAATCTCCTGAGAGTACTGAAAAAGTTTAGTGAAACATTCGCTACTGTTTTTGATTTTGGAACATAATTCTCTTCCAAAATGAAGCTAAAACAATACTTAGTACAAACACCGCTTCTCTTAACCTGATCTCATTTGTAACTTTATCACATGCGTAAAGCAGTTAACTTGAAAATAACTTACTCCATGCTGCAGTTGATTCCGGTGTCTACTTTCCATTTCAATATTCTAAATTCAGCGACAATATAGATATTTGAAAGATAAGAAGGCAAAGTGCATTCTTGTCTCACTACTTTATTATTTGAATCTCTCTTCTCAGTTTACGATTCAGATCGAAGGCAATAGTTGTTCTCTCATATTAACATTAGAATGCGTGTTGTAAAATCTTTCTTAAGAGAGGTTATTCTCTTTGTCAAATGCTTTCCCTGTGTCTACTAAACCCAGGTGGGTTACGATCATAGCGCCCCCTTTTTCCATTATTTGATTTAACGTCAAAATTGTTTTTTACAAGATCTCCCATCCCTAAAGTCTTTCTGGTCTTCTGATATCAGATAATCCGCCGCGTATTTTAAACTTCTATATACCATTCCTTTGTAATGTGTTAAGAAATCTGGTTCCTCTACAGTTACCTGTACTTGTACGACTCCTGTTTTGTGCAAATAAATAACTTTTGCTTGTTATCATTCTGTGAGGACCTCATCGGGGCTTTCCCAGTACATATAAATAACATGTAATATACGTTAAATGCTGATACCTTTTAAATCAGACCCCTTGCCAGTCTTTGTGTCCTCTACAGTTGTTATTAATTATTCCAACCAGGTCCTACCTAAATAGTAGTGAACACAATATATTTTGTTAATCCGATCTTCATGAACATTATGGCAAAGTTAAGCGTAATATCTTCCCATTGTTTCTCTTATATATAATTAAGTGTTACAGTCTCGTCACATCTTTGGTAATTGTCTTCACTATTTTGTAGGCGATTGATTGACGTTGCAAAAGGTATCTTCCATGCCCGTTTGTGTGCTTTCCTAATGGTTTTGCTTGCAACTTTCTTTGCTTTATTATATTTCTGAATTTTGCTCTTACGCGCTCCGTATAGTTTTATTAATAATCTCTTTTATTTCATGTGGTCACATATTTAATCCCTATATACTTATAAATTTTCTCCTACAACCTAGTGTTTCCTTAGCTGTCTGAATAATTATGAGTTTGGATTCCCCCACTCTTCTTCTAAGCTCTTCCAAGCTGAATAGTGGTCAGAGAAAATTCCATATTCTCTACGAAATCTTATTGGTAATTACATAATCTATGAAGGAAGGTGTTCAAGAAGTTAAATCCACTAAAAGTTGGAAAAATTCACGTAGCATCTTACCATCTTCATTTACTGTTTCCTTCCCAAAAGTACGTAGTATAACTTCAGTTAGTATATTTGCAATCTTCACATTCAACTCTCTACCTATAACGTCACGATTTTGTTACATTTATCTACAATACTTTAAAGTTTGTTGTAAAGTTTGTTCAACAATAGAGAGGGCAAGTTTTTCTTCTCCTCCTTTGGAGTATACACACACTTATAATATGACCACACACACACACACACACACACACAGATAATATTATTTAGTCTTTAAGGTTATAAAGTTATACTTTCATCAATATAACTACGCTCCTGCATATTCCATTCCCACTCTTTTTCTACAAATATTGCATCATCTTTTGTTGTCCTGGTTTCCTAATTTGTACCACTATAAAACATAATATAGAATAATTTTAATGAATATGCTATAATTATGATTTTTATTTATAGGCCTACATATTACGTGTATCCTAATTTGTAGTAAGTAAAAAAAGTCAATGATAACGAAAAACAGTGTACACTGCATGTAAAAGTTATTATATTTAACCTTTTTGTAGTTATTAAAGTATGTGTGTGGTAAGGTTTAAGCACAAGAACACACACACGCGCGCTTGTTCATGCTTTGAACTTTAATAACCCGCTCTTACGTATCCAGTAGGTACAGTATATCCGTGTAGGCTAACAGAGTGACTCAGCACGCCTACAGTTTCCCCGCCCGTGTCCCGTTTACGTAACGTAACGCTTTCAGTGTAAATATAACTCCCGTATAACACCTTTCTTGTGTTTTTTTTTATTTCATATTTTTATGAAGCTTTTGAAAAAATTTACACCCCCGTCAACGTTACTTACACTCACAAGCTCGGGTCTACACATTGGGCTTATCTGGCGTTCTAGCACTAATATTTGCCTGGAATTAGTGTTAAATTTTTCAAAGTTTCCACGGAGGTGGTCCCCGCTCTTCTGGGTGGGGTATTTCATGCCCCCTATATCCCCTCCGGTGCACCCTCTAATAATGGAGGCTGCGCGCGCCTATGTCGATAATATAGATATTAAAAAGAGAAGGTGGCAAAGTTCACCCTTATCACACCCATTTATTCCAACTTTGTCACTACTTATTGCCACACTGCTAAATACTTCGTTCTTGACAAGGCTTTTCGGTGTCTCCACCATCTTCAGGTCTTAAACGAAGATGGTGGAGACACCGAAAGGCCTCGTTAAGTACGAAGTATTAAAACTAACGAAACTGGAAGTGTAAGCGAGTTGCAAGTGGTAGATAGAAAGAAGAGGAATAATGTAAGGTTAGTGTTTAAGTATTTAAAAATTAAAGTTAGGTCGTTTAAGACCTGAAGATGGTGGAGACACCGAAAGGCCTCGTCAAGAACGAAGTATTTAGCAATGTGGTAATAAGTAGTGACAAAGTTGGTGTTAAGATGGATGTTAATAAATCTAACAAAACTGGAAAGGCACCCCTTTATTATTTGAATGTCTCCTCTCAATTTACCATTCAGCACTCAGTTTACTATTCCACTCAGTTTATCACTCATCACCATTAATATTAAGTGATAGACCAACTTGTGATTTTTTACAGGGTAGATGTTTCACTATGATAGAAACGTTTTGGCCAAGGACTTGGAAAAGTGGAGTGTACAATATGTTTGCTACACAAATATTAACAGTACTAATTATTGCCGCTTATCGGAACGTGTGAAACGTAACATATCTCTCAGTATCTGAAACCATGGCGAAACATCACCAACTCCTTATTTTTAACTTGATTGTTTTGAAACCTCTATGAAGACCCTTTAACGTGTGTTTTTAAGTATTATTCATCTTATATTTACCCGATTCACGATTCTCGATTGACACTATTAAATTTACTCTGCTTTGTAACTGTCGGCTAAAACTTAGCTTCATTTCTTTTCTCATTTTTTTGCTCTTTTATAATAAGTAAACCCCTTACACAAAATATTGTAAATGTCGTATGTCAGTATTCTGTACTCTGTATTCATCATACCGAAAATGTTACAGTGCTTTTAACGTATCAACAATATTGTGAAAAATTGTTACAGTATTATCCAACAATATTCATAAAAACGTTAAGTTTGTTTTCCACTAAGAATCTTATAATAAGTGAAGAAGTTCTAAATATTCACAAATCACGTACAGGCGCTTTGTTTTACCACACTTCTTTACTGAAATTAATCTCAAGTACATAAAATCGCTTTCTTGTCGATTTCTTGTTAGTCTCACCGATATAAACCAAACTGGTTTCGTGTAATAACTTCCTTCCGACTTCTTTTTAATCTTATGTACAAAATATTTGGTTCAATTTTTTATATATAAGGTATTAAATTATAGCGTGGCTCTAATGTGTATTGGTTTGAGACAGGAGCAGTGACGTGTTTCTTGATTTATTGTCCCTGTTTAATTAGTTACCACCTATGCTTCATTATATTTTCAACCGTCCAGCTGCCAACAGCTTATTATTTTTTGATATCTTTTTTTATACCTGTCTGCTGGTTGAGACAGTGATTCCAGACTCCTGTTCTTCTTCTCAGTATTCGTCGGTACATTTCTACCAGCACTTGGCTATTACACTACCCGCTCTGGCACTTCCTATTGTCTGTAAAGAAAATTTTAACGTTTTTGCTTTAACAATTTTATTTCAAAATTTGTGTTCACGTTACTGTTTTCCAGTCTCTTTAATTTCTTAACTTATTTGTTTATTATATAAAGTTAGGAATAAAATAGCTTTGTGCCCGGGTGTGTTATACATCTTTAGTTTTTGATTACTTTTAACGAAGCTGTGCTCAGGAAATTAAAATGAAAGAAATTACATAACTCCAGACATATTGGGGATTTCAGAACGTTTTTCTCTATCGTTGAGAACCATTGAGACTTCTATAAATCTAAGTAATGAAAATGAATTTTGTATGTTTAGTTTCATTGAGTTACAACTGTCTTGAAACTCAGGGAGCAATCTGTGATTAGTCTCATCTTTCTGATAAAAAAAATAATTTAAATTAATTAGAAAATAATTTTGGTTTCGTCGTCGCACATTATCTCACAAAATCATGTCTGCTTCTTTGCGAGATCGTACAATCTTGAATGAATCACTAGGAGAACGGTGCAGGTGAATGCAGTGAAGAACAGAATAAAATAATATTAACTATAGTTTGGGTCACAGATTCGCAAAGATAATAATTAAATGTGGACTGCGGAAGTGATGTATACCGAATAGCGAACAAATTCTATATAAATTAATGTCATAGATTTGAAAAATTAACGTTTTTAATACCAGTCTTACGTAATAACTGGTTAAATTGAGTATGTTCCTTAAAATTATAAACTCGACCGGTTCTGGCTGGGATGAAAACACATGAAAAAAAATATTAGAGCGTGTAGAACAATCGCCTCTACGGGCTTGTGCCAGAATTTTGCTCAAAATGTTTTTAATTACCTCACATTTTGGCGTTTTTAATTCATATATATATAAAAACCAACGTTTTTAGCAAAAATCGTCTGTCACGAAATTTTGTTTCATCGTTAATGTTACTAGATGCAGTTTTTCCGTAATAATAACTTGAGGATACACAGAGTCTTTACTTTCAGTACACGCGTTTATATTAGGGGTCTTCTAATACCAATATAATTGTAATGGAAAAAACTCGGGTTAATTTTTATTCACAATCGATTAAAAGACTGTATTCCCTACAAAGTTTAAAGAATTCTACTCCAGTTTAATTATGAAAACAGTATTTGTTGTAATACACACAAAGACATGTGCGTATTGTAGCCTATATAGGTATTGGTACTGTATAGATATAGGTATTAGAATAGATATATAGGTATTATGCATATGTGTTGATGTGTGTGTGTGTGCGCCCGCGCGCTTCTTTACGTTTATTGGTGTTTTATAAATGACGGTTAGATTCTGTCTGAGAACGTTCCAGAACCAGTATCTTCGAACAAGGACAACTTGTTGAGGGTAGGAGTAAGTACTGAAACAGCACGTCTCAAATGCATGACCGAAGTAACTGAGAGTATTAATAGTGGGTAATGTGTAAGTGGTCTTTTTCTTGATATTGAAAAGGCACTTGAAAGACCCAGCCATAATATTCTACCACAAAAATAGGTGGTGTGACACACGATTGGTTTAGTTCCTACCTTCAGTACGGTAACAATGTGTCAAAAATGAATGTCGCATTTAGTCAAATTTGGAAAATAATACATGTCGTGTCGCAAAAGGGATGGGGGGCAACATTGTTTATATATAAATAATCCGTGTGCTGCCACATTAACTGCACACAATACAGCACTTTGTTATGTAGAGGTTATTGGGGGAGTTCTGGAAGATGGTTGTTTGATAAAAGTAATATCCTCTAAAATGCTTATAAAAACAAACAAATTACATTAATTTCTCTACAAGAGGTAGTGCAAGCTTGCGTTCTAAAATGATACACAAATGTTAGGATTGTTTTCATAGGGGAGGTGAGTGTATGACTTTTCTGTAGTACTATAGAGTGTGCAAATTATTATATGGATGAGTTGTATAAGAAATTAAATTTTAATATAAATTTAATCAAATTATAAAAAAATTCGTTTGTAGGATTCAAGTATTTTATTTCCTCCCTGACACATGCCCTATACAAACAATGCGGACTCTGAACTTGTGCACAGCAGACTAGAACAGGGGATCATCTGTTGGGGAAGGGCTTATAAAACTGATTTAAAAATACTGTAACAGTAGTTCTTCAGAGTAACAGTAGTTCTTCAGAGTAACAGTAGATAACAATGATCTTTAAAAGTGCAAACACGAAACTTAATGTTGTACGAACATCTACGGGACATCTCCAACCTTAACCACAGTACTGGTTATATCATCGTATATCATCCCATCCCCCGTTAGCGTTTGACTCGTTTCCACTGAAGATGGTAGTCAGCGGCACTGCCGAAACGTCCGATTTTGTCACAAACTATGGAACACGACCAAACAGCCCGGGAGTTAATTTTAACTCAAAACGAATCTTAATATTCTTGTTTTTTAAATCTCTAAATTTTCCCTCTGATATGGTTGTACAAGTACAGAGTCTTCAAAACCTTATATTTTAAAAGTGTTAATTCACATTTTCTAGTAATACTGTAGACCTTTCAAACGCCCTAGACATGATGATTTTGCAGATCCTAGGCAAAACAGCATATCTGTATAAAATGTTTTAAACTTTTTACCTCCTACTATATATAACATTGTCAGATGAGATTAAACGTTTGAAAAATAAAAGTAAATCCTAAAAAAACATAGAAGTAAAAATGAAATTTGGTTGGTATAATATATGGATACTGAAGATTTTATATCACGAACTCAAAACATTGAAAATATTCGTCGAGGATGGACATAAATTGTACATGTGTGTACTTATGTATGTATCAGTGTATGTATACACGTACATGTTTTAGTAAACTGTTATTTGAAAGTAAAATGTTTTGGTTTTTATTTATAGTATTAAGTTAATTTAGGTTTAAGTGTATATAGGCTATAGTAAATAGTTAAGTAACTGCTATAGGCATAGCGTAATTCAGATATAGCATACTGTAACTACAGATTTTAATTTTAATTTGTTTTTGCAAGAATTTGATGTTTCGTTTTTCAAGAAATGTGGTATATAGTACATCTAACATTCTATGCGCTGTGTATATCAAGTACATACATCTTGCATGCTGGTCACCGCCTATTATTTTATATTCTTAGTGGGACACCAAAACAGGAAATAGCCTCAGGGGCCTTATTTTGTCTTCAGTAATTAGTATTTTGCTTTAAAATTTTACTTGACTGTACTTTCTTTTTCTATGCAGATAAAGATACGTAATTACATCATCAACATCATTACTTTTTGACTTCTCTTTAGTGATTCTTCTTAAAAACACAAATTCAAAGAAATGTTCGAATATCAGTTTGTCTGATTTAGTTACAATTGCCTGATTTCATTATCAATTCTCAGAAAGAATGCCTAACATTTTACCAGACTGCTTTAAAATGTGCTGCTACTCTTTACATTTAAAATGGATTACATACTGCCTTGAATGGATTTCCGAAATGTCTTGTGGAACTAAAAGTAATCGTTTGTTGAAACAATCTGTCATCCTTAGATTAAGATGATAGACCAGTGTCTGGAGACTACAATTAGTAGACAAGTCCATTACAATGAAAGATTTTCTACGAAGAACTGTCTTAAAACTCAGTGAAGAAAATTACCTCCATGTTCATATGTATCCACGTTTCTAAGGGCTGAATAAACAGGAGTACTTAACCACTTAACCAAACAACTTGAGTATAGAAATTAGATTGAAAAGCGACAAGTTTTAAAATTTACGTGTTAGCAACCATCGAACGTAAGAACTTAAAACAGAACACATTTTGTACACACGTGTATACTGACATAGCCTGTTATATTTTGAACACTCGTGCATGCATGTCTATCCTTCTAAATGTTTGTGCTTACGTGACTGTGTAGGTGTTGAAGTATATGTAATGAATCAGAAGAGTTTGTTTATAATTTAAACAGAATTTGGTAGTCGAGAATATATGCACAAGAGTTTCTCACACAGTCCCTTGTGAGAATAATACATATTCTCATCAACAAGTGAGAAATTTCATACAGTGCATTAAACATACAAACTGTTGGATTTCGTTGTCCATGACGTGTCCGTTACTTAACTAAATATCACTATTGTTTGACGACTCGGAACACTAAGTTTTTTATAAGCAAAATCGTAAAGATTTACCTTACAGCCTAAACCGGCTTTCACCTTTAGAAGGCTTCATCAGAGGCTGCCGTTGGTAGCGCTGTCCGTCTTGTTGTTGGCGACGGGATAGTTTTCCGAAAGATCGATGCTGTGTGTGTGTGGTGAGATGTGTTCGAATAATGTGTGCGATTTGAATTGTGTCTGTTCGTTTAGGATGTCGTTTTTATTTGTTTTTGTGTGTTTGTATATTTCTAATTGTTCTAGAGTGTCTAGTTTTCGGCCTTTTGTGTGTACGTGTAGAATGTTCATGTTATTGTCGATGTTTTTATATGTGTGGTTTGCTTCAATGAGGTGGTTTGCAAAGGTGGATTCTGTAGTGGTGTGGAGTGCCTTTGTGTGTTCAATGTATCTCTGTTTGAAGCTACGTCCTGTCTGGCCTATGTAGAATTTATTGCAATTTGAGCAATTTAGCTTGTATACACCGGGTAGATCGAATTTGTTTTGTGTTTTGTGCGTGCGTCACAAAAAACGAACAAACACTCCTTGATAAAGGCCTAAAACATAACATACATTACAAACATAACAACCAAACACTAACAAAGCTCATAATTGACACAGAAACAAATATACAAAACACAGCACCAGAACATCAAGACACTCTAAGACATAATATAAACAACATAATAGGAGTACATAAGACACCCGACAACAACAACCACAACTCAGAAATACACACAGCCATTAAACTGAGGGAAAAGGCACACAAACACAACATCACATTTGTAAAAGCAGACAAAGGCAACACGACTGTAATTATCCCCACAGACAACCTACACAAAAAAGTACAAAACTTCATGGAACAGAACAACATCACAGAACTAAAACACGACCCCACCGACAGATACCAAAACTCAGTAAAACAACTAGTCAACAAAGCCAAACACATAATGACACATAAACAAAAGCCTTACATGAAACAAATCCGACCATCAGCACCTACCCTCCAAGCGCTTCCCAAAATCCATAAAGAAGACATTCCGATCCGCCCCATCATCAACTACCGTAATGCCCCTGCACACAAACTCGCAAAATATCTAGACAAAATTATTAGACAACACACACAAATAGACAACAACATTGCAGTAATAAACAACACTGACCTAGTAACAAAAAACAAAGACATACACATCCCCCATAATGCCACATTAGCCTCCTTTGACATTAAAAACCTGTACACAAACATCCCCATCTCTGAAACAATCACCATCCTACAAAACAAACTCAAACAAAACAACACACCAGACGAACTTATCAACGAAATTACAGAAACTCTGAACATTATCACAAAACAAAACTACTTTACTTATAACAATAAATACTACACACAGAACGATGGCTTACCCATGGGCTGCCCCATATCCAGCATTCTAGCGGAAGTCTTCCTCCAACACTTAGAAAAAACAAAAATACTCACAAACAATGACAGACACTCACATAAAATACTATACTGGCACAGATACGTTGATGACATTCTAATACCATACAGGGGGAACAAAAGACAATGTGAACAGTTACTTACGCACATAAACAAAATACATAAAAACATAACCTTCACTGCCGAATACGAACACAACAATACCATAAACTTCTTAGACCTTTCCATCACAAAACTAGAACACAAGCACAAATTCAGTATATACAGAAAACCAACTACAACTGACACACTAATACACAACACCTCCAATCACCCAATACAACACAAACTAGCTGCTTTTAGAACCATGATACATAGACTTAACAACATCCCCTTAGATGAAAAAGACTACAAAGACGAACTAAACACGATAAAATATCTAGCAGAATCTAACGGATATGACAGAACAATAGTCAGTAAACTCCTACACAAAACACAAAACAAACAACAGACAAAGACAGAAAATAACAAATTCATAACACTAACATACATCAACAAACAAACTGAAAAAATTGCCCACAAATTCAAAAAAGCAGGATACAGAATCGCTTACAAAACTACTAACAAAACAGAACACACACTATCAAAACGCACGCACAAAACACAAAACAAATTCGATCTACCCGGTGTATACGAGCTAAATTGCTCAAATTGCAATAAATTCTACATAGGCCAGACAGGACGTAGTTTCAAACAGAGATAAACTTACATTGAACACACAAAGGCACTCCACACCACTACAGAATCCACCTTTGCAAACCACCTCATTGAAGCAAACCACACATATAAAAACATCGACAATAACATGAACATTCTACACGTACACACAAAAGGCCGAAAACTAGACACTCTAGAACAATTAGAAATATACAAACACACAAAAACAAATAAAAACGACATCCTAAACGAACAGACACAATTCAAATCGCACACATTATTCGAACACATCTCACCACACACACACAGCATCGATCTTTCGGAAAACTATCCCGTCGCCAACAACAAGACGGACAGCGCTACCAACGGCAGCCTCTGATGAAGCCTTCTAAAGGTGAAAGCCGGTTTAGGCTGTAAGGTAAATCTTTACGATTTTACTTATAAAAAACTTAGTGTTCCGAGTCGTCAAACAATAGTGATATATACAAACTGTCTCACATTTTTGTGTATTAAGACATCATTTCAATTTACAACGGCGGTTATCAAATCTGTGCACTCCTTGGGGACACGGAGACGTCTCAAAGGGACGTAAATCAAATTGTATTAACCTGCATTGTAAAATAAAATTGTAAATCAAAGATTCTAGCCTGCATTTAACATATGTTTATATCAAATCTTTTAAGGTTTCTAGAGAAAAATTATAAAATTTTCTAAAGATAAACGAGACTAACATGTTCTGGTTGTCTACAGTAACAGAACACCGTCAGCGTCGAGATATGTGTATAGCAAGTGTTACGATGGATAGAAATCAATCTGTTAATTTAACAGACAAGAGTCAAGAACAACCTGGTGATTTCTCAAATGAAAGTTGTTCAAAACACGCATTTCAAAATTAAATGTCCGAGTTTTGAATGAGTGTTGAAAAACAATCTCTAACATTCCACAAGGAATTTGTAATGACCGTTTTTACATCGAAAAGTGGATTCTTGGATTTCTTAAATATACCAAAGAACCACTTAAAGCTAATGACCCTAAGTACTGAGAGTTACAATATTCAATATTTTGCTAATTATAAATAACTTTTTTCCAGAAAAAGTATAATTTGTTACACTGAAATTATGATTTTTAAGAACTTTTCAGTTTTTAAAATTATATATCTCATTAATTTTAATTTGTAAAAGAATTTAAAACCACCAGTTGCTTTTTCCCATCCTGCGATATTCGTGATAACATAGTTACATAGAATTATTTAATAAAATTTATTTTTATTTAAACTGTATCTTTTCCTTTGTGTATATTAAACGCTGGACATGTCCGTGAATGCGGCTTATTATATAGATTAGAATGTTTAGAGAATACAAATAAATTGAAATAAGTGAACGTGACATTTATAGAATCAATGAAAAATAAATGTGGAAGAAAACAATTTTAAAAACTGATTATTGTAATATTCGATTTTAAATACATTTTAACTCATCGAGGTTTTGTTACTATTGAAATAGAATCTCTTTCAGTACACACATATTTATACGTTTTATTAAAGTTTAGAAACACATATTCGTTTATAAAGTTTTAATTTTAGCCTAAGTTATATGTCATGAAGCAATATAACATTGCTCCAAAAAGTGTATAAAATTTTTGTAAAATTATTACTAGTTAATGTTGCCATGATTATCGTGTCCGCGAGAGCCCTTCCTCTGTGCAAAATATATGTAAGTACCCCTTGCGGCTTCGGAGCGAAGGGCTTCATTAAAATTAATTTCAAGTTCTCATGATTTAGCTTAAGGTTATGTCGCGGAAACGGTGTTATGTTTGCGTTGTGTGTGTGTGTGTGTGTGTGTGTGTGTGTGTGTGTGTGTGTGTGTGTGTGTGTGTGTGTGTGTGTGTGTGTGTGTGTGTGTGTGTGTGTGTGTGTGTGTGTGTGCATGGAAGTGACGTGGGAGCGCCGGTAATACGGTTTCTGGAGAAGTAATTCATGTTACACGCTAACACTCATTCTTACAACTTTGACATCCTGAGGAAGTACAATACACATGTACGCAAACAGTACATTCTTCTGCCATTAATTACAGTAAGTGTTACTCAAGAGCAGGCATATCACAGTTATCTAACCTTACACGCTTCCTAACTTTGAATCATAACCAAACAAATACGAGTTGATTTTAATATTATATATTATATATGTAATATATAATATATAAATACTCGTAAATATATAATATTCACCACAATCTGTAATCTTTGTGTGTGTGTGTGTGTGTGTGTGTGTGTGTGTGTGTGTGTGTGTGTGTGAGAGAGAGGGGTGGAACATTTAAAAATTACGATAATTTCCTGTTTCGAAATTTTGTTCTTCAAAAGATTTGAATAACAGATTAAAATCGTATGCGTGTACACGCGTGACGGGGTTAATGAAATCTCAAGTAACATCACCGTGGAGATCTAGTCGTTCGTTGTTGTACGTTATACTCTAATAAGCAGTTTGTTACTCACGATAAGTTTTTTTATGTTGTTTGAAGTGTTAACTCACGATACGCACTTGTAGACAGAGAGGAATGCATATAAAGCGACGGTAATGGTGGAGTAGGCCTATCTGTGATGCAGAGATTAGCGATTATGGCAGCTCAGAAAGACAAGATAAACCATAAACAATAAGTGTCTCCCAAAATCATGGGCGGGCCAGGGAAGGAAGCTCAGTAAACCACAGAAATCAAGATGTTTTATTTTATTAAATCTCGAAGTATGCACTATACGTTATTTTGTTATTACAGCTCTCCACAGATGAAACGTCACCTTCGGCATCAAAGCAACTATTATCAATCTTAATTAATTTGTTTGTCTCCATCAATGTATTATAGCTACGTTGTTGACACGTTTCTGCACATAACGGAAACAAAGGCTGCACCTACAGCATAATGACTACGTCAAGACGGCGGCTTCTTTGCAGGCGATAGGCTACTAATTGTGGCAACGCCGCGTCCACTTGGACTCAATACGACAATTCCATCTTACTATCGGTACGATCTGATTGCTGCACACAGACGGTTTTGGAACGCTGCACTTTTCAAAACACATTATTACATCAGTGGCTACCGATTGTCAACCCTTTGGCTGGGACAGTATTACAAAAATGAATTTATAAATTACTTTTTGTGTATTAATTAGTGTTTTTTATTCCCATTTACTACTTTATTGCTCGCCACATTACCTTTTATTTTTAGTTACTACCAACTAAGATGGCCTTCCATAAATAAAAGCTCTAAAACCTCCTCTGCGCAAAAGATAGCCGTTATTATACATATAACAAAGTGAGGTACTGAAACGGAGGGCGAAAATATAATACGAAAACAAAATTGTTTAACTAACGTCATAAATTTGATAAACTAAGGCAAAGCCTCAAACACTTTTCTAGAAACTTATATCCTATCAGTAATCTCAGATTTTTCCTGTTCATTTAAAACTGGTAAAAATATCTGTTTTATAAACAATTTAGTCGTACATCATTTTATCTCTGTGTTCGTGGCAGTTTTGTGTTGTTCTTCGTATTATATGAACTCTAATGAATGAAAGTAAAGTAACTTGTATACCCACCCACCTTTACATTATCAGTTTTACATGTGGTTCAGATTAAAGAAATGAATGCTGCAGAGATTTTACTATAATAAATATTTTATTTTACTATTCTCCATGAAATAAGGACATAAAATTAAGCATGTGTGAGAGTGGTTTGTTGTATGTGTGTTTGTGTGTTAGTAGTTAGCAGGCCATGCGTTTATGGTCTATTACCTACGTACCCGTTACGCCTTTTGGCAAGTGTTTCGTTATGGCTTATTACTGTTAAAAATATGCAATATAAATGTTACATACAATCATTTAATTGGTTCACCCACTAAACAGAACAGGGGTTTCATACATTAATCACCCTGCAACAAAAATAGAAAGCTTCACTATAATGTTTAATTGCACAAACGTTTAGTTACCTCAAGTGTGGAATGACTAGTTTAAACAACTGTAACAAACTTCAAACAAGTTGTGTTAACATAGCTGTTAGTTGAGTAATGTTGCCTGTGTAGTTGGCAATGGTGTTTCTACATTAAGGTTACTTTGATAAACTTTACTATCTGCTGAACAATTTGTGTACGTGATCAGCGCTAAAAAACGGTCTCGTATACTCTAATTGGGAACAAGGAACACATCGAAGCAAGTATAGGAATAGATTTCCATTGGCAAACAATTTCCATTTCCACTGAAAAATCAACACGCTTTCGACGTTTGTGAAACTGAAACGTTCAATCGTTTGTGTTACTTCAGAATTTGTCACTTCGATTTTCAAATAATTTATAACATTAGAATAATATTCAGATATTTTTAAAAGCGCTAATTTGTATATGATGGACCTAAATTGTATATTTTTGGAACAAGTTTGATTTAAACTTTTTCAGCAGACCGTATTACTTGCCCTCAGTAGTGTTTCGTTTTGCTGCTCACTTTCTGTATTTCTCAAATTAAGTAAGCTTACAGCTTACATTCTTGAAACTAAAATTTACAGACGTTTATTAAAGTACCGGTACTTTATAAAATCTCAATGCAAGTAACAGCAAACATTTAAACAATGTTATAAGTAAGAGTAAGTGAGAAGATAAGAGGGAGGGGGAGAAGATAGGGAGACGGAAAACTTTCCTTTACATCATAATTACCTTTGACTTTATTCTTGTTCATGGTAGAATATATAATTACAAATGCCAAGTTTTTCACCATTCAGAAAAATTCTTATGCCTTAAATCCGTTTCATAATTTCATTTATCATTCGCTTACCATGGCACCGTTAAGTAATTATTTTTTGTAAACCAGTTGACTGTTTCTTTCATGACTTTTGTGCTATCCATGCATTAAAATCACCAAGCGAAGCTCCACATTGTAGGTAATCAACACACTCAGAAATTAAACATGAGTTTTTTTTCATTACGTTCTTAAACAATTTCATTGATGTTTTCTCATCTTTTCTTTTTAATGACGTATTACGAATATTAATACCTTACAAAACTCTTAAAGAGATTACTTTCCCTCTTCAGGATAGAATTAGTTGTCTGTCATTTATTAATTTCAGTGGCATTTGATTCATGTGATGTGACTTATATACTATTGTAATTAATATCACCACTGCCACCACTACCACCACCACCACCACCATCACCACCATTAACAGCACCAGCAGCAGCAGCAGCAACGTCATCGTGACGTCTTTACTCACCTTTCGAGGCAAGTAAGTCGATCTGTCTAGCTCTTATAATCCACGAAAACATGGAGGAGAGATGAATCACTTCACCTCTACTTGTCATAATTATTCTTTTAAAATACGTCACAACATTTTTTACATTTTATACAGAGAAATCAGGGGTTTCTCTAATTTTATACCTTTCATCATAAACAACTCCCACAATTATGAAAAATGATTGGTCGAAGGTCGTCAGCGAATACTATCAGCCCTAACACACACGTAGACACACATATTAACACACGGCACATTAAAACGGATGTACATGCATGTTTACAGTTGTTTATTACGTCTCTTTCACATTTCGCACTTCAAGGCTGCTGTTCCCTTTCTCAAAACATCGCATTAACATTTAAAACCTCAACCAGTTACACAACAGTACAGTCCATCTCTGTTACACCATTTTTTTTTCTTTTTTTTACGTACGTGAGATTCTTCATCATTCATAAGTTTTAATCATAAGTAATTATTGTTCCTTGATTACAGTGTTTTGAATGGCAATTCACAATAGGTTTTGAGAGACTTAATATGGATTCGTTTCCAGTAATTTTTTTTTTTTTGCTCAAATTATAGAACAACGAATCTGTAATCGTAAATTCGCTTCCCACTGACCTTTTCCTCGAGTTTGTATTCTTTGGAAAAACAGACCTATTAGAAATACAGCATTCACAGTATTTTTGTACAGGTAACTGCCCTACACAGACTTGCGCACTCTGTCATTAACCTACTAGATATAAACAATGCTTTTTACTAGATATAATGATTCTGGTTATACAGACTAATGGCAGAAAACTAACCTATTGTCCAAGAGTGTGAAATTATGGGGTATTACATAAAATATAAGTAGGTTCTATTGATAAAATTCATAATTAGTCTACCGTAAATTATTAGATCTTTTTAGTAATATTTAATTTGTTCCCAACGAAATCGGTAAGAAGAAGAAAATCGGTAAGAAGAAGAAAGATCGACTTTCAAGAATGACGTAATAACGAACCCTAATTAACCATTATTTTCATGTGCTGGTAAATGATGCCTGTTGGAACGCTGGAGAAAAAACAATAAAATTAATTGAATGATATTCATGTAGAATTGCATCTTGTCATTCGTACAATATTTTTAACAGAATGTAACATGTTTTATATGTTTCGTAATTATTTAGTCAGTGTGCGTATACACCCTTAAAATAAAAAAGTGAGCACGTTTTCTTGAAAACAAAGTATACTTTTCTATACTGTATGTAACTTTGTTTCATGTTTTTCACATAAAAACAGGCAATACCTGATAGAGAGTTTTAAAAACAATTGGTTATTTGAAACATATCAGTAACACCAAGCCCTCGCGAAGATAAACGGTATATAAGCCTAGTATTGCATAGCTTTACAGAAAACAAGTTATTTACAAACAGAACAAAAACTGTGTTTTATTTTTTGAATTTCAAATCTTCTTGCCGAACAAAAGTGTCGCTATTAAAATCAGTTTGGGATATCAGAAGCTTTTCGGTTAAACGGCACGCACACATACATGTAGTATTATAATTTATATACTTACAAGTGTGTGTTTACGTGTGTTTTATTAAACTGTAATCTCTAAGCTTCTCGTCTTTATACGCGCAATTATCATAAAAAACTTATATATGTTGACGGCATTGAATTTGATTCTGTGAAATCTAATTCAGAAAACATAGTTCTTCAAATTGGCCAAGAAATAATTATTTTTTGACAGTCACATACAAACACACACACAAATAGGAGGAAGAAGAATAGGTAGGGGTGACTGGGGTTCAGACGACGTAGAGTATGCATAAAGACCGTTTTAAAGTAAAGAATGAATTAAGAATATTAACATTTAATCAATCAACTGTATTAATGGATTGCCTTTCTCCTTCTTTCACTCCGCTATTTTAACAACTCCCGATTAGCGTTTTCAAATTATTTATCTTATCATCGTTATCTGATATTTTATGCAATCTATGAATTTGTTAAATGTAAGCAGATGTGAAAGTGAGCTGAATATAAAACAATTCCTACTATTACACTTGCACGCTGTTTGCAAGGTTCTTTTTCTGTCACCACACGATATATTTTTCTGTTATAAATTATTTTAAGTACAAAATATTTTGTAGAGATATGCAAAAATTACCGGAATCAATATTGTGAAATTTTCCGTTCCATGAAAAGGAACTTTTCCCAATTAGTATTCACCACGTGTTATAATGTGATTACAAAATAGGTTTTAAGAGGAATGAATATCCTCTGAATAAGAAACCTTCACTCATTTGTTCTTAATTGAATTTGTTTGTGCACTAGACTAACAAACAAACAAAACGTTTTTCTTTAAAAAAAAAACACGAAAACATTTGTTTGTCGAAATAAACTTAAGGAAAATTAAAGTGTTTTTTAATAGCTGTACGGCAGTTAAAATTGCATTACGTGAAGGAGGACATAATCAACACGAAGCGTTTTTGTGTACATCAACGCTGCGACCTAATCGCTTCTGTGTGATGTACTATGAAGGCCTAATACGTGTCAGGAAGACAATTTGAATTCAGTGTATAGCACAAGTACGATGAACTCTATTTTGCGGCACGCAAAGAATCAGGAAGCGCCCGTCGTTGCAGACATCATTCTAACGTTTATTTTGATATGCCTTGTTGAATCCGGCCCTCTGAACGCTCGCTACCGTCCGTACAATATCTTTACTATAGCAATCTATACTATGTATAGTATCTGTGAAGATACAGATCTTTAGTATTCACTGTCGTAATATAGAATTAGTTTTTGTCTCCTTATTTCAGTGACGCGGTCACAAGTGACGGCTTCATTATAGTGTTTATACATTTACATACCACACTGATCAAATGTAGTACAGTATATCTAAACTCCAGTAAAGTGTTGCATGTTTTATCAGTATTTCTCTCGTGTCTCTCACGTTCACACACATGCATTATTTACCTACATGTATACTGAAAATAGGCTCATATATTTTGCTTTTATTAAAACGAGAAAACACTCTTGCAAGTTTAACTTGCTTTCACCGTAACAAACTGGAAGTGTGACACAATATTTCTATTGATAAGTAAAGTATTTAATTATTTAAAGTATTTACATAATTAAATTTTCATGATATTAAAATGTTAACTAAGTGAAGACGAAAGGTAATCGTCGGTTTAACTTTAATGGTAAATTCATGTTTCTGTACTTTTGCAAACTACAGAACCTAAATTGCCTTTACAGTTTCGAAATGCCCCCAGTTTTTCCAGTCCTGGGCTTAACTGGCAGATGGTGTCCATTGTCAAGAGACTTGAATTGTCATTCAAGTTTTCCTTTGGCGTTCCTTGATAAACCTACATAAACACTGAAATGTTTCAACCACTTTACCGATGCTAGACAATTCCAGCTGAATCAGCCCTAATGTACATACACATAAGATATTTTAATACTGGCGTATTTCTGCTACCACTACCTCCAGGTTGAACTAACTTTCTAAAAAAGATTTGATAGCTCACTGCTACATAAAAGAAGTAGGAGCAACCTAACTTATCAGAATTTCAGCCGTTTTCGATATTTGTCTTAAATGAACCGTACATCTGCTAGTTTTCATTCTCCCAACTGCAAGTATACGTATCATCACAACCTCTAGTTTATTGTACGTCAGACTTTTTGTACACAGTAGTAAACTTCTTTTTTGGCCACAGATTTATGAGTACATTTTCAAAACTTATCGATATCTCGACTAACTGAACGAGCGAAGTGAGCTCTCAGTTTTAACTCGACCGTTTGGCATTTGTCTGTCTATCCGTTTGGAGGATAATTAAACAGATAAATTATAAATTCAAGATAACTTCTGAACGCATCAATCGATTCTGTAAAACATGGCGTGTGTATCCATATTTTACCCTACAGAATTCTGTTTTTTTTTTTTTAGATTTATCTCCCCTTAAAAAAAATAAAGAGCAGGAGGCAAAGATGTGAGGGGTCAAAATTGTGGAAAAATCGCAAATGTTCATATGGGATATCAGAATAAAGAAAAGTTTAACCACAATCTGAATTTAGTGTTAATTTTTTTGTGACGACTATGACGCAAGGGCCCAAAAAGTCGATGAAAAGTTTGATATAATCGCAAAAATTTATGTTGCGTATCAACTTAAAGGGAATTTTAACTAAAATCGTAATATAGTGTTAAATTTTGGAAACCTCGTGGCCCGAAATGTGGATAAAAACGCAAACTCTATGTGGTATCAAATTAAAAAGAATTTTAATCAAAATCTGAATATATAATGTAGGGCCTACACCTCCGGAAATTTCAAAATTTTTGACCCACTTGCCCAAAAAAGGGATTAGAAATTGGAAGAAAAGTAAACATCTACCCGGATGTCAAGACTAAAGGAAATTTAAACACAAATTTGAATATTTGGAATTTTTAGTGTTTATTCTATGATCGATCTTCAGTTGTTATTACAGTATACTAAAACAAACAAAAATAGTAGAGTATTCGGGATTTTCGTAATGTTTATGATAATTGGAAAATTAGATAATATCAAAATTTATCTCATAATAAATGAATTTCGTTCAAAATAGTGAGAGAGTTCTGAAACTCAGGGAACATACTAGTTTGGAATTACTCCTTTTGTAATTCGCTTACAGGATCTTGAATAATATTTCTGTTGCCCCCATTCAGTAATAAAATGAAGTCAGTCACGTTACGTCTCGATGGATTCAGACTTTATGTACCCGTACTGGCTGTACGGATAGACAAATGAATGTTAAATAGAGTGAGTGACTTCCATATTTATCAAATACAACTGACAAATATCAATATTTCTAAAAATATAACTATATTTGCTTCGAAATAAATAATATCAGTAATATATGTCAATATTAACGATAATATATAACTGTCAGTAGTTTGGGTAGGTCAAATCTAGCGAAACTTTCACGTAGTCGATTAGAAAAAAGGTATCTTATCAAGTTAAGATAATTATTTTTAGATGCGGATAATAAAATGCTGAATATATTACATAGCTGATATTCTAAAGAGTGCGTTTTAACGTCTAATTTGGTACCGGTACTGATTGGGAAAACTAAGTCGGTTTTTTTTGTATAAGTGATTGTTTCGGTAATTATCAACATTACTGAAGAAGATCTTTGGATGGACAAGCATCAGTGGAAGATGGGAATCCAATCAATTCTGTAATCTTGGTTTCGGAAAATACGTAAACATAGTACAGCCGGAATAATAACAATTATTATCAGCATTTTTTAATCGCCTTTGTGTTTACTCAGATTTCTCCAGGCAAATGCTGTTTTATTGTTTTATGAACAATTATTTATAAATGTTTTAGTGGATAGTTAGTGAGGATCGGTCAATAATACAACTTTTAGTTATTTTGCGTCGACGTTTCGACAATATTTATTGTCATCTTCAGGACAATTGTTGCTGACGCCAACACTCACAGTTGTGTGTTGGCGTCAGCAACAATTGTCCTGAAGATGACAATAAATATTGTCGAAACGTCGACGCAAAATAACTAAAAGTTGTATTATTGACCGATCCTCACTAACTATCCACTAAAACATTCACTGATTCACGGTCACTAAAAAAATTAAGGATTTAATTATTTATAAAATTATACAATATTATTTTACTTACTAATACTAATTGAGCACTTAATCCCAATCAGGACACCTTAATTGTATCAGATATTTGCAATTATTTTTACGTCTAGCTGATCAATCGTAGAATAATTCCTGGTTATGAAATTTGCTTATTCCATGAAACAGTGTAGGATTATAGCAATTCTAATAAATTTTATGTAGATTATTGTATATAAACCAATTACTCTAAACAAACTTCGTTATTTGCTTCTGTTTAATGACTTGAACGATTCAAAAAATTTGTTCGATACAGTGCTATGTCAAATTTTCTTTTGACCTTTTTTTGTAGAGATGTTCTTAATATTAATATCACGCTATTTATTGTTGGTTCTACACTATGTTTGCATTGAGTATTGAAGTACCTCCAAGAACCAAGATATATGATGTTTAAATCGGTGATATAACTAAGAGCTACAACACTTCCTCACGATTTTTTTTCATGCATTTACCAACAATCAGAATACAATGCATCATATGAGTTAATGCTGGCTTAAGAGTGTGTGACTCCGTTGTGCCGTTATGATTCCTCTTCCAGTGATGGGGCTTCTTAGTCTTCTATCAGGTCTGCTGGCCAGTACGTCTTCAGTGTTCTTGCATTGTTAATGGAATAAATCCGCTTATAGTCCAAGCCACGTATTTTATAATCAACTAAACGCTATGTAACTCACCGTCTGTGGCTTAAGTAAATGTCTTTATACAATTGACATGTTTCGGGACACTTGTCCCATCCTCAGAATATTTAAAAAAGTCTCTTCATACCATCATACGATGGCACAGTCGTCAATATATTAAAAATATTAAAATCCACATAACACAAAACACAATTACACTACACAAAGTACGCACACAACAATTTTCGGTGTACACCACACGTAACCGACAGCGCACACGGTTAGCTGTCGGTTACCGTGTGGTGTACACCGAAAATTGTTGTGTGCGTACTTTGTGTAGTGTAATTGTGTTTTGTGTTATGTGGATTTTAATATATTGACGACTGTGCCATCGTATGATGGTATGAAGAGACTTTTTTAAATATTCTGAGGATGGGACAAGTGTCCCGAAACATGTCAATTGTATAAAGACATTTACTTAAGCCACAGACGGTGAGTTACATAGCGTTTAGTTGATTCTTGCATTGGGCTGGTCCAGTAGTAGGTGTTGAGGTATGATGTGGTTATCCAGTCTGTCGTGATGTTTTGTTTCTTGTTTTGATGACGTCCTTGACAAAAGTCACCCGCAGTTCTTCATGAATGGTTTGATTTGACAATACTAAGGGGCGCTGGTCTACATAATACCTTTGTCTTTTTTATTAGATAAGACACGCTTTATTTGCTGGTGCGTATAGTTGCTGGGTTGTGCAGTCATATCAACCTATCAACCATGGCACATCTTTGACTTTAAAACAATCTGTAGCCGTTTTGTGTTCTTGCCACATAAGTCTGCCCATGTGGAATCCTACGTGTTTCGTATTAGAAGCACGGAGTACGATTTTGTTTTTGTATATTGATGAATACCGTTCTCTTTCAAGGTGAAATCCACATCGTTGATTTGCTTTTATCGATTGTAAACTTTCATGTATTTAGCCTGATTTATAGATGGTCCAGATAGTTTTGTAGAATACTGGAGGCTCTTTCTGGGTCTTTTCGAGTGGCGAGAATAACAGTGTCGTCTCCTTGCAGTAGTGCTTCTGACACTGGATAGACCAGTTGTGTATAAAACATACAGTGTCGGACATAGAGTATACAAAACTCGTCTTTAAAAACCACCAAATCTGATAGAAGGTTTTTAGATATCTCTTCGGTTGCTCCAATTCGAAATTTTTTCGATCATTTAGATATGATTTCATAAGATCATTTGAGGTAAGTGGGAAGACCTCTTTAATGTTATACAACAAACCAGCATGACAAATCTTGTCAAAGCGTTGACTAACATTTAAAAATACTGAAGGACAACATTCTTTTTCTAATAGTGACTGGTTAATTATTTGACATATATTGTGTGTTTGCTGGATAGTTGAATGATTCCAAAGAAAACAGAATTGATAATTCTTCAGCAGTAGATTGGAATGTAACAGTATTCTAAAGAGTAAAAGTCTTAACATTATCGGGAATAGTCTACCTGGGCAATATGACATTACCAGTTCTTACAGGCTTTGGGCATACAATGATTTCAGTATTTTTCAGTTGTTTAGGCCAAAAATTAACTCTTAAGGTTTTGTTGAGAATATCCAGAACTAATAAAAGTCCTGCCTCAGGTAAATCTCATATCATTTTTGGTTTCATAGAAATCCGGTTGCTTTTTGGTCTTCTTTTATATGTAAGCTTTATTTGACGCTATATTTTTTGGTATGTTATCGAGATGTCTGTTTTCCTCATATATAAGAAATATATGAGAAATATATAAGAAATATATTTCTAAGCACTATATTTGGTTAGAAATAAATATATCAATAATCTGTGTCAATATTATCGATAATACGGGTATATAGCTGTCAGTAGTTTGGTTCTTGGCCATTTGGTGTGAATACTTCACCAAGATATTCGGCAGTCTCACCTTTTTGTTATGACTTCTGGCCCAGTTTGAAACAGAATGTGCTTGATTACGTACAGGAGACATTTGTGTAGATTTCTTACTAGGTTAGTAATTGGTTTTCATAGTGAGTTGTTGTCTCTATTAGATTGTAACATGGTAATATAAAGATCTTTCATGTATGTCTTAGATCTTTCACTTATGTCTTGCTTTTGGCCTGTTGCTTGCGAGTTAATGCAGTTTTTGTCAAGTGGGTATTGGGTTCGATGCCGTTTTGCGCCTTTTTCTGCAAATAGTTTTTTTTTTAATTTCTAAAGGTGTGATATGACTTCATGGAGTCCTTTCTGCATATTTAAATGTGGTGGCCTGTTGGACTGCCTCCTTCAGTATTTCGTTAACGCTTCTTCGTCTTCATTTGTATCTTTTACACTTAATTTTATACCAAACTACGCAAGAAACTAGCTATACATAAAAAGCTCAGATACATTATTAGCTGAGTTGACCTATGGTATGAAAAGTTTATCTCTTTGGAAACTACTGATGTTTGTTCTGTAACAACAAATTATAAGAGACCCGTGTCTATTTCTGAACGAATGTGATGAACGATTTTTCCAAATTTGCACACTCATGAGGCTTTATCAACGTCTACTAGCAAGCCTGAACGAACTTTTCAAAACTAAGCCGTATATGAGAAATATGGCTGTGCTAATTTATACATTCACAGAGAAATAGATTTGAAAGTTCAAAAGTCATTAATATACTAATATAAAAATATCAAGAAGATTCAGATTTTTTTGTAATATTTTTATACAATGTAAGATTTTACAAAAATCTTTTGTTTGGATCTAACAAATTACATGTAATATATTTATGCTATTTGTAATAATATCTCAGAATGATATTATTTTCTTATACTAAGTCATACGTTTAATTTTCTTGGATTTCGTTGTCTATGACGTGTCCGTTATTTAAATAAATATAATTAATTCACTACCGACTCGGAACACTAAGTTATTTATAGGTGAAAACAAAAGTTTTACTTTTTAGCCTGAACCGGTTTTCGCTTTTAAAAAGCTTCTTCAGAGGCTCAAGAACTTTGTGTTCCGAGTCGGTAGTGAATTAATTATATTTAGTTTAATTTTCTTTTCCAGCGAGAAAGGAACAACGTAAATTCTTTAAGTCCTTTCTAAAAATGATTTTAAATTAATGTTCAGTTTTCTAATATAATAACAATTATAGTAATACTCCAAAGTAAATATATTAGTTCTAACGAAAAAGTATTTATTAATCAATTTTGACTCAAGCAAAAGATAACATTTCTATGTTGTTTCGTTAATAAAAAATTATAGCCACGCTAATAGATTATTTTATTGTTTATTTTTGTCTGGGTCGAACAAGGATAATTGGGTGTATGTTGCAGACAATATTAGCAAAAGATAATACAAAAATCATTTGTTTTTTATATTGCAGTAAGTCATCTTTGTAGATTAGTATGTAATACGAATAGTTTTTTGCAGGCGAATAGTTTTGTTTCCAAATACGTAATATAATTAGAAATATAACGATACTAAACTAACAAAATATACTTTTAGAAGTATTTATTATTAAAAACGTATATGTTTATATATTATACTGTAATAATTATAAAAAGTAATAAAATGTTCACTAAATTTAATCGGTAGTCACCTCTTTAAGGATTACATTACATATACATTATATCAAGTATCACAGTAATTGCATTCCTGGGAAGTCCTTACCATCAAATAAATGTTAATTCACGTTTGTTTACAAATACATAAATTAAATTCTAACGATGTTTTTTGTAACTCTGTCGGATGTAGCAAAGACATCACAAAGATATTTCTTTATTACTACCTTAGCGACTTTTTTTTGTAAGATATAGCTGAATGAAAACTGATGAGTCGACAGGGACAGATTTTCTTGTCTGCAGCTTGTCACGTGGAGAGAATAGATTGAATTCATTATTATATGATTATATGTAAATCCTGTATTGCAGCGGCCTTAACATAAGCCTGATTTGGGAAAAGGACGGGTTACAGCAGACACAAAAATTATTGCCGCTTTGTTTGAATTTTCTCCAGCGTCCTTTGTTTTCGTTGTATTATCCAAATGTGTCTGCAGTTCACGTCATTTTGTCAGTTCATTTGTCTGTGAAGAGTGAGAGTAACCTTGAGGTAATAACCGAGCAGTGACAATTATAACTGCCGAGCTATATTTCAACTAATTCGGCATCACTTTCGGTTTCTACAGAACGTAGTTCAGGATTTATGCCTATACGAGTCCGATAATAATAGTTTCCGCTACTTGTCTCCCACCCCCCATTGGTTTGTGGAGAACGTATTACAGTTTAACGTTTGCAGCGTATCTGTTTTCTTATTACAGCAGTAACTATCTCCTACAAGCCTGAAGTAGACTACAAAATCCTGGCTATGTATTACTACAATTTGATACGCATACAGATGGAAAATTTATCTTTAATGTATTTGTAAAATAAATTGTTTACTTCGAAACATATGCAAAAAAGTTACTTCTATTACATTAGAGTTTTCGTAAGTAAATGAGAACGAAGTTACACAGTTTTTTGTTTTGTATTTTCCTAAATGTTTCTACGGTCTTGTAAATTAACAGGCTAGGTGCAGTACGTAGCAGTCTTCTAGTTTTTATTACTTTTTTTACATGAATTACACAAGCAACTTACGGTTTCTAAGTAAAATCTTGTGCCATAATCGAAGAGTCGTTTCCTTATATGCTATACAATTCAATCGAATTAGTATGCAATGTTTACCAAACAAATTTAAAGTTTTTTATTTTTTTTATTTTATACATAAAAATATTAACTATAAGAGCTTAAATCGTTTTACAAATCCGTAGTGCTATGTCAAACTCGTTTGTAACTATCCATAATAATTATAGAAAATCAACTTAGGAGCATACCACATTAATGAAAATTATTCTTGTAACTTTCTGAATCTTAATATAGCTCACGAAGTTTGGTTATTAGTATAGTTGAAAGCTGGGACTTAGATCATGTGGCGAGCGTTGTAGTCGCTCGAACAGTCTCCTGAAGATTTTCAAAGTAAAAGATAAGTAAAAAAAGTGAATTTATGTTTTGAGCAACCAGATAAGCGAAGGTAAGGGTTTTATATTCACTTAGTTACTGAATAGAAACTAAGAAGAAAGAAGAAAGTGATTGGCTTTTATAAGTGAATGAGTGATATACCGACTGATTTAAACTAGTGAGTGCAATATGAGTTCTAAGATGCTGGAACTCATATGAGTTCTAGCTCTGCTGTGCGTTTTAGAGACAGGAGTTGAGTTCACATGTGACAGAAGTGTGACATGGTTGGATATCTTAGCACGCGTGTCAACACCAAGTTGCCGCCGAGAATGTTCCGTCCCCATCCCACACAACATTTACCTTGACCACGGAGTAACAATATCTTGTCCGCACTGTAACTGCAAGGACTACACTACATTTGGACCGTCACTGTTTTGGTTGAAATAACATTCTGACTACTAATAAGAGGAATAACAGGAAAATTGGTTTGATGACAACAGACTGAAGCGTAATTCGTCAGTCTGTAGTACAATCAACAATCTGTAACTTATAACCCCTTAAATAATGAGATTTGTTTTTGTTGTTAAGGTTGTTATAGCCAAATATTTCAATGAGTGCCAGCGAATAGTAACAGCATCACACTGGTGGCACTATCCGTGACATTTAAGGACGTAAAAGTAAAAGGTTTGATATTGTTAGCTGCAGATTGTTACAATGGCAGTTTTTAAAGACGATAAAATCTAGTTGTCAGGCAGAACAGCTGGGAAATAAATTTTTGTTCCGTTACACGATGTATAACGGTTGTTAAACATACGTTCAGCAATAGTAATATTTTTTAGCGTCAAATGGAAATTTTAATTACTACTACATAAATTAATTGAATTAATTAATCGGTAGTTTGTAATAAAAGGTTAAACAATATTTGTAAAGTTTTCTAATTACATTAATAGATTCAATATTTAACTGTTCAAAAAAAGTTTTTTGTATCGAAAAAATAGGTGACATAGGCCTAATACTAATATATTATAACATATAGTCTATGTATATGTTATACTAACTATGTTATTATGCCAACAAATATAATTCCACATAAGAGGTCTCTACAATAGTAGTAGTAGTAGTAATAATAATAATAATAATAATAATAATAATAATAATAATAATAATAAGAAGAAGAAGAAGAAGAAGAAGAAGAAGAAGAAGAAGAAGAAGAAGAAGAAGGAGGATAAACATAAGAACACGAATAAGAACAACAATAATATAAAAAATAATAATAATAATAACAACTCATGCTACAATAGTAAAAATAATTACGATATTCATTGATGACTCGTTGGTCACTTGGCGAAACATATTAATACAAAGGTTTTTTAAAAATATATAAACACTTGGTACGTTTCACAGTTTTTATTTAACTCTGACAGGTGTTTCAGCTTCTCAAGCTATTTTCAAGCTTCTAAAATAGCTTGAGAAGCTGATTCTAAAATAGCTTGAGAAGCTGAAACACCTGTCAGAGTTAATAAAAATTGTGAAACGTACCAAGTGTTTATATATTTTTAAAAAACCTTTGTAAAATAATTACGTTCGTTATATTGTTCTCAATGATCAACAATTCATACTTGGAATAGAATAACAGCGAACATATTTCTGTTTATACTTTTAAAGAAGTATTTAAATTCTGATAAGCAGACAATCTGTTTTCGTAAATACTTTGTAATCTATTCTATTTTTTTTCTGTAGTTACGGAATTATGAAAATTTCACTTCAAACCTTTCTCATCGTAGGGCTATACGTCATAACATCAAACAAATATATCTGAATAAAACCAACAATAAAGAATGTGCTACCTAATAACACGCAAAGCAGTACTACTGAAAGTAACTGATAGTTCTAACAGTATTTTTTTTAAAATATGTTTCGTAGATTTACTATGGTGAAACAAATTCAAGACTTCAGCCCAACCCAGCATTGTAGTCTCGTAACTCAAGGCTATACACTCCTTACACTTAGTTAACGGCAGAAGTATATGATGAAATAAACTGACTTTTATGTTTCAGTAAGCGATATGGAATAGTTTAAAGAGAAATTAAGTCGTATGAGAAACAGTCACTTATCTAAAGTGTTTAATTCATCCTGTAATTTGTTTCCAGATTCTTTTTGTAGTTATATAAAGTCGTAACAGGAATTCGCGTTTTATCCTAGATATGGAAAACATCTCACTGACATTTTGCTCGCATAATTACATTAAACGTTTTAATTATTTAATGAAAGAGACAGATGTAATGGAGCAAAGCGGCTTGTCTTATCCTGGGCGTTGAACCAAGGATGAACTTAGCGTACACGTCATTGTTAGTGGACGACCTCAGAACGGGACACGGCGTAGGTTTGCTTCCCACACCGCAGTCATTCCAACGCACTTACACTAAACTCTTTATCGTTTTGCCCAACAGAAAATTTTAAAAATTAAATGCGCTATCGTTTAAAATATGTTATGACTTTTAGTAGTTTGTTTATTAACGATATTGTGGTTCCAATGAAATACAAGCGATACTGTAGGGCACGTAAAATCGTTTGATAATATAATTCATGTAAGTTAAATTTAATCCTTTTTTGGCCTCAGGACTTAGAATTCATGTAGGGAATTATCTTAGACACTCAACTCATATGTTTATTATTCCCAACCAAAATTGATGAAGATACTAAAATAAAATAGGCCTAATAAAGCGAATAATAAAAATACAAATATAAAAATAAAATTCAAAAAGTTTAACCGTGTATTAAAATGTATCAATAAATAACAGTTCTTAAAAATAATTTTATTGCCATTTATTTTGTCATTTTAATTTAATATCCTTATTCATATTTTCGCCCCGTAGTTTCTAAACATTTAGCCTAAGGAGAAAACTGAAGACTCTGATTTTCTTACAAAGTCTTAAAGTCAAACAAAATAGTCAGCCTAGGTGCAGTGTAAAAGTTATTTAGTTTGCTTTTGCATGGCCAAAGGCCGTATTCAGCCTTGACACAGTGATGATGCTACGTATGACGTCGACGGTATAATGAAGCAATGATTCAGTTTTTTTTAATGAAAATGTAGTGGATGATTTCTTAGTAAGTAAGTGACTGAAAAATATATTCGAAACATAATCAAATTTAAAAAAAATCTTTGCAAACAAATCCAGCATTATGAATCGAATATCTTAAACTATGATCCCAAGCCTAAGGTGGGGTTGGTTTCTTTTTAATTTGTTCAGCTTTTTAATTTCATTTTTTGAAATATTTTCTTACGTTCGTAACGTTAACGTGAAATTTTATTTTCTTTCTAATGCGTGTTTATATTACACAAACCTCAATTTACCATAAAAGCCACAAGAAAGTACCGGTACCAAGCTTACAAACTTACTTCTTTCTCAAAACTAGAAAGAACTCATGAGGTAATCTGTGGTAACAAAGTGATATAAACGATGTACAGCCATTGCGGTAACTTCTATTTTACAGTTAGAAATAAATATAAACAAAACACAAAGCTGTGTGAGTGAATTTTTTAACAATATTTTGATGAAAATGATAATCATTTTGTTTTAAATGTATAACTTTGCTACATTAAGTCGTAGGCCTACACAGTGGTTTAAAGTCGCGCAAGTGGAAAGGACCTGTGATGTGAAGGGAAATGAATTAAATATAGAAATGTGGATGACACTGTGATATACTGGAAAATGTCCGGTAATAAAAATAAACACAGAGAGCTGTGTTAATTGACTCAATAATTAATGCTCAGGCATTAATAGGCCTACAGTACCATTAGCATATTTCTTTATTAGATTTCTGGATAAGTTTCTTAATTCGATGCCGCATTACACCAAAACTACAACTTATATTAAGTGACAGAATTTTTGCTCGAGTTATAACACCAAGAACTTGTATTGTATTAACGCAATGGTCTTAAAGATTTCTTCAGTTGAATCACTGTAAAAACTGTTGTACGTGCATACAGCTGTGTAAGACCGAGATGTTGCAGCTCCAAGACTTCGCCTCCACGTTCAAGAAGGCGTCCCACCAGCTCAGCCAATGAGAAATCGTCAGTGACGTCATGTACAAGAGCTGTGTGACCGAGAGGTAACGCTCTTCAGTCTGCGACAAGACTTTGCCGTGTTCATTTCAAGAGAGTCGAGTGACTTAGTGTGCGCGTGTGTTTGTTGTGTTTTATAGTGCGTGTGTGCATGGCTGCCTAACAACAGCGAGCCATGACCACGGGTAAGTATTTCTTATGGAAATCTACTATTACTTTAACTTTCATTAATTACGCATTATCTTTTTAAATCAATAACCATAGATTATCGACAATTTTGTTAGCGGTTACGAATCTGACAGGAACATATTTCAGAAATAGATAGTGCAGCGCCTATGTTAATTAACGAATATAAATTAGTTTTCCACATACTATCAAAAATTCAGTTATTTATTCTTATTTAGTTTTCTAATTGACAGAAGAAGGTAAGGTCTTCAAAAGCATAAACAGATTACAAATTGATAATACAACGGATAGTTACCCAAAGCTCATGAATCTTAAGAATAATATTTCCGTTTTATCACTTGTTTCTAATTCGTGCAGTCTTTGTAATTCCAAATAAAAAATATCTGTCAATTTGTGCACTTTGAAAACTATAAAGTTTACCATTAATGATACTAAGTTGGTGAATAAGACTACTACAACTATCGTAGTGTCATTTGTTTAAGACATTACAACTTTTAATACAATATAAATGTTGACAAACAGGAAAACTTGCCACAGGTTAATGACTAAAACCAAACCATACTCTTGTTTACGAACTAGATTATTCGATTTAAATCTGAATACACATCCGTGTTTTCTTTTCAGTGCCAACTATCAACAACCGTTTCACACGAAGCGCATGTTTTCACATAACTACTGGCCGTCGTTAATTTGTTTCAATGCACTGTAAGATAACTAGATTGCAATAATTAAAAGCGGTTGTTTAAATTTTATCTTTAAACTTTGTTTCTACCACTTCCTCGCGTCTTACTTTACTTTCACCTCAATTTTTGTGTGATATACGTCCATGCATTTAACTAACTACTTCACTCATTTGGTAAATCAGATAATCAAGTATGCGACACTTTACAGCTGTATGCATTTTTGTGGTCCAAAGGCGAGATTTTCACGAAAAGAATGACGTTAAGGTTCAACAATACGCAGCGCAAACTACATAAGAATTAATAACTGCAATAATAATTTATGTAAATAATAAATAAGTAAATGTGCAAAACGATTATTTAAATAACACAGAGTTGCTTATTAGAAAATTTATAGTTAAAAAATTAAGATAAGATCTACGAACAGGTGTTGGACAAAAATTAAAGTAAATGAGACACACTGTAGGGTTTGGCGTGGAGAGAGTTTGATTATAATTACATGCAATAAGTATGTGTATTTTAACCGTTCAACGTTTGCGTTTTCTATAAAATGGCTAAACGTTTGGTCAGACCCTTTGTTTAAGTATATATTTTCATGATAATTAACAAAAGTTGTAAAATGACTGCTATTTAATGCAATTTAATGCATACTGCTGGACAGTTGTGTCAGGTGAAAGTGGGACGGAATACGCTACAGTTGATTCTCGGTTATACTTTCCTTTCCAATTCTCCAACACTTTCTTAAGTAAACATGCTTTTATTATCACTTCCTATGTTTGTCTAATAGACAGATTAATCTCCTTTTTACGTTTCTACATATCGTGTGCGATTAATATTGTCTGTATTTAAATCCGCACAGTTTTAAATACTCTTTATCGTGTAAGTGGTATATGTATGGGTCTTACAATTAAAATACATTACACAACTATATTATTCGTATCAATTTCAACTATATATATTCATATCAGTATAATAATATTATAATTAATCAGAATTTTATCAGCAACCGTGTTAGAAATGTTAATAAAATAAGCATACTTTCCAAGTAATGCACTACCTTGTAGTATAAAATATTTGTATTACTTAATCCCAATGATACCTGCAGAACAAAAACTGCAATGAAACGCAAGTCGCGCGCACGATCTTGATTAGTCAGTGCAACCGGATTATTATTCAATTTATCTACAGTGTTATCGCAGTTTATAATTTTTGCTAATCTTTAGTTCTTACTTTATTTAGTACTTTATTACATCTTTCATGCTTCTGTTAGTAGGGCCTAATGTCTTGATTACAGATTACATTCATTCATAACTAAATTTAATACGATGCCCATGATTGTAAATCAGATCTTGACTGCTCGTTGTTGAGTTAATACATTCTCGGCCATTCTCCAGTAAAGTTTGTCCAGATTAAGACCTGCCCACAGTACGTAACTATGACATCCTCCACCTTTCAAAAGGGACAGCGGCATGTCTCTTTACGTCTCTCAACTCCAGTCCGCTAACCTTCATAACCATCTGGAATCTCTCCTCCCTGCGTACGTGAGCGTGCCTGTGCATAAACGCAAATTATAAAGTAATACAAAACCCAAAGTTTTATTATTGCCATTTTAAGGATATTGTTGACAATATGTATTTGATTGATCCAGTACGAGTTTTCGCATGGAGGCTAAACATTCGCGTGCTGTGTGTTGAATATTTATAAACGTTTCTTTTGTCAGAACAGCAAGAAAACGCTAATTGTGTTAAAACTTTCACTTCTCTAAACAATGTCGTTTCCATAAAGTGTTTTATTCAGCAAACTAACTTGTAACTTTTGTGTTTGAAAATGGTGTATGTTCGTATACATTTTAATGCAAACTGCAACTAAATTGCTATTTAATTGCCACCTATAAATATTAATACCAACCATGGAATCCGATACTTGAGAATGTCTAGATAAATCTGTATTTGATAGCAGCTGTATTAAACTACTGAATTATTACCAGGCGCTTTTACGTGTGGCAATTTTGTATTTCTTACGGGCATGCTCTGTAACGTGATCACAGTTACCAGTCTCAACTCGTTGTGAACGTCATACATATTTCAGTAGAGACTACAAGTAGAATGTTTCAATGTTTTAACATTAATATTGTTTAGCTAAAATTGTTCTTAAAACATCTAAGCTGAGACGAATAACCTTTCATTGAAAAAAGTTTAGCCAATTCTTTCACAAAATGATAAATAAAATAAGTTTATTCTTTAAATTTTCACCAGTATATGAATTTTGTTATTATCATATTAACGAAAGACGTTCACGATAATACACAACCATATCTGGGATGAGCTCAGTAGGAAAAACCCGCCTTGTTCCTACCATCTGTCGTTGACGGGGCCGGAAGTACTTGGTCATGTAACAAAAGACAGTTCTGCCTGACGAACTCGAAATAAAAAAAGAACGGCGATATCGTTGAACAATCAATCGACTAAAACAAACCTCGATTGTTTTACAGCGTAGTGTGAATGCGTACGAAATTAATTTCTTTTACACATAACTTATTGTAAATTATCGATTACTGAATAATGACGATTCTTTTTAAATGCATTTCTTGTTTCCATAATCACTACCTCATATAAGTCAAAACAAATTTTTTCTTTTGAAAGTGAAAAATGGCTAGGTTTTGTTGAATCACAGAACAAAATAACAATTTTAAACGTCCTGCAGCTTAGATTTAACACTATACCATTCCATGCTGCCTTAAACATTAAGATATTTATGAGATATAAGATATTTTGACATTGTTTGACAATGTTCGGATACATACTTTCTACATTTTGATATTCACAAAATATGTTACTTTTCTGTAATACTAAATCTTTCAGTAATCAAGCTACGGTTACTTTTTTTATTTTCAGCGCAATGCAGAAGTAGCAAGTTTTTTTGACAGGAGCTTTGAAATCTTTTGTCACTGAAGTGTACCTTAATAACAGAGGCTTGAACTGTTTTGACTGTAATCTAAGAGAAACAATTTTTTGTGCGTACAGTAAAAGTAAACATTAACGCCAAATTTACTATCGTACTGCGATCCTAAACGTCCGAGTATGACGTTATCATATGGACGTTATCTTCGTTTGTCCATTATCTTACATAATTCGTAGCAACTATGTCATTACTTTGTGTTCACTTCTTCATGGAATCCGATACTTGAGAATGTCTAGATAAATCTGTATTTGATAGCAGCTGTATTAAACTACTGAATTATTACCAGGCGCTTTTACGTGTGGCAATTTTGTATTTCTTACGGGCATGCTCTGTAACGTGATCACAGTTACCAGTCTCAACTCGTGAACGTCATACATATTTCAGTAGAGACTACAAGTAGAATGTTTCAGTGTTTAGTATGAAATCTATAATCTTTGTACAGTAATCTTTAAATGTGTGTATTTAATATAACATTAAATTTAATACCCGAGATATAAAAAGAACCCGAATCTTTCAACCAGATCAATCGACTAAAACAAACCACCATTGTTTTACAATATAGTGTGACTGAGGAGGAAATTAATTTCTTTTTCACACAACTTATTGTAAATTATCCGTCACTGAACAATGCTGATTCTTTTAAAACGTATTTTTTGCTCCTCCAATCATTACCCCATATAAGTGCAAAAGTTTTGTTTAGAAACTAAAACATTAGGTTTTGGATTTTTTTTATATCTTACGTTTTTGGTGTATCGTATTATGTTTTTCACGCTCTAATCGTATATCTACGTGCCTTTTTGTGGAATAAAAATATACATTACAGTTTACATACCGCAATACGTTTATTAGAAACTCAGCTTCTGTGTGATGTAGGTAACTTAAATTCGACGAAACTCTATGGGTTTAACATTCGCCACCAACGGCACTTCTTTCCGCCTGTTAGTTACTTTTCATTTTCTGTTTCCACAAAAGTTTCTTCGGGGCTGCCGAGAAGCAAAGAACACACAGCGCCGTTGCAAAGTATGACGTCAGAGTATATTTCGTCACTTTAATATCAAACAACACTATCTACATATATACAGTTTTTTAGATAATGTCCTCTAAGTATTGGAAAAATAAAGTAGTATTAAAAGTCAGATAGATATAACTCAGTTTTCAGTTAATTAAAAATATAACAAAACACTAACAACAAAATATTATATGTAGTTAAATATCAAAGAACATTAAGTTACGATGAGGTGTTTTGTTAGTTAAAACTAATATTAATCGCTTAATATCAAACAACACTAACTCCACTTAGTGTTTGATACCAATAAAAATGCTCAATGGACCTGTTGGAGCCTAATGTTCACATGCTGATAATGTAGTTCCTACTGAAAATCAATTGTTGGTTGAATCTACCACAAACGAAAATGACATAGAACCTCAAATCGCTATTGTCCCAACTTCAAATAATAAAAATATAACACCACAGCGCAAAAGAAAAAAAGTCGCATGTAGAAATAAGTGGTCGAGAAATATTTTGAAAAAGAAAATACAGTCAGGAGAAGCTCATATTTCAATTAGTAGCGGTAAAGAAATATTAGGTAAAAATATCCGTCCTAAAGATTGCTCCAACTGTATAAGGAAATGTAACAGCAGTTTTAGTGAAGAGGAAAGAATAACTATTAATGAAAATTACTGGAAAATAGAAAATATAAATAGCAAACGGCACTTTCTTAGCAGTTTGATAGATGTCTTCGACAAAGGTTCTTGTAGAACCAAATCGGATGTGTCAAAAAGACAAAAAACGAGGAAATTTTACATGGTGAAGAACGGAGAACAAATACAAGTATGCCAAGGCTTCTTTTTAGCTACTTTCTGCATTTCAAACACAGTGGTTGAAAATATAATAAAAAAAGAAATTATTACAACATCGTCGAAGAAGACCTTAGAGGGAAGCATGTGCCTGGAATTAAAAGACCTGATGAAAGCCGAGCTTCAGTGATTGAACACATTTCTTCCTTCCCACGGGTTCCTTCCCATTATCGAAGAAAAAATACATCAAAAGAATACCTTCCACATGATTTAAATGTATCAGTCATGTATGAGTTATATGTGGAAAAATGTAAAGTAGAAGGGATCGAACCTGAGAAACCTTCATTTTACATAAATATTTTTCACAATAATTTTAATTTATCATTTCATACTCCGAGAAATGATATGTGTGATAAATGTTATAAATTTGATAACATGAATGAAGGGGAAAAGGAAATGAACCAAACGGAACACAATTTTCACACAGCTCGAAAAAATATGTCTCGGGAATTCAGGGATAAGTTCAAGGACTTGGCAGCTGGTGGAGAGATAGAGTTTTCTGAATTCGATTGCGAAGCTGTGCGGTACATTCCGAAAGTAAAAGCAAAAGCCATTTTTTATAAACGTCGTCTTGCAGTGTACAACATGACGGCATATAATGTTACCACAAGAGATGCTTATAATTTCATGTGGCATGAGGGTGAAGCTGGTCGAGGCGGAGCTGAGGTTAGCTCTTGTCTCTTGAAATTGATGACACGATTTGCAAATGCAAAAAAGTTTGCATTCATGTCAGACACTTGTGGAGGCCAAAACCGAAATGGTTTAATTTCATCAATGTTCCTTTACGCAGTAGAAAATCTTGATGTTCCAGAGATTGATCATTTGTTCTTCGAACCTGGTCATTCCCAGATGGAATGTGATAGTGTGCATGCTCATATAGAAACGTCGAGAAAATCCATAGATATTTTTGATCCATCTGGCTGGTTGATCACTGTAAGACTAGCATCAAAGAAAGGTAAATATCATGTGATAGAAATGAGCCAAGAAGATATTTTTAATGTCAAAGAACTGCAAGAAACCATTTTAAAGAACAAAAAGGTCGACACAGAAGGTAATATCGTTAGAGGGCTTGATATAGTTTGGTTTAATTATAAAAAAGTGATACGGATCACATATATTTTAAATATGATATGTCATCACCATTATTTTTAAAATTTCCGATTCAATGACGGAAATCACGAAATTTTTGTTTTAAAAATATTATTCTGAGGAAGAAGTACAACACGGCAATAGCTATCGCTGAAGATAAAATGACAGATCTTGAAGAACTGTGTAAGCAAAATATTATTCCCAAACCCTACCATAGTTTTTATCAAAGCTTAAAGAAAGGAAAATCTTCAGATCAGGCAGATGAAGATGACATGTAAAATATCATATACAAATTTAAAATGTATATTCATATTGGGACTGTCAAATTTTATAAAAATTTTAATAAAAACATTTGAATACAAAAACTAAGCAATTGCCTCTTTTTTTCCCAATTCCTGCAATATAAAGATTTTGTAGATAGTGTTATTTGACTTAAATCCACCGAAACATGACTTGTTAAGAGTTAAAGTGTTAAGAGTTAAAGAACGCTATCTACTAAACAAGATTTTTAGTAATTTATAATGATTATTTATTTTTATATTTTGGTGAAATAATAGGTCAATTGTAGAAAAAACGTACTAAATTATCATATACTAAAACCGTATAAACTAATGTTTATTAGTATTAGAGGTATCAACAAAAAAAGGTAATCAAGAGTAGTTTTTTCCTTCTCCTGAAAAATAAGGATTTTGTAGATACTGTTGTTTGATATTAATGTGACGATTTGCACAAGTACTATCACGGAGCAATAGCAACAAGCAACTCAGCAAAAGTACCTACAATTCAGGTGTCAGTTGTTTCGGATGTGCCTCTGTGTGTGTGTGTGTGTGTGTGTGCGCGCGCGCGCGCGCAAAAATTATATAAAAAAATCATATTTATGTAAAACAATAAATTATGCGTTTCGCTTTAATATAACCCTCAAATAGAACGCTATTCCATAAAAAATATGAAATCTTAAATATCATGAGAATTGACGTATGTCAGAAGAGAATCTTATAGTTCATACACACATGTAAATATGACTTATTAATATTTATATTCGAATTGCAAATTTGTATTTAAATATTCGAGCCGCGCTTACATGAACACATATAACCTGTCGTATTGCTCTTCGTATAGCAGATAATACACAAATAGTGTTTTACAATGTGTGTATTTAATGATAATTATTCGATATTTAAATGTTTTAAGACGATAACTTGTTTATGGGGTGAAATTAACTTCGCAGTTAAATTTACCCTTACTACCTCTTGTTGATTTCCACTTTGGAACTGTTGCGTTGTGTGTACGTTTTAACGTTTTATGTAACAACTGCTAATCAAGGCAAGACGTGTAGAGGCGAGTTGAAACCTCGTTTCCATTTAATGCAGTCTCCTCTCATTGCGCTCTCCACTCTATGCCACACACTTCTGTGTACTTGTTATCATCTTTACATGAGCGAAGTGATTTTTGTTTTCACTATTAGTATCATTATATTTTCATGTTATTTTATCGTAAGTTATTTTTGTTATGTTTCAAAATGTCTGAGTTCGTTTCAAGACATGATTTCTTCATCTTGTTATTTGAATTAGCAATCTCTGTAATTCCAACTTTGTCGTGTTTATTTGCTAAACTGCTACTTGTCATGTTCTGGACGAGGCCTTTCAGTGTTTCCGCCATTTTCAAGTCCTAAACCACGACCTGAAACCACGTCCTAAGCGTCGTTTGAAAATGGTGGAAACACTGAAAGGCCTCGTCCGGAACATGACAAGTAGCAGTTTAGCAAATAAACACGACAAAGTTGGAATTACATGATTTCGTCTGCTGTCACTTCGGAGTCGATTATTCTTGTAATTGAAATTACTGTTGTTTATAGATCATGAGACAACTGTTTTCATAATGGAAATGTTATCTACAAGAAAAGTAATATTAATACTTGTATAGGAGTGTTTTCACCCGTATTCTAATGTTTCCACTCTTGTTACTGTTCACGTTAAATTGTAGGCAGTAAATGTAACTGTTCTATTAAATTAAATTGTAAACAGTAGATCACATTGAATAGTTGTAAACAGTACATTTCTTGTTCTACGTAAGTGTAATTTAGTTTCTCAAGCTTCCCGGTTTCACTTTGTTTCAGTCCTTATTAAACCGTTTAATCAAAATATTCGCCTGTAGCTTACTAACATGGACACGCTAGGCAACTGTACAACAACAGCATGGTAGTTAATCATTCATTCTTTCCATGCAACCTGTCCGTTATGTGTACTCAGCCTGTTGCTTTGACGTCATGTTTTTGCCGTTGCTAAGCTCAACTTTAACATTTAGGAGAACCGTTGCTGAGGCCGTTGAGTTTTATGAAGTGAAAGGTAGCGGACTTGTTTGCGAATAAAGTAATCACTCGTTAAACCGTCTAGTCTGCTAGTGATTGCTGTTATTTTATAGACAAAATGCGATATTAATTGGTGCCTACTAATTTGCTGTCTGCACTCGTCGCGCGTGCGTAATTAATTTAAATCGATCAATGCCAACAGGAAACAATTGTTGCTCGCAAGCGAATCTTATTGTGTTGTCTGTGTTTAAACAAAGCTAGCTAGCGGCGGTAGAGGACAGGTTTATTAGTGACTTACTGTGAACTCACAACATGCGAAATTGACAGGAGGTTTCGTATTATGGCGTATGATGTTATTACAAAGTTAAATATTAAAATAGTCTAAGTAATCGAAGTACGTCTAAACACTGTAATGCATAATTATGTAATTGATATTATAATAATATCTGCCACACATAATCGGTGGTCGTGCGTAATACAGTATGTAAAATGTTCAATATGAAAGCGCATTGTTTCGGTTATCAACAGCAACCGCTGTCACACCGAATTCTCTGCAGTGTGTAGTGTATCATATTATGAACGGAAAAACGTCCATTAAAAAAAAATCACAAGTGGGACTGACTAGGCCATGGTTCTCCAAGGACGCACATCCGTGACCTCAATTGTCGCTCAACCTTACCAGAGCCAATCGAATTTCGTGTACTTTAGTAATTAACAAACATATCTTGATGAAATTTGTGTATTCTTGGAAAATTTAATTGGGTCGCTAAATGGTGGAATGGAAAAAGTATCAAATTCTTGCGGACTGCCGACAAATATAATCACAGAGTAAAATAACGTTTTCACAAATTTTGAACCTAAATTATTTAAAAAAGTGAATTATCTAAAAACAATGCTTGAAATTCAGTTTAACAGATATTCTAAAAAAAATCGATGTGTATAGTAAGATATTATACTGAATGCCATTTAAGTTTTTGCAGTCGTACAAGTGGCAACATAATATTGCGATACAGCATAACCATTAAGCTACGGACGTTTCGTATTTGTGTTTTAATGTTAATATTAGAAGCAGTTTACTGTATTCCTTAATGTAACATACAGTTTTAATAATTACTCTTTCGGTACGGTAATCTTTTATGGCGAATAAATATTTCCACTTTTCACGTAGTAGTCTTCCAAAGACAACATGTGAGTGCATGTTGTATGTGAACACACGCGCGCGCCCGTGCACCGTGAAAAACTTTTCTGTCGGAAAACAAAGGCTGGATAGCCTGTACTTTTTATGAACATGCGTTTCCATGCATTGCTACCACTAACAGAATAACATTTTCTTAGTTATCAAATATAGATTCTTAGCATAGGAAACTAGCAGCACGACAAGTTTTATAATTAAATTACCAGTCCCCAGTTAGTGGGTTAGGGCTTAAATTTTAAGTCAGGATGAGTATGTAATAAAAGTTTACAGTATTGCTATTCTCTAATACTGTAGTTTCTCTATTGTAGAAAACGTCATTAAATGCAATTTAAGGTTTCAAAAAATTTATTTATCGGCCTTCCATTTTCCCTATCGCTATCCTGCTTCCACTTTTCACACCGAACAAGATTATTATGTTAACCAACTAAAGAAGTGACTCAGTTTACAACATTAATATGTATATAAACATTAAACATTAATATATATTAACGGATCATATTTTTATATTATATTAACATATAAAGGCCTATAAAGTTATATTCTTTGGGCTTTGTGCAGACAACTTAATTTCATGATTCCAGGGGTTAAGCGGGTGAGTGAACAAGTTGCTCGTGGCCGATTTAGAAACCATCATTACTTCACTTATTATTATTTTCAGATATCTTATCTATGTTTTTATAAGTTAAAATAAGATGAATTGTGGCATCCAGAAAATAGTGATTTATTCTCACCTTGTGCAGTGCTTATACATTTTCTTCGTCCTTACATAAAAAACATGAGACAATCAAAGATTGTATTACTTTGTATCAACAAAGTAAAAGAGATAAAAGTTTTATTGCAGAGGGGTGTTACAGTCTAGAGGAAGATAAGGACCCAGCAAACAGGTTTCCATTCAAGACAGCTATTGTATTCACTCGGTGTAAGTGTAGCTTTATGTACCCTTTGTTAGACTACTTACGGTACAAATAATGTTGTGGTAAGTTTAGCAAAATCATGGAAGTGCTTCATTTTGTATTCAGTACTACAAGTACCACGGATAAGTAGACGTCAAGCTAGATAGACAAGTAACACAACGTGGACCGCTTTGTTTGTTACTGTATAACGTCCAGGTCAATGAAGGCTTATGTAGGGATATTACCACGTCTTTTAACACATCATTCTCCTTATCAAGTAGTGATAAACTCTAAATAAATAATATTTGTCTATATAATTTGACTTCCGGTCTCAAGTTCCATAATCTCCCTCTCTATTTGCTTCAAGCAGTTATAGTTCGTTTGGTCGTCTTTTCCTTCGGCACAGCCTTTGCGGTTTTATTTTTAGAATACGCTATTTCCTTAATATTACAATATTACAGATTAAATTTAAGCCTACTTTAATGTACCATATATACTACTATGCATTATTATCGCTATATGTATTTTTATATTATATTGTGTACTCATCGCTTTGTTACTCATTACATTTAACTTCTGCTGTGATACGGAATTTAGAGTCCCTATGGAACTGTTGGCCCAAACTAATCACTACTGCATTTTCTCTCCAACTTTTGTTTATTTATTGTATTGCGAAATTACACTTACAATATTTGCTTATAAATTTGTTTGTAATACGTAGGATGACCTGTTTGTATAGAACAACTGAATATCCCAATAGTAATATGGATCATACTCTCTGCCAGTTCAAAGTTTAACACTATTATTGCATAAGCAAATACGCCATAAATTGTGAAGTATTTTAAGAGAATTGCGAATAGTTTTGATTTTAAAATATATGTAACTGTCATCATCATCATCACCACTCCAAGGACTAGGCCTTAGACCTGTTCCGGAACCCATCGGTCTACCGGCATATCTCTTCCCAGTAGGGTGATAACCCAAGGCAGCCACAGGTAGACGGATATCAAGCATGCGATTGAAGTGTTCACACCATCTCCTTCTGAACATTCGTAATTTTTAATGCGATATTTAAGGTAAATCCATAAATGCTTATTTAGTTGAAGTACTTTCAGGAATTTGTTAACGCAGTAAAATTTATTTTTGAAACGATGTTGAACGCGTCAAGTTCACATAAATTGCAACGTTTTCTGGGCGCTGTTTTGTCCACATAACGATAATTACGTTTAGTTGTTTCGCGACACATTGCCGACCGATTCGGAACGGATTTACTTTGATGCCATTAACTAAATCTTTGTTATTTTGAAATTCGCCATTTCTGCACTTTTTCAGTATGTGCGTGTGCGTATGTGTGTATATTTTAGTTATGGTGTATGGTTCCTTGGCTGAAATTGGATAATATTCCAAACACAGCGGTATTGTACTGTTAGCGATTGGCCACGCTAGTTTTGTCTAATGTCACAGCAAAGCTGTCACACTGTCACCGACTCTGCTAAGTATTAACCTCTGTCACACGTGCGATTGTTAACAATTCATGCTGTGTCCGAAATTGCCATTGTTTGTTATATCACACAACAGTTGCGTAACTGTTTAGCCATCGAGGTGCCCAGGTGTTATATTAGTAATATTTACAAATACAAATCACTTTTCCTTCATTGCTTATACATATCACCAAATAGAGTACTGCCGAGGAGTTAATGATGGTTCCGAATGCTTCTTTCGTTAATATGCTGAACATGTAGACTTCATATATGTGAAAATTATCGATTTTCTATTGCACATATTTAAAGAAGGGGGACTGTAAATATCCTGGATACAGTAACCTGATACAAAAATCAACAAATTAGGTTCAAATGTATATAAAGTTACGCTCTTTTTGGCTAGAAGTACGGACATGCACAAGCGTACATACACAAATGTGTATAGTCACTAATAATTACATTATTCACAGCCAGGCCATTATACATATTACATATTCAGGAATGTGTAGTATGTATGTTAGCGCATATTGAAATCTACTGAAAGTATTCGTGAAATGTAATTTGTAAATAGAGTCTTCAAAATTCGCATAACTTGTTTTGAGGGAGTCAATACGAGACTTGTAATGTGACACGTCTGACCTGTAGCTGCGATGAAAACGAAATTAAATTGGATTTCGACAAACTTTATATGCGCTTTTTCGGTGAAATTCCTAGCGTAATTGGTCACGTAGTATACGGAATTCTCAGTCAGTAAACACTTTTATTATTCTTTAATTTGTGGTCACACTTTAAACGGAAAAGTACATGCTTATAAAAAACCATTGTATTTCTACAACAGAAAACTGACATTCGTTGTCGCCAACCTGCTACTTTTTATTTATTTTATTCCCTTAACGCTGAAAGTTACTGCATAATTATGTTGTCCCTGTATTATTGTCTCTCTTTATCGTTTCATAACTTTGTCTTATGTATGTGACAGTGTACGTTCTTTCCACTGCTGACAAAAGTAAAGGATAATAAGTGCTACAAGGAACGTTAAAAGACTCGACAGGTAATGTAATATTTGATCTGATTTTTTTTTTTATATCGACCAACTTGCAGATGATAGTTAGATAATGATGGTAACGTGAAACTTAAATTCAACAGATTAAACAGCAATTAAAGATCAACGACAAACCTATTTATCCGCCTCATGCAACAGCTACTGTGCTGTTTCAATCTATTGTTTTCTACCTACCGTCGAGCGCTGTCAAAGACATTCTTTGTGAGAGGTATGCAGATTAAGGAGTCGGCACAGCCACACAAGGATCAAATGATGACTTTGTTTATGAATCGCATAATTTGTTTTAATATTTTATATGATCCTGTGTAGAATCAACTGATGATAAATTGACTAAACTAAACGTGTTTTGTGTCCGCTCACTTTCATAAAATGAAATTAAACATATGTAATTTTTAAATCTTACTGGCATTTATGTATATTGTCTTGAACACAGGAATTTGACCGTATGAGTCTGGTTGAAACTGTGAACCTCAGCTATTTTGTGCTAACTCTATGCTCGTCGGGAAAAGGAAAAAGGAAGTCCTAACCCTTGTGTGATACTGCAACAAGTGCTCGTGAGATTCGTGATACAATGTACTTTCTCATTAGCAGAAATATGTCGTTTTTAGTGTAAAATTAAACCAGGTGTTAACTGTGAGTGAAAGTTGTGTGGAAGTCAAGCACAAGTCTGTCCTTGGCTGTGACGTCATGACTTGTCTATTGCAACATATGCCCAATAGTAAGTGAGCAAAAGGGATACGTATGACTCGCCCAAATCGCCGTCTGTTAGGAAGAAAGTACGGCAACTTTACTGTAACATGTTTGCCAAAATATTTTAATGTTTTGCATCATAATTAGTGGTCTAAATAACTTGATATGACCTTCAAAGTTAATAAACTACCGAACGTGGTGTATGGACTTTGCTGTTAAGTGAGTTTGTTTTTCTACTTTAAAAATAAAACTTCAAGGTGAGCGTTATGTACTGCAATTTAACGGATTGAAAAACAATGTATTTTCACAAAACATTCGTAAATATAACGCTGTTCGATAACAAATGTAAAAAGGCTAACAGTGCTGTCAGAAAGCAACACCAGGAGGAAGATAAATGACCACGCAATTCATCATTTGAAGAAAAGCTCGTTTGGTTTCTGAGAAATGTCTAACTGACGTTTCGTTGTGGTGTCCGAACGTCTTTCACTATAGAAAATATTGCATCCAACCGTTTGAATTTTGTCGCAGTGGACATAATGATAGCAAAATGTTCGCAAGCAGGTACAGCTATAAACAACTCAACCTATTCACTCCTAAAATAATCTGACACGATTTTAAGCGTTCGGCTTCTAAAAGCAAAATACAGGTGTGAAGAATACAACAAACCTATAGTTAGATACAGCAGCCAACAACAAAAAAACCCATAGAATTTCAGAAAAGGATCTTTTGTCAAACAATTCTACCTCGGAAAGAGCAATTAAGTCCCTTCCGTGACTTTTAAGGTGACCTGGTAGTTGACGTAACAAATAAAAAATGAAGATCAACCCACAAACGCATGCGTACATAAGGGCATGTATAGATTTACGAGTATTTTACTCTCTTATAACTTCAACAATAATAACGTGCTTTCAAAATTATTTTTTTTATTTTATCATAAATGGAAAAAAGCGACCATATTCATCTATCATGTTAGCGCAGTCGCACATAAATTATTACCACGTGTGTTTAAAGTCGTATGCACATATGATTCCGTTAAACTCTTTACTCGCTCTTACTGTAGAGTAGTCAAAAAAATTGTATTAATTGTACTAATAACGTTATTCTACTACACAACACAGGTTTGATGTTGCAAAAGTTCGAACCAAAAATGTAGATTCGGAGAACTGAGACAGGCTGGGAACAGTGACACAGATGTTTGTTTTCACGTATTGCAAAATCATTTTTAATTAAGCTTTAATTTTTATATTCTTTTTTCGCCTCCATATGTCCTTCCCTTTACAGTATATATTTTTCCTAAAATTTTTCTTTCAATTCTTTGAAGTTAATTAATATGGTATTTCAGAAGAATCCATGTCTCCGCTGCAGAAGTCGGAGTCACAGGATCGGCGTTTTATAATACCGTGCCACTGGTTTGTAAAAAGATGTGTATGTGCGAAGTAATATTTACTGCCACTAGTCAGTCTTCTTTGAATTTCATTGCTTATTGTTATTTAATGCAACTCCAAGATATTTAACTTTCTGTATTCCTTAAAATGTATGCTCTCCATCACACAGAGCTTCTACTCTCCATCCCTTTTCAATTGCAAACGTTCTAGTATATTTGGTTTTCTTGCCGACAATGACAGATCTCATGGTTTTGCTTCATTTTCGAAATCTATAAATGTTATTGTACTTAATCATACTGGATTAGAACAATATCATCAATGAAAAAAGTTAATATCATTACACAAATGCGACTTGACCCTGAAAAATATTTATTCCACGTGTTAACCGATTACAGTAAACATAGGCCTAACTCATAACCGCGATGTGGAAACCTCTATGAAACAGCAACAGAGGCTTAGAAGTAAATGTAAAAAAATTATTGAAAACAACGCTGGAAAAAATCTCTTCATGCCGTATCATTATATAAATAATAAATCTCATGTAATGTATATAAGGTCAAGTTTACATATTGTCTTGAAACTGATAAACAAGAAATTATTTCGTCTTCAACGAACATTTAACTTTAAAATAAGAATATTTTTAAATATATTTGACTCTTCGTTTGTATCGCTCAAAACTAAAGTAAATAATCTTCAAAGCAACAAAATATTTTTGTTTATTCGTTTAAATATTGTAATATTGTCTACATTGTATATTACTGAAATAGTCGAGTGTTTTTCAGCTAATAGTAGCCTGTACGGTATGTGTATACAACCAATACTAATTTACGTATATTAAACAAAAGATATCTGTTAAAATAAAACTAGGTTTCTGTGATGTATAGGCCGATGTGAAAATAACACTTTTTAGCTGTCATATAGAAGATAAAACAAGCTTGCCAATGTGTTATGAAGCTTGTTTGTGTTATGAAGGATACAAGGAAGTTTACGCTCACATAGGATGTCAGGAAAATTAAGGCCTTTTTGTCTAAGATGATACAGGATTCTAGTTGAAGGATATTGTGTCCATATTTTTATTTTTCAAAATCTGGCTGGAGGAGTCCTTTTTGTTGTGTAGGTCTATATGACCTGTTTAATTTCGTATTAACAGTTATTGGTAGGAGTAGGCCTAAAGTTCAAACCTGTATCGTACCTCTGCACGTACCTGTATCACATTGTAATTATGACTCCACAATCTTATGACTGTACTTTTCATTATAGCTTTTGGTAAACGTTTCTCTAAAACGATACTTTGTATCTGAAACGATAACTTCACGATAATCTAATAGTAGGAATAACATAATCCACAGCACATTATGTTTTTACCTGTCATGACGCTTTTCCAAGGGAGCAAATGCTTCTTCACCAACTCCATTTTGGGGTATTGTTTGTCTCTGAACATTTTCTCAAGTCTTAACGGACATTTGCCTAATTCAACACACACACACACACACACACACACACACACACACACACACACACACACACACACACACACACACACACACACACACACACACACACACACACACACACACACACACACACACTTACACACGGATACCAGAGGGCGTCACTAGACCACATGGGCGATTACATTCTTTAAATTAACGATAAGCAAAAGACGAGCGAGCGCAAAGAGTTGTAGACATTGCAGATGTGGTGACAACGTAGTAATCTGAAACGCCTATGCTGACGCCCATGATTAGTTAACATAATCGTTTCTACCGTGCGTTAAAGTCTCCGTACGCACGTTTTTGCGGCATGTGTGTGCTCTTATATTTATTTGTGTATGTGCGGTTGTATGTGTGTATGTGTGAAGGGCAATAAAGATTTATGATTAATAATGTAACTTAGGTATCATAAAACTGAAGTATTTTTCCATTTTTTATTTTCTACGGACAGACATTACGACTCTTGATTATGTGTTTCAGTAGCCCATGTCGTGTTTCTCGTATTCTCTTTTTTAAGTTAATGCGTGCGGTCACAAGTAGTGATCTTAGTTGTATTTACTACCTATTTTGTATGTATAACCTTAGAACTATATAATCGTTGGTTAATTTATGCAGTTTTAGTAATAACTCCCCAGAATTGCCTATTGTCTTCTTTCCAAAAAGCCTATTCGGAGTAGTAACATCTGTAAAAAAATCTTACGTATCTACGTGTATAAAAGAAGTTTTGTTTTGAGGAGAGAGAGACAGACAGACAGACGAAGATAGGCAAACAGACAGAGAGAGCAGGGAGAGAGTGTCGATGGTGTTGCCGCGCACATCGCACGTACGTAAATACCTGTTGGCCTATCAGTGTGTGCCTGAGAAAAAAGGTCTGTAACACAAAAATAGCCGCTTGTGCTGGTAACAGGTTTCGCAATGTATAATGTCTGGTCTAAATGTCAAAAGCAAAACGTGTCCGAGTCAATTTCAGGTCAGAAAATATCCTTTATTCAGCATACAATTAAAGCATGCACCTCCGCCCCTCTCCCTGCCAATTCTCAATGTCTTCCTCCCTCCTTCCTCTCTCTACCTCCTCCTCCGTCTTTCTCTTGTCCTGTCCCTCTCCCTCTTTCTCAACACACTCTCTCTCTCTTTTTTCTCTGTCTATAATATTTTCTGACTGTTCAACCAAATGCAGATAGAAAGAATAGCGTATACATTCTTCTGTAATGTATGTACACGTGTCTGCGTGCGAGCGCGCGCGTGTGTGTAAATATGTCTTAAGATTTCTCGGGTGTGATGTGATATGTAATGTGTTGTATCCTGTTTTCGGTTTAAATCTGAACAAATTCAACAACGCGGGAATTTATGTAGATAATATATGTTATATTTACCAATGACACTGCGAATTGGCAGCAAGGAGAGAAGTGCTTGCTTCAATTACTCGTTGAATAAAAGTATATACAGTTTACTGTATGCTGAATACAGCAATGGAAATTACTTGAGGTTGAAAGAAAGACGCAGATTTTGAACCGTGTTTAACAGTTAGCCTAACTTCAATTTGAGAGCAAATGCAGTCACCGTCTGCATGGACGGAAACGTAATGACTATGCAATTAAAATGTTTGTTAGGATAGTGCCAATCAGTTCAAATATGGTGCTTTAACCATGGTTCCGTAAAGGTGGCAGACGAGTTAAAAGAGAAAGGAACTCTTTGATGTTACTAATCAAATTTACATCAAGGAACAGGAATTAATATTTTAATTCTGCCTGCCCGGACATTAATGTTTAAACTTTTCTCATAGCGTTCAGACTAATAAACATTAATAAATTAACTACTTAGCCGAAGCTAAAAAAACATTTATTAACCTATTATTTGTTTTTATTTTTATTTTTCAAACTGACTAAAAGAGTGAAAGTGACTAACATATTTTTTGAAGAAAACGTTGTACCGAATTCTTAATATGGATTTGAGTTTGAATCGATGGGTAAAATAGCAGTAGCTGGGATAATGTTCTTAACTTACAAAAAAGATTCTACCATAATGGGATCAGAATTTTGTTATGTCATAATAGGCATTTTGTTAGGCTCTTAAGTCCTGTGAGAAGTGCCGCTTCGGGTTTCCTCTCATGATTTTCCGTTGGTGTAACCATAAATTAGTTGTAACTGTTACAGCCACCGATCAGTATTTTAAAATTGTACAACTATTACATACAGAGTAACATTTAAAAACAATTTCTTGTAATTAATTTTGGGCTTTTTTATTGTTTCAGCAAAAATGAAGTTAATTTTGCCGCTCGTCGTATGGATAAGTGTATCAGCATACGTAAGTAGACATTTTTATTCTTTTCGTAGCATAACTGACTAGTTGATACTGTGATTAACCGTATTAACCACATATTTGATACTGTGATAACGAGCGACTCTCCACAACACCCATAATAATGGTTACGATAATTAAGAGGATTAAAAAACGTATTAGCAAAGGTACGGTCTGCTATCTTTACTTAATAAATAGAATTTACTGACACCGAAGGACTATATTTGCTATCGACGCAGACGAATTAGATAAAACTCAGTTCAGTTTTTGGAAAGTTCTCTGGACACGAACAGAAGGTGATATCAGAAAAACACACACGCCATGAATTATTTCATTCTATAGACACTGAAAAAGAATGAACAAGTTACAATTTTAACAGATTATTTAAAATTTTATAGAGCATTTGGGTCTCTGTATTTTTTCTTTTTTTTTGTATCAGTTAGGCTAAACATCGCTCTGTAGTTTTAAATGAATATTCGCATTCAGGTCCACATGTGTAGCGCATCACTCAAAATACTAAAAACACATGGAAATATACGTATTTTGTATGCAAACGGTTTTGGAATATTACATGTTGTTCTTGAAACAGACCAAAAAAGAGTAGTTGATGCAGAAGGCTTTGAGACATTATCACCCTTTTAAATTAAGAAAAAATAATTTCTTACGCAAGTAGTTGTTTAATGACTCTGTAACACACATTACTCTGCATGCTAAATTGACTCTGTGATGTTAAATTACATTTACAGTTTAATTAAACATCAAGTTCAAAGACGCCCGACATGATAAACGTAATTCTGAATGTCAGTATAGTATATCGAAATAATAATAATACCCATTTCTGAAAAAAAAATTTTCAATTTTTAGTCTCTTCGGTAAATGAATGTGTTTGAATAATCCCCCACTCTGGTCTCAACAATCATCTTCCAGACTGACTACTAATGAGACATTACACTGCATAGCTTTGTTCATCTTGGCGTGCATGTTTATTCTTTGTTTTTTATAACTAGTGCGCGCGCAGGCTCAGTATGGAACCGGAACTGATACAGCATCATCAACGCTGATTTACTGCAGCTTACATCTACGAGCACTGAGAGTACTTATACTCTCAATATCATACCAGAGAATATCAATTCGTCACTGAAAATATAATTCTCTTGTCGTTCGAATTTCGTTTGTTTCATGGAAACGAAAAACGCAGGCTATAGGATTAGTTTTTATGTAGGAATAAAACACCAATCAGAGCCCGAAATATTTAACGATCACGGTACAGTTATTAAATATATTTTTCCACTTGCAGTCGTAAAAAAAACACGTTTAAAGAGTATTGCTTTTCTCAGTAGTAACGTTTCGAAAGTCATCGTACGACTTACACACAAATCAGCAACATTGTCGTCGTCTCGTTATCATCATTATCAGATCATAATTTCGTCCGTTTTTGCTTATATCACATTCACATTCTTATCTTATAGATGTTCACGTTCCATCAAGCTATAAGAGAAAACTGATTTTACGAAAATGTCTTATGACGTGTTGTCTCATTACTGTAACTGTCGGTTTCACACACACCTTTTGATATAGTTTCCCAGCCAATCAGCCACTGAAATTTTAGTTTAGCACTTACCGAATCTCCATTTTGTTCCCTCGCTGAACAGCCAATAGTAGTGCCACGTACCTTTGTAAAGTGTCTTTGTAATCTTTTATTTATGTAACCACTAACCGCTTTAAATCTATTTAATTTCTTTGCAATGCTAATGTCATTCTACGTATCACATCACACCCTAAAGTAGATAAGTGTGAGACACCAACAGTTCAACTATCAAACACAAACGTTGTCTTCCAACAAAGAACGGCAGTCAACATCTCTGACGCACTCATTCATTGACCGTCTTTTTTTTACTTTTTTAAACCAGTCACTGCTCCCGTACTCGATACTAATACGGTATCCATTGGGTATTGTGAATTCCGATTGCCTCATTATCTACCACAATTAGGTTGTTGCAAGTCGGTAGACAGAATGTTGACGGAACGTATGGAATCAGAAATGAACCGCATAACATTAGTTAAGAACATTCAGAAAGCCCGCACTTTCCACTTATTTTTACCATAAGAAGATGGTTAACAATGTGTCGCTCTAGTAAATGTGACTCTACTATAACCACCGTGCAATATAATTAATATTACTAGCAGTTGCATCGAGTATCAATACATACAAACACAAGTATTCACATTTATAATGGGTAACGGCTCTCCATAATGCAATCAATAAATAACCAGCCCTGATTTACGTAATGATATATATGTGAATTCATGAACAACGGCGGTCTTTGTTATACTGGATGTGGTGGAGTTTTCATTTGTGTCGTTACGTTACTAATGAAATGTAAATATTTAAAATTTCAAAAACAAGAGCAAATATGAGTACTTAATTTGCGAATCAAACTAATGCAATTGCAAAAGAATAAAAATAATAACTCCGAATAATAAGTCTAAACCAAAGTCGCCAAGTTTGTTCATTTGCTTATTGCATAGCAATGGCAATAAGTCGACCGATATTATGAATTCTCTCTTAATAACAAACGTTTGACTGCAACAGTGATTATTCGCTGTGAATGGAATGTACTAATATAATAGACAAGGTCGTTTGAGTAGGTTTTTGTTATTGGTGTAAGAATTGCTGTAACTGCTAGCTTGAAGTGTCAATGCATATAACAAAGTAACTTTACATAAAAGCCAAGAACATTTTTGTTAACGGTATGTTTGTAGCCAAACAGAGTTGCATGCTTACTTTGCCGACAATTACGACCTTCAAACATTGTATAATGGGGGACTAGTAAATCGCACTATCTATACGTTAAGAAAGAGATACTGCAAAATTAAGATACATTTAATAAACAGTTAATTTGTAAAAAGATAACTTTAAATTAACTCGTTTCATAAAGAGGCGTAACACGTATATAGGCCTACAGTATATAAAATTAAGTATATTAATAATAACTGAAAACATCTTATCAATAACGACGTATACAGACTCCTTTTACCAAGCCTCTCTGTTTAAGGGATGCCCCTCTTTCGTGGTATTTCTAATTCCTTCATTTTAAAATCATCACGGTGTTCCTGGCAGCTTAGTTTCAACCTCATAGTAGCCTACACATGAAGGATTCTGATACTCACGATTTCCGACCTTTATTTGAGTGTTGCTGTCTTCATAGGCTTCTTTCAGAGATTGTTAATAGATGTTATTTAGGCCTATATTCAGTGCTCCCAGTGCCCTGAGTATATCATAGTAATGAAACTCTTGAGATATTGTAATAAACTCGTCCACGTGAATACAAGCCAAAATCGTAACTTTTCAAACAACACATTCCTTCTGTTTTAGTTGTGACAATATAAATCGTGAAAGATTTTTCTGGCTTAAATTTACTTTGATCTACGCCTACGTCGTGTGCTGTATCTTTTCGTGATTTTGAATAGTATTCTGAAGAATGTATAAGAAGTGCAAATACATCTGACCCTCTGCAGATCTCTCCGATTTCCTTCCTTAAAGACCGATACCAGTTTTCCTGATATTTTAATTTATTGACAGCAAATCTTTATTGAGTCGGTTATCTACTGAGTGAGAATAGAGGCTCTGATTTTAAGAACTCCACGTATATGTTTTTCGATCGACCAGATTGTCTGTTCTTTTATGAAACACTCTATGTACAGTTTCATTCATGACTCGATTACCCGATGCACTTTCTTCTCATCAGTTTCTGATACTTCGTACTACACACAATGTGGTTATATATAGACTAATCCAGGCTGTAGCGGTTATCACTTCTAGGGTATTTTTGACTATGTTCCGCAAATCACTTTCTCTAGAGACTTCTAATGCGGTATTCATAACACCATATTGAGCAAGTATGTTTTGTCGGCCTCCTTTCAGCACCCATACTACGCGTTATTCTTACCGACTTAAATTTGACTAATACAAACATTCTTAAACAATTGACGCCTTTTGTTTGTCCGGACACCAACACGGAGGATGATTGGAAATCTACGAGAAAAACTGAAGCCGTTTTAAGCAAATCTCAGACAGTCTTCCTGACTACTTGGGAAAATATAGTAAATTGATTCGTAGAGATGCGAAACTTTTCCTAATTAGATTAAACAAAAATTTACAGCTAAAATAAATTTTTAGTGTTATGCTTTTACGTTTAAGTAAAAATAAAGCAGTGCGCATCTTAAATGAAATACATTTTATAATTTCATTTTATTTATTTTGTAATAGATTCTACAAGTTTTAGTCCTATGGATATATACATATACATATACATATACCTAAGTGTATGTACGACTATATAGACCTAAAAGAGAAGTTACGCTTAATGTGTAAGATTTATCCGTTCTGTTGTTGACTAAGTAAATTAGTAGAAACGAACAAACTTTCACTTTAAAATTGTTATTAACTAAAAATGATGTAAGTGTTACTTTTAAGTAACCGGGCACAGTTGACTAAATCGCCTGACTAGCTTTTACTGTTGGTTCCACAATTTTTATCGGACATGTCTGAATGAATAGAAAGGGACCAAGAAACCAGTGCTACTTGATTGAACAATATTACTGTTTTACCATACCAACCCAATCCCACGCAGACAAGCATATACGCGGGCGCGTTCACACACACACACACACACACACACACACACACACACACACACACACACACACACACACACACACACACACACACACACACACACACACACACACACACACACACACACACACACACACACACACACACACACACACACACACACACACACACGTACTCGCGCGAGCAGCACACGTATACTCAGGGTGGTTGAAAAGTCAAGCGAACATCAAATTCAGGTGGCATTGTAGGTGAGACATGACATACGACGCGCTGGGACAGATTTGGCTATGCAGACCAAATCTGTAGCAAATGTAAGTTACAATAATGTCAAGAAATGTATTCACGTTATTAATTACTTTGTTTTGTATTGGCATTTTGCAAAAAAGACACGAATTCACCTCATCACCTTGTACAGATTAGATAATAAACACTCTTCCGGTTTCCTAACCACGGGATCTCTTCGAGGCCTTCGAATGTTCAGTTCTGAAATGTACTTTTAGCATTCTAACTTTTAACAGATCTTCAATTGGAACCTCAGAGGCCAAGTAAGTATTCAAGTTTGTGATTCATATAAAGCGCTGGAGCTTTAATCTTCTAATGATTTTACGTTTCTTTAAAACCTAAAAATTTAATTTTTTTAGGATCTTCCAGTGCCTCGCTGTTCTTATACTAAATATAGTTTGACCTCATAATAAACGAGGTATCTCAATTCCAGAAGCAGAAATGACTACGTTGTTCCAAGAGTCGATAATCTATAGCATTTTATGTCGTACTGGTATTTCATTCACTAGTACATTTTTTTATTAGAAATAGCAATGTAATTTTTCGTGATTATTTTCATAAAGAATTCAATGGTCTTTGCACTTCTATGCAAAATAATTGAGACATACATTAACTGAAAATGTTGTTTCCATATGCGTATTAAACAATTGGAATATCCTTTTTGTAGTTCTTAAATTCAGTTCTTATTTTCCCCTATTAATTTAAACGTTAACGTAAATCACCTCAGAACACGTTCATATTAACATTCTGCACACAACATCCTAGCGTCACGACGTAAATGAGATAACACCTAGAGAATACCCTTTTAATAATAATAATAATAATAATAATAATAATAATAATAATTTAACAATTGCTAACATTTTTTAACAGTGAGTTTTTAATCCAGCCCACATACTCTAAACAACTCTATTTTTAAGTTATTAATATGTATTGATAATAATTAATCACCTTGAAGATTTTGACATAGTCACTTATGATATATGTGGTATAATTATTACCACTTTTAATCAATTCACTTTGAACCAGAAAATGACTTTCTTTAATTAAAATGCTTCATTACTTGTAGTATCTTAAGTACTTCTTTGTTAGTTGTATGTGAATTAAACTGTCGATACGGATAAGATAGAATATGATAGACCACGCGGTAGTTCGGAGATTGAAAGATATAGGTTCATAATTAATACAGCAGGATGGAAACTTCGAGTCTGCGGATAAAAAAGTGGTCGATGTTTTATTTATTATAACACTGTACATTAAGTAAATTATAATAGGTTCATCCAGAAATGTGGAATCAATTATTGTAGCAACCAGACCGATAGTAACTGGATACAGGTCAGAGCTATGATAATGAATGGTATTTTACATTTAATGTCTAAATTCTAAAATTGCTTAATAAATTGTACACAATTGCAGACAGAACAAGAATGTTAAAAAAAGAAAGAAAACGGTGAACGTTAGAAAGAAAAAGAGGGGGAGAGAGAGAGAGAGAGAGAGAGAGAGAGAGAGAGAGAGAGAGAGAGAGAGAGAGAGAGAGAGAGAGAGAGAGAGCACAAAAGGGAACATAAGAACCAGATCAGAAGAGACGAAGCCGTGCCAAAGTCCATTGTACATTGTGTTATATAATTGGTTACCGCCAGCAATGTTATAGACAGTTAGACTGTATCAAACTGCTCCATTAGCCGTTACTATTCTATTAAACGATTTCCTTCTAGTTAGCATAGCACGGCTGGCTGGCTAGTGCATTACTATTTCGGTCAGTTTCTCAATGTTTCAGAAAAAAAGTAACTTTCATTTTATAAAATGTCTGCAAGTATTTGCTGCCTGTCGCTTATTTCACACTAGCTAATGCTCACATCTACCTTTCATCAGTGGGTAAAAATAATCCGATTTTCTTTTCTTATCCTATTATTAAGTGACAGTATAGGTGTGGATAAGTTATTCAGTTTCGTACATGATTCTTCCTTGCATATACTATACTTCACAATGCGGATTCAAACGTAGGCCTAAACTTCAATTGGTCAAGGTAGAAAATTAAAATCTAGCGCAGGCTCTACTTCTGTTGTCAGATGAAAATTTTCAATTTACCAGTGTGCACTGAAAATTACTCACTTTCTAATTTAATTCTGATGTTATTAGAGGGTTTGTTATATATCTAGGAAAAATTGGCAATTGTAGTCTTAGGAGTAAGGCGACTTTATGCAGGGGCGGATCCAGCAAGCAATTTGAGAGGGGGAGGGTTGACTTAAGAGGGAGGGAATAATGGAAAGACCTAAAGTATAAATTATAGAAATGAGTGAAGATGCAAATACAGTTTGTTATTATCAACACAATAAGTTTATTGACGTATTAGTACAAAATTATATCTGTTTGTCAGTTCATTCTTCTCTTAATCATATTCACTTAAAATGTGCACAATTTAAAATGCGCACCACTCGTTTATGATATGTGTCAAATAAAAATTAAGTAATTTTGGAGTAAAACCATGAATCTACATATCATGATGTGAATTTTTTTATCATATTCACAATCACAAAACCATTCTGTTTGCCACTTTTGGCAACACGTCAATAACTTTTGGGGGTCAAAAGAATGTCACTATTTATGTGTAACAGAGCCAATCCAACAATCCAATAAGCCTGCTCTCCGCCATAGTTGTCCTCAGCCACGTTTTTATCACCCGTAACTTCGAAAACGACTTTTCTGAACTAGCATTGCTAACAGGAAGGGTCCAGAGTATTTGCAGCAAAGAATGTATCAAAGAATATATATCGCTATCACAAGCTTGAAGAACACGTAGTGCGTTGGTCTCCCCATTTTCTGATTTGCTTTCCGATTGATACTGCCAGTGAGTCATTTCTTCTCTCAGTTACATAAAGTCCAACTCTTTCCTGTCACTATGTCCAACTCTTAAAAAACTGTGAACCTACTCACAATAGATAAGTGTCTCAAACACACCTGAAGGATCGAGCTTTATTGTCGCTTCTGGTAAAAGTACTGGCAACCTCAAAACACCAAGCACATCAGAAGAAAATCTTAATGTCAGACTTGATGTCCTGAATGTTATGGTCAAGTCACGGGATATTGACAGAAATACTGTAATAATCTTCCAGGACTCCTAAGGCAAGATCGCCTTCTCAAACTTGCCTTGAATTATAAACCTACAGGGTATCGTAGTGTGGGGTATCCGAGGAAGAGCTGGTTTCCGAAACACCATAATCCGTGCAGCATAATCCGTCTAGTGGAGATGGTGACTCCTAGGGATTCTGATGTGTCTGTGGGTTTCTATTCGAGTCGAATTGTGGATTAGGCCTACTAAATTTTCAAACAGTTAAGCAGTTTTAATGTGTATAAATATGAAGATCGGTAACGATTTTGTGAAACATTAATTACTGCTCACGTTGATTTTGTATTTTGATGCCTTCTTGTTTCTTGTTCAGTGAACGTTTGCTTTAAAAAAATTTCGTCTGAAGTCAATTATATTAAATTTAGAATTCGTTTAATTGTGTTTAGATACTTTGCTAATGTTGGAGCCATAGAATTCTTACATTCGCTTTGTTTTATATGATTAGCATTGTGTTGAATATTTTTTGTTAACACAACCCTAATCATATAAATCGCAAGTTGGCATCCTATGGTTTCAAAATTACTAAAAATCTTTAGACACTATTAAATTAATTTAACAAATTAGACGTCTGAGTCGAATGTGTATTGCCAGTTCCTCAATTTTATTTTCAATCCGGGGGGGGGGGATTTCCTAATTTCCTTCTCCGTGGATCCGCGCGTGGTTTGGTGTCCAGAAGTATAAACGTCTATTGCAAATAACACAAAGTATTTTCTTACCTACTCACAGTCACTATTTGTTATTGTGGTTGCGCCTCAGCTTATAACATTACGGTTTCCACTTTCAAGGGTTAGTTGTAGTCCGAACTAACGCCTATCGCAATGATCTAGTAAATTAATTCAATGTTTCTTCTTTCGGTGTAGCAATCATGTCATAGATTACTTACTTTTGACCTATTATCGGGAATCGTTTATTTCAGGTCTCCACTACTTAATCACAAGGTCCCCCACGTGTGTATTAAAATATACTTATTTAATTCCGATTGTACTTGTTGTACTAGAGACCATAAATTTTGTTGGTTGATCTGACTACAATCTAATTTTAATTATGTAACCTGTTTTAATATATATCATATAATATATGATATTATACATGTCTCAGTCTATGTTATAAATGGTTTGTATACCCAGTTCTAACAAATTTAAAATTCATTTAATAGTGTTTAGATACTTTGCTAATGTTGTAGCCAAAGGATTCTTTCGTTCGCTTTGTTTTATATGATGAGAGTTCTGTTGCATTTTTTTTGTTAACACAACCCTAATCTTATACATTAAAAGTAGGCATCCTACGGTTTCAACATTACTAAAAATGTTTAAACGTTTTTCGTTTAGTTAAACAATTCTTGTAGTTTAACTATTTGTATTTTGTAGTCTGAACAGAAGGAATGATAGGTTTCAGAAAAAAGTTATATATATAATTTTTATAGTATTCAATTAATAATAGCCATATGATTATGGTAATTATTTAAGAGAAATTTCGAGGATAGTATCATTAATTTATACGTAAAAATATAGTTCATTTTTTACTTATGTAAATTCCTTTATAGGTTCCATTCTTCCGGTAATTTCATCAATTACATCAATTATAACAAATACAATTTGCCGTCAGAAACCGTACGATTTTTGAAAACAAATCGTATCGACAATGTATCAACTACAGATCTGGCCAGTAATTATATTACTGTACTTTCTAACCAGAATGTGTGGTGACGTAAACGGCACTTATGGCTGGCCACCACGCTTCCAGTAGCCACTCACTTTCGTAGGAACGAATTGTGTTTCAAGTAATGACAGACTTCCTAACAATTTTTAAGGGACACAGTGACGGACCAAGAAAGAGAGAAAGGAGTAAAAAGTAATGGCCTATGGTAGTGTCAACAGTCCACCTACAACTGTAGTTACACGGTACCACACCCTGGACCAGTTTCTATGACCCAGATAATCTAACAATGTGCTAACCATATGGCGCTGTACCAACAGAGTACTGTCCGTACCGTAACGTTGAGTGCTGATTGCTCGACGATATCCAAAATATTAATTCAAATAAAGTTTACGACTGACACGTTGTTCAGTTACCGTTGTTGTAATGTAAATACTTTATATTTCTCACCCTATCTTTAACTTCTTCAGCCCAAAGATATAGAAAACTCTCTCTCTCACACACACGCGCGCGCGCTTAAAAACAGAAAACTTAAACAGCGATTGAATGATTCTGTCGTTTTAAAGTTACAAGTAAAAATGTTGAGAATGTTTAAATGAACACGTCCAGCCTTATAATACATGAATGTGAGTTAGAATTAAATTATGTTGTGGTAATATAGCTTACACATAATACATAACAGCGTAATCGTTAAAACAAATAAACCGACGTGACTATATAATATAAGACGGAATGAGACATTAATATTTAATGTAAGAAAAAAAGCAAACAAAGATTAGTTCCAGCGAAAGTGTGCCGGTGGTCCGCAGTGTGTTGTAAGACACTTCTGCGTTATTTTACATTTTAGTTCAGAAAATATAACAGCAGTTCGTTTCTAATGAAACAATCAAAGCTAACGGTCGTTACCACAGTTACAGTTGGTCAATTGTTCTTTAACAATTTTTTGTTCTACAGAAAAAATTGTATGCTTAACTCGACGTTGCTCGTTCTTCATTAAGAGTGGACACAGTAGAATCTTGTAGTTTCTTTCGTACTGGTTATTCCTTAATGGTAAATCAGACGTACAATTTTTTCAAACGGAAGGGCCCGAAAAAGATGGGAATATAAATGCGTTGCGAAGGCAATAAGACTAAATCTGGTAAAGTGAGACAAATCTATAGATTTCGGATCTAGAAATTGGATGAACAGAGCATTAATTTCGTTGTTCCTATTTCTCTTTGTATTCCTTTTTCCTATTCCTTTGTTCCTATTTCTAAAAAATTAACATTAAGTCAAACACTAAGAAAAAAGTCCACGTTCCATTTTTAACTCATTTACAAACTTTATCGCCTTCTACAGTAATCATATTCATCTCGTATTCCTTCGTAGTTACACTAGAATTTTTGCTAAGCGTACCTACGCTTCTTTCCATTTTATTTGCATGGCAGTTTCTTTTAATAAAAGTCTTCAACTTTCTGCTTCTGTAAATAGTTTTTCTTTTTGCCCGTTTCTTTTGTCTTTTATTCAACTTAAACATAAACGATGCGTCCACTGTTTCCTTACTAAATCAATAAACTAATACGTTAACGTGTTAGTGTGTCTACAGGGGTTGTCACATGTATTGCTGCATCCCGACACTACCCTACATCTTCCTCTCTACAGCGTCCTCTTCTAAAACCATTGTGTTGTGAGACCTTTCTCATTCCTCATTATCTCCTTGGCCATCCGCTCCAGCTGCCTACCATTATCTCTCTTTCGATCGTACCATTTCAGTTCTCGCTGTTTTATCCTTCTGATCGGTCCACCACTTTTCGTAGAACCTCATGTAAAAGCACTGGTTAGAGTTATGTCGTTTAGACGTAAGCAATCAAAACTCCACAGCGTTCTGCCCCACATATCACTTTCAAAAGACTGCCTAGCCATACTTTTGACTTTGGAGATAGCTAACTATCTCATCATATTGTATTCAGGACTTCCGAAGTATTTTAATTTACTAAACTGATTGCTGGTTGAATTATCATCGTTAACGTACTTTAAACGTGCAGTTGGTTGATTATGCTACTAAGTACTCCGCATTGACAAGTCCCCATTCGTTGTGCGGTCTCTGTGACATGATCACACGTTTCAAAAGCGTTCACAGGCTCTCCTTACGCTTGTACACTGTTCGCAGCCAAGTATTAACCAAAATAAAAATATTTGTTTATTCTCGTTTATACTCCACTCGGTAACTCTCTGCAAAGTTGGTTTCCAGAGTGCCATGGTATCATTTGTGCCGCAACGTTCAGTTCATCCAGTTGTATTTTAACATCTCGATTAAGGAATTCTAAATTTCGTTTTCAGTTCAGTTGCAAAACGGCTCCACGAATCCTTTGTTCTGTTATTCCCCGTTGTAAAGAATAGAGTAAATGGGCTCATGGTATCGTACAACACGACGACATAATGTGACTGCCGAACACACGCACTTGATGATGAGAGCAGCTGCGTGCTTAGCAAAGCGTGACCGATGGAATTTCGCAGCCTACGCTGACTGCGTTCAGTAAACGTCGCCTATTCCTCACTGCGTATATGTTCTTAAACAGCAATCAGGCGTTTGAAACTAAGACGGTTACATGTGGTGATCGAAAGCCGGTCCTATTTAGCCAGTCATACTCCAGCTTGGTAACTTAGGCTCAGCTTTTTATTAATGAAACATTAAATTTCGTTGTGTGTGTGACAGAGAGAGAGAGAAGTTAGGCATATTACGTAATCAGGAAAAAATAAGTACATTGTCTCGACGTATATATGTAATCTAAACATTGTGTTTGTTATAAAACAGATAAGTGAGGCCTAATCCGAAGAAAAAGTAATCACTAATCTTATGCCTGCTTGTCTATGTACAGAGAGAGAGATTGAGTGGGAGTGTGTGTGTGTGTGTGTGTGTGGGCGCGCGCGCGTGTGTGCGTGTGCGTGCAGTAATACGTACTGACAGTTTACACATAACTTTCTACATTTTGCCTTTTACGAATCAGAGTAGATCCGAAGAGTGCATTAAAGTGAAAACGAAGTGTGCGCGACGACCATTGTACGGTACTACTATAATACGATTGGCTATGTGTAAGACAGTCGTATCGAAACGTTATTAGCATTAGAGTATGCAAACAGACGTAACATGGAAAAACTGCATAAACTGTACCATTTCAACGTAGTGCGTATCGAAATAATTTTCCGCATCATTATCTATAATAAATTGTGATACGTTGCAGTTGCAAGTGATGTAATGAATATTTGTTCTATCGGATGTGTTACACATTTATGCTTATAAGGTTTACCGATAAAAAAAAGTTTTCCTCAAAGCAGGAGAGGTTTTAAACGTTTACACCTTACATGTCTTGTTAAGTGTGATGTGACAATTAAGACGAAATAAAACCTAATCTGAGGATGCCGGTAGAAACTTTAATGCAAAGTTGCAAAGTTCTGTGTGCTATGTGAGCGAATACGGTAGAAAATCCTTGTAGGAAAAGAAATAAAATTTAATCCTTACTTAGTTTAAAATTTAATCCTTAAAAGTCAAAAGTAATGACTATAAAAATATTGAAGAATATGATTATATTAAAACCTGCCATCGATCAACTGAAGTTAAGTTGAAGATGTCCCATAGGCACCTACGATGAACGTAAATTTATAAATTCCTCATTTAACAGTAAGTAAAGCAAACTCCGATAAGTGACAACATTACTGAGACCTGAGTAGATACGACGGAGTGTACGAAATATAAAATATAGAAACGTTATGAACGCGATGTACTCGTAGCACAGCTGATATTAATATTATTAGTGAAAAAGGTGATGTTTATAAAAATTCTGTAAAACCGTCAATTGTGTGTAATAATAACGTAAACCTGGACAAGTCAGACAAGCAGAGCAAACGAAACAGAGGCTGTGTTCCAAATCTTTTCGCTGGTATAACAACTTTCACTATCTGCTGGCATTGTTTATTAATATTAAACTTAGCCGCCTGAAACAATCTGTTGAATGCAGTGAGCGAAGTCAACAGAAAGTTTCAAATCAAGACAAAAACAATGTTTCTTGCTTTCGTGACTACTGAAACCTCGAACATTAATTATTGCCTTAAAAACATTTGAAACATGAAGTTTCTGAATCTGTGTTGAAATTACATCTTGAGTTCTATATTTCGTCGTGTGTTTGTTAGCTTTACATTACGTTTTTTTTTAAATAACTGACTTAAGAATAATTATCCTTTATCGACCAGGATGTTCCTAATCGAATTATGAAGTTGCCTCTGGAAGGATACAGAGCGATTAGATTTAAGAGTCAACTGTATTATTGTCACGCCCAAGACATATTGAGTTTTTTTTAGCACCTCCTTTTATGATAAAATATATAATTGAAAAGTGAAAAAGCAAATCTAAATTCCGTTATAAGAGTTCTTGACTGTATTATGTTTAAAATTAAATAATTACGGTACTGTAAAACTTTGAGGAACATAAGCCAGTCTGTAGAAAATATGTTGATGAGGGCATGGCTATTAAATTGTTGAGCTCCTGTAACTAAATGGTATTTTAAGAAGATATGAAATGTCCTATAAATCCCTAAAAGGATGAAGTATGTGCTAGTACGCTCACACAGAAACACCGTTTTTATGTTCACTGTGTTGCTTGGTCACCCGTTATCTCGATATGAAGGTGGAAGAGGAAGAAAACGTTAATAATAGGTAAACAAACATTTTATTGTCTAATCGGAGGGAGGAGAAATTGTTCCCATGTTTTTAATACGTACTTCTTGAGCTAGAAAAATTACTAATTAGTATAGAAATTAAAATTTAATTGTGTTGGGAACCAGCAAGCAGCTATTCTACAACGTTCCGTATAAACAGATATTTCAGCGAAATAATGTACATAATTTGACGTTTTACGTTTTATCTCAGGTTATTATGTGCGTAGGCCCACTGTACTGTATAAAATAAAACTCATGTGTAATGTTTTTAAAGAGCTCATTAAACTGTAATTATAGTTGTTTTAAATTTTAATCGTAACGAATGACAGGATAACTTATATTGTCACTTAGTGGAAAACAACAATTTCTACTAATTCCGGTAAATGTACTTTTTCGAAGTACATTGAAATTAAACGAAATATATTAATCTACTTTTGTACAGATACGTCCTTCAAATTTAATCAGTGTTAACAGTTTCGTTTTGAACATATCAGTTTTATATGTGCATAAAATTGATAACGGATTCTTAATTTATTACGCACTGTAAATAACGTTTCAGATTTAATTTACAGAGTTAATGTTATATTTGCGGTTATCAAAATGATATGACGTAATTTAATTCCATTTTTATATTTCTAACGTAACAAAATGAAATTTAACATAAAGAATATACAATTTAAGTTCACGCTCTATGACATACGAAATAATTTTACTTTTATGGAAAAAATAAAAATGTGAATGTGTTTGAAATATATTTATAAAAAGTAACTAATGTCAATAGTTGTTATATTATTTTAAAAAAGAAAAATTATACGAATGAGACTATTCTCGAAATTATAAGATTGTAATATCCACTTAGTTTACCGGGTGAAATTGGTTTTATTCAAATGATATGTGCAGCTTTCATGAAAAGGCAACGACACTTGAGAATTAGTATTATAAAACAAAAATTTTTATAACTACCATTACAATAATTTGAAACATTGTACGTCTTGTTTGTAGAGGTATTAATACAAAACAATCAAACTCGTATACAAAATAATACGAGTAATAGATACCGTTTTCGTTGCTGATTTAAGTAAACTGAAGTCAATCACCCGTATGCTACTGCTATTTCAAATTAAGTATATCGGCTAAGTAAGATTTCATTTCTATAAATTACTCTCAGACAAAATTTATTTTATTTGTAATTTTAGAAAAATAATTATTTCTTAAGATGATTTCGTATTTTTACTTGTAAGATAGCTCAAATTACATTGGTTATAAGAAATTGTCTGGCATAGGCCTATATAAAATGCTCCTTCAATCATTTTTTACACACAAATTACCACATTTTCAAACACAAAAGCTCAGTAAATGCAGTAACTTTAAACGAATTTAGTTATATTCTCCATAAAATGAAAGAACGTAAACTCTTATTAGTAAACTAGTACTTCTTGTTGTCCGATTTTAACTGAAATACTTTCTGGTACATTCGAAGACATACTGAACTTTAGAAGTTAAAAATTTCACAATTTTTAATTTTTCAGATGTTTTTACACGCACGCGCTTACGTAGATTTCATGTATTTTGACTCAAATTACCTCACATTCCATGTTCACTTGAAAATTCTTTATCCTTTTCTTACCTGTTTCATACAGGGGTAAGAGAAAGTAAAAATTACTCTGCTCTCTTGATATGACAAGTTTTGTTCTTACACGTAGTTAAGTTATATAGGTTAGTACTTTTAACGAATGTCAGCTGTTAGCGAATGCCAGCTGTTAAAAGCAAACTTTTTCCGGTTTAACACATGTTTTATTTTTTTTCTTTATATCAAACATTTCGCCCATATACTACGACGAGGCGTACTCATACAATCACGTACCGTAATGAATGAATCAGTACTCATGTAATCTAGTACGCGAAACATTTGGTTTAAATAAAAATAAAATGACGTGTGTTAAACAGAAAAAAGCGTTATTAACGAAAACCACGAAATTTTACGAGCAAGAATGTCAGCTGTTGATGTGTTTTCCTCCAATGTATCGCTTGACAGAAGCAATAGGCAGTAATCGATATATACGAGACGAATTCTAAGTAACCTAGACTTGTAACTTGCAGATTTATTTAGCTCTAGATCTCGGAGCTATCGGCTTAGATATTAGTTCCGTTCCGTGTCTGCGTAAATAGAGACAATGTATCATGGTGTAACGTAAATCAGTACTTTGTACTTCGATTACTCTGTTAAACAGTGACTACGCAAGATAATGTTAGCAGTAAAATTTAAGAACATCCATATGATTTACGTGTTAGATTTTTGAACACTATCAATTATCGGTTGAACTTCATTTACTGATAGTAGTTGAACAGAAATCAGAGTTCCTATAAAGATAACAGACAAAATTAACATTTGCCTGTTAATGTAAAAGAAACCTGATGTGAAGTCTCAAGTGGAGATAATTTTCAAGTTTCTGTCACTTGTTCTGAAATTTTCAGTGACGAGAAATCTCATTGTATACGAAAGTATTGTAATCTTATTGTATACCAAAAGTATCCAAAAAGAATTAATGTTTTGCTTAAATACCAACAAAGTAGACTATTGTTTAAAATAAAGTAGTACTTTTATGATAACATTACAAAAATAGTTAATTCGAGGTATGACAAGTTCGCCAACTTTTCGTTTTCCGTTCATAGCTTAGCTGTATACACTTCGTACGCTAGTGCACTGGCTGCCTCAGGGTCACATGTTGGTTTCCAAGTTGTCTGTTACGTATTTCGGTCATAACCTTACACATATCGTTTTTAAAACTGTCATTAGGAAATACGTTGCATACCCGCAACTTGAAGACTTCACATGTTTATGAATATGATTGTAATTTTCTCCCATACAAAACCGTGTGAGCTATATGAAAATTAAGTTACAACGAATGTTTCTAAAAATTCATGTAACATGAAGTATGGGTAAAGCAATATACGAAACTGTGGTGACATAATAGTACAAGATCAGCCAAATGAGATCGCAAACTCATCGGCTTCCATTCACAGCTTTAGTGCTGTGTGCAATTGGGATTGTAAGCTGATAACTATTGTTCCTAATTAAATACCCCCGGCCATCAATAGTTTCTTCATCTGAGGCTCTTATACGATCTCTTTGGTCACGTATGATCTTCATTTTGTACTTAATTTTGTATACAAACAATAAATACACTGTTCCTGCTTGTAGTTAACACGAAATGTTAAGGAAATTCAATACTGAAGCTTCATTGCACTGATTGCGTGACGATTACTATATTTTATTTTTGAGCTGCAGGTAGTGTTCGGTGCGAGTGCTTTAATTACTATCGTAAAAATATTTTAAGTTTGAATTAGAGGCATAGTTTGAATAACATTATACATTTTTATAAACTGAAAAAAAGTGGGAGCAGAATTAAAAGACGTTAGCAAAAACTTCTGGAAATCTTCCTGCGAAGATAACCCAATTTAGAAACGGGACGTTTTTGTGTGCACATGGGACAGCCAAAGAAAATTAAAAAATTTTTGGAAGAGTCATGGTGAAAAATGTGGCTGAGCCAGGTGGTGCAAAAAGCTTGAGAAAACGTTAGTTAAAGTGACCTGAAGTTTCTTCAGCAACTTGTTTCTAGTGTATCATGCAAATGCGCCTCATCACACATTGCTGCAGACATGTTTCGCCTGAAAAACAAGTTACAGTTTGCAAACAAGTCAGGCTTGCTTACTCTCCCTATCTGGTGTTTACCGTTGTTTGTTTCCCAGGTTATGATACTTTGAAAGGAATCATACACTCACTGAGGTGATAACAAGAGGGCTACAAAATAATATACTGAGAGATAAATGTCAAAATCGATTATGTTGAAATTTTTTGACTTTAGTCTATAGATGTACAGCATTTCAAGGAAACAACTTTGTGTGTACCGCAGTAATACCCAGCAATTAAGTAAGTGACTCTGTGGTATGTTTACAAAATGTATTCTCAAACAACCGCATGCGAAGTCTGGTGATTACTGAAATTCTAGATTGCGAGGCAAAGTAGTGTTCAGTGATTTCGTTAAGGTACGTGTTTACCGTGTTTACATGTAGTAAAGCATCAGATAACGGTTAGTTTTTGACTTTATAGCTTTCATAGTTTTTTTTACAAAGGAGTCTGTAGAAAACTAATGTTCGCCGCAGGAAGGTCCGCACTCCTACGGTGTGTGGGACTCGCACCCATCAAAACCACAAACCCGGGACTCATCTACTCATCATCTACCTCGTGACTCAGCTTTCGCAATACTTCAAGATGGTGCCATTTGTAGTTCTTCCTGTGAACGTTCACCTGTTTTAAACCTTCAGGGGGTCCACGTTACCTATTTTCTGCTATTCTGTCAGCGGCCCTAGCATGATCATCTTCGGCTTCCTTCTTTTTCCTTAGTACTTTCTCTATGTAGGCTGCTACCTGATCCCAGTGGTGTTCGCTCTGCAGCATTATTCCGATGATATTTTGGGGCGAGATATTGTCCCACTACATTTTCCAGGGTTTGCCTCTCCTCTTTCCATCTATCACAGGCGAAAAACGTGTGATTCACATCGTCTAATTCCTGTTACAGAAAATGCAGTCTGGTCTGTCTACTTTCCCCATCCTATATAGGTAAGCCCGGGGCCAGTTAGAAACTGCGTTATGAAATACTTAATCTCGCCATGTAATAGCTATCATAATAATAATAATAATGGCTCCTTTTGTACCATCGAAGAGTGGTTAAGCAGGGTAAAATGCCTACGAAGACTATGTAGACGTTCAGCATACAAGGAACACTGAGCGGTTCTGACTGTAGCCTCTCTTGTTATGTGTGTTGAATCACAAGCCTATTAAAATGGAATAACGAAAGAAATCAGGTTTGATTATGAATATGTAAAAACTGAAACTCAGATTGCTAATGGTCATGCTAGGGTCATGAAGTTATTCGCGGAGATTTATAACTTCTACAATGAACCATATCCAGTTGTTGCAAAAGCAAGGAGACTACGATGTAGAGAGAATGCCTGAATAGAAGGAAAGATAGCCGGGAGTGGACCAGAAATAAGAGACAGAGAGAAAGACTACTTTAATGTGGTGTGTTACTCTTGTTACTGACTTGACAATTTTGAACAAGGGGATAATGTTAGCTAAATATACAAAGCTAAAGCTATAAATCCAGCTAGCAGTTACAGAAGTCTGTACGTCATTGGCCTGCAAAAAACTTTTATATATAAGTTAATAACGTGGATATAATTTGTAGAACACTGCATGCTATATAGCCTAAAATAATTAATATTTTGTAACTGATTACTGATAATTTTTAATTAACTATTTTTACGAAATTGCATCTCTGTGACTGTATTTTAAGAAATTGTCGTGTAATTACGTTACGGAAAATAAAAGAAATTGAAGATTACGTAATTCTGAAACTGTAGGAGTAAAAGTAAAAGTAATTTGCAATGAACTGGTGTAACGTTTCATGTTAAACTTCAAGCGACACCGGTATTTACCGTTGGTGTACACAATTAAGAGTAAAAAACATTGGCGTCTATACATGTCACAAAACATCACTGTAGAGTCTCTGGTAAAGGAAATCTAGATAGAAGGTGTACTTAATTAGGAACGGTAAGTACGACTATAAACTATGACTGTGCTATTACCTGTATAGGTTCTTGGAAGAAATACTAAAAAAAAAAAACATGTCCTTGAATTAAATCTCTGCAGAAACGGATTTTAAACAGAGGGTGATCGACTAAATGATGTGACGACTTCCAGTCTCAGTTCCGAGATTGTAAGGAGGAGGAGAAGGAAAGGAAATGACCAGTATGAACTATCATTTAACGTTATTTGCACAATACAAGTGACAGGACGCTATACGTTATTGGCCATACAAAGTGGTGAATGTGACCGAACTGTCGGGAGGATGGCCTACTTGCAAACTGTGTACTCATGGTGCAGCCTTACGCCACCAGTGACGGACGTATTTCATAATTGATTAGCAACGAAAGCATAGTCACACGTGTGGTAGGAACAGTGATGTGGCAGATCATCGCGCTACACAAGGCCGCCGTATATGGTCAACAGGGGAAAGCTTCCATCGTGACTTCGACTTTTCGTTTGACAATATCGCTTACTAACGGTTTTGAAATATGTTTTTATCGTTTTCATGATTGCGTTATAACACATGTTTGTTTCCACAATTATTTGTTGTAAACTTTTCGCTTGAAGGGGGAATAGAGTCAGGTTTATAAATAAATAATGGGTAATATCTGCATGTATACTACCGGTCAAGTGGTTGTACGCGCACACTCGCGCGCGTAGAAATAGACATAAACGACTGTGAATACTCATAGAAGACTTGGCAAACGTTGAAAAACAAACACAATTAACATAAACATTAACGTTAATAAACCTGCGTGAAAATATCAATGGAAATATTACAATGCCCTTTCAGTAAGTATCTCTTTCATGTTTGCTGTGCGAGAAAAAGAGGGGGGGAGAGAGAGAGTTATAGTGGGGGAGGGGCGATATGCAGAATTTAAATCTTATATTCCTTCGAGCAACGGCGCAGACAAGGAATATTCAAATTTAACAGAATGTATTCGACTGACAACGAAGGCGATCGCATAAATCTATAAGTTCGGTGCAAACATTACGGTCGTCATATTATATATATAAATGTTTGGTAGCTCGAGGCGCGAAATGTGTTTCTTTTTATGTTACGATATTCACTAAACAGATGCGGCTAAGAGGTGGGAAGAAGTTTAATCTGTACGTAAGAGTATTCGTAGCTTAGCCACATAGTATAGCTGCAGAGCAAAGGTTATTTGGCTGACAGTCAATAGAAACATAAATAATCCATACGTATTAATTAATTCAGAAACTTGGGCTTCATGTAGTGCGTTAATGTTCACGTCGACATAGTAGACTAAATAAAGTTATTGGTTTTGATAAGTTTCATTTGCAGATGCATTAATTTCCTTTAGAATTAAGAGTATTCATATTTAGTTTTCATCATTACTTTTTGTAGAGTTTTTATTTTTGCAATCTTTACACGCACAAAACTAGTAACATTAAGCAGAAGCTTTGAGTGAAAACAAAGTAAGTACATGTCAAGTGAAAGGTTGTCCACCGAGCACTAATCTCTTTCTATAGGCTAATCTAAAATATATGTATAATGTTTGGTGTGACCACTTGTCTGAGGTGTTTTAATCATCTTGAGTGTCCTGCGTCACGTTGCCAGCACGTTGAAATGCGTTATTAGTCTACTTCTGTACCTAGTGTAGTTACGTTTAATTTCTTCTCGAACAGAAGGCATCTTGAGATCCTTCTGTATGGCGTGATTTGGTATGTACCACAGGGCATTGACCACTGTTCCCGAGTGACATGTTCTGGAAACGCTGCGGGATCTTTATGTTCAAGGTGTTGATGTCCCCCACAGCCTAATGCCGCACCAGAGTGGTTTCAGAATGGTCTTATAGACATCTATGACCTCCTTCCGAACAACCAGTACATATGTCTAAGGGTATACCGAAGCTGTTTATTTTAGGTTAGTGTGTGTTTTTGCCATGTAAAACGTCTGTCCAGATGCATACCGAAATATTTAACACATTTTCCGCCTATGGCAACTGAGAGTTCACATTAGCAGTGAATGGGATATTCACCATTCAACATCCGTTCACCGTTCTCAGGGGCTCGACAGAAAATCATGTCCCTCTGAGAAGTTCTGTTATGTCGATTTCTGCGTCCGGAGTTAAAATTATACCAGGTTTGTGACAACCGTTCTAATATCCTAACAAAATTCGACCTTTTACATAAATTCAATTCAGTTAACCGTTCTATTTCAATAAGTCTTGAATATGACGTTAGATTAGAAAAACAGATTAATAGTTGTGAAGGCTTTGTCTGCACAGTTTGGGTCTTTTTACAAAGTATAGATGAATCGTAAAATAATATTGATTATTATCTATTCTATTAAACCAGAAGAAGAAGATTAGTATAACCAAGGTAGATCAAAGTTAGGAAGATTTTTTGTTGCACGTGATTTTATTGTGTAAATTATTACCCAAACCAAAGGAAGCAACCAATAAAACAACAAAGTATTTTAAAAAAAAACGCTATGCTAAAGTTGTGCTCTCGTGTGGGCAGACACCGCTAGTCGCTCCAAATAAGGTCGAGTGTGGGGACGCGGATACACGGTACCAAGGCCGCCCGCTCAAACCCACGTCCTTACGACCAAACCTTAATACCGCACTTACCCCATCTTAATGACCAGAATCATGCATTTGCCGTTGTTGCTGAGCAAAAAAAAAAAAATGCATCTGCATTTGTTATAATCAACAAAGGAATTTAGCAAAAACAGCCGATCATTATAACTGTTGTAGGTACTGTATGGTTTACAAAATAATAAATTGAAAATAAAATAAAACAAAACTAATAATGAAAGGTGCGTTACAATTCACGTAGATCATCTTCAATTGTGTGTTTTTGTTATCAGTCGTGATGGTTGGATTGAAAATAGATCAACGTATTACTTTTCCCAGAGTTTTTAGTTTTATGGATTTACCAGCAGAATTTTAAATCAATTGCTTTAACGCAAACAAATGAATACGAAAGTTATCTTCCATGGCAACATGTTTGTTCATCTGAGGAATACCAAGGTTAACAAGTACAGCTGTGCATCCCACGTTAATTTTACATAAAAACACAATTGAATTTTTTATTAGTTACCTCCGTTTTAATTAAATATTTTTGTTTTACATTCATACTTATGAATATACGGAGAAATAGAAACTGTTATACAGGACACGAAGCTTATGCTGATTAGGGTGTGTTGAGGGTTGCACAATTGCACATGATGTAGCAACAATCTGTAACTGGACCATAACAAACTATAGTCAGTTCTGTTCCACAAAAGCGTTTAGCATAAGTCGCAATTAATTACGCTTCACTAAATTCTGTATCTATTTGGTTACAGCACACAATATGTATTGCTAAAAATGAATTTCAACGCTCGTGCTTTGCTTGCATTGAATCGCTTGAAATACGGTTTAACGCTAAGTAAATAATTTATTTAACCTAATTTAAACGCTTATTTACATTATTGCTACTAGCAATTCTCAATTATTTTCAGTAACATGAAGCTCAATGATAATTTTCAGTTCTTACGTTTGATTATCCAGTGCCCTTCCCTAGTACTTAATTATGACTAACCCTAAATTTCCGAAAAATGTGTGAACATGTGTGGTGTGTGTGTGTGTGTGTGTGTGAGTGGGTGTATGAGTGTGTAATAAATAATGTTCTTTCGACAAGCACACATTTTTATTTAAATTATATCGTATTGCACTGCATTTTGACAGCTTTTATAAATACTGTCATCATCAGATATAGCATTAGTATTTATAAAAATAATGTAGAAAAGTATTACGAAATTAATTGTATTTATTTATTTTTTAATAATAAACAATACAAGAATAAAGTGAGTAATTTGTGAATATATACATCCTCCTCCTCCTATCGTGCTACAGCCCAAAGTGGAGTCTTGGCCTTTTCTATCCTAACCCTCCACCTCTCTCTATCAGTAGCAAAGGACTTCCATCCTCGCACTCGTAACATCTCTCTTGCATCAACAGCGACAGCATCTTCCCATATTTTCCTTGGACGGCCTTTTTTTCTTTTGCCATTTATACTCCCCATAAGGACTCTTTTAGGTGTTCGTTTGTCATCCATTCTTACGACAAAGCCAGCGAAAAAAATGACTGTTATGTTCTGACAGTAAGGTAAATAAGTTATTCAATTTTTTTTTATTGATCTAATAATTTACATCAAGAAGAGTGAAGGAAGTTTAGTGGCAATGAGCGAAACTGTGTATATCCGCATATCCGCGCGCCCATGGTGTGTGTGTGTGTGTGTGTGTGTGTGTGTGTGTGTGTGTGTGTGTGTGTGTGTGTGTGTGAAAGAGAGAATGAGAGAGGGGGAGAATTAATTTTTTGCATGAAATTAAAAAACGTTTTAAGAAAACACACATTGTTAAAGGCAGCGTGTCTCGTTGCGTCCGTTTATATTGTACAGCGAGCGTTAAAATGGATTTTGTCCAGAGCAGTGCAATGTTAAACTAATGAGATTTTAATATATGTTTAGTCAAATGTAAAACCCTATTTACATGGTAGGTTAGCCGGCTGGAACTATGAAAAAACATTTCAGTTTCGTAATTTGTGAAAATTAAAATCAAATTAAATAAATAAAATTGAAATACACCAAATATTGGTAGTTATTAACCATAAACTATTACTTTATTTCTGTATACCCAGCCGTATTGTTTGTTTTCAACTACATTGGTTTTTACAGTTGTATTGGTTTTCTCGGTAAAGATTACTGCTACTACTCATAATAATAAGTTAATAATAATAATAATACAATTACAAGTTACATTTTTAAATAGTAATTCAAAAATTAAGTGGTAATTCATTTTTAAGTGATTCTTAAAATTTATAGATTTTTTTTTTAGAATTCAGAACTTAGATATGCAAAAAGGGAAAGTCTAACAAAGAACTGGAAACAGGAAATGAAGATAAGAAAGAAAGAGAATTGGATAGAGAGCACTGGGAAGACATAATGCTGCTCAAATGCTACAGAGCTTTGGAACAAAGAAACAACTAGAAACAAAACGGCTAGTATTTTAATATTGCCTCCCGATGTAGTTCAATAATTTTAGATCTTTGGTGTAAAACAAATAAAAATTTTATTTGAAAAACATATTGACAACAATTACAATTATATATTTTACAAAACCTTTGAATTACAATTATGTTATTACAATCAGAGTAAATGTTTAATGGCAAAGAACAGAGCTTCTGACCTGTCGTCGAAGATTAGGCGGAATGAATGTGTTCAATCGTCATGTTACAAACCAACACACACACACACACACACACACACACACACACACACACACACACACACACACACACACACACACACACACACACACACACACACACACACACACACACACACACACACACACACACACACACACACAATAATGTGCGCGAGGTGTGAATATGCTTGTGTCTGTTTCTGAATAGTTTTGCTTCTGTCGAAGTCTGCTTTTTACCAAATGGATACCCTAGATCTCTGCTATAACTTTATAAAATTTAAACCTGATTTCCGGATTTAATACAGAAATCAAAGTGTCGCTTGTGTGTTTAATACTTGTGAATACATACAAACAATCGCGCTCGCTATGATATATAGCTTCTGCTGATGTTCAGGCGACGTCCTTCAATAAAGGATGCTGCCAGCAGGCATAAACAATGGAACAATGGCACTCTTCTTCACGACAGGGCTCTCATTAATTAATAAACCAACCGTATTGTAGACGCACTAATGCACATATATACATTACGTTATAACAATAGGTTAACAAAAGAGTATACGCGCGATTGATATAGTTCGCGCCACCAATAATCCTTTGACTGTATATAGAATAAGATCATGATTTTCTAACTTGTCTGATGCTGCGGAATAGTCACACGCGATACAAGATTAAATCGACTACAGTTTATCGTTTTTAAAAACTGGACTGCTTTATTAGACTCTGATATTGAGATAAATGAGTTGAGATTAATTCAGACTAAAGACAAAATAGGATGCTGTAAGACCTAAAGTTCAAATTTCTGCGACAAAGGATATTCTCACTTAAGATTTTACCATACCCTTACAGTATAGAGACGCACATTTTCATTGTCTATGGCCCCATTCATTTATTTATTTGTGCTTGCAAACTGCCAACAAAATCAGTCTCTTGGAGATCTTACAGAAAGGTAACGGCGAGCGTGAGATCGCGCGCGCGCGCGTGTAGTGTATATGTCACGACACGACAGGGTGTCACGCCCGTTCGCTCGCCGACCGCTGGCCATTCACGCTACGTAATGATGACTGGTCAGTTCCGGGTATGTTTAACGGCTGCAACGTTAGGACACTTTAGCCTGCTCTGCTTTCATGGCTGAAAGGTTTTCTATTAATAGTTGTATAACAGTTTTCACGAAACCAACTTACCAATAACCAATACAAACGGTTGTTTAAATGTTAATTTAGAAGCAGAGTTTATTTAACATTTATACCGATAATAGGGTAATAGTGATCTAGAAAAATCTCTAACACTCTAAATTAGGTTTCAACAAAATTATAATTACCTTTATGTTAAAGCAAATAATAGTAGATTAATTCCTTCAGCTGGTCACCTTTAATATCGTGCTTGATCCTTAGCAGTAAGAACATAATTCTTTGACGGTGTTTATTTTCTTCTATCACTCTAATTGTAAAAATAACAATTTCTGTCAACGACTTTCTATTTCGTATAAATGTATAAAATTAATTGCACCAAAGGCAGCAGCCAGCCAGAATCCGTACAGTATATCAATACACTATTATTTTTTATCTTGTTAGAATAGTTAAGTATTGATATAATAATAGGTCGATATTGTATCCAATTCTTATGTATGTATCTGTTATTCATAACTAACTGTTACTAAATAAAAACATTGAAAATTAATGTAATTTTGATGGAGACCGTAAACTTTAAATCTGACTTCGTTCCACATTCTCAGGGAGAAAGAACCAATAGGTAAATGCATTCATAATTCTGGTGTACAAATGTTTGTCTTAAAGCATAAAGTTTAAATATAAAGTATACGGTCGCGTTTATAGTTGGTTGTTACTTTAAGGAAAGTAAGGAATGAGAATGTATATTAGTGTTTGCTTATAATATACTACTATAACAAAAAAATGTTACTTTGAAGCTGACGATACCGAGTATCAATACTGGGGAGATACGAAGCAAGAACGTAACTAACAACCAGAAAATACTGAGGTGATATGAGGCAAGTACGTAACTAACAACCAGAAGATACTGAGGAGATTCGAAGCAAGTACGTAACTAACAACTAGGAGATACTGGGGAGATGTGAAGCAAGTACGTAACTAACAACCAGAAGATACTGAGGAGAGTCGAAGCAAGTACGTAACTAACAACCAGGAGATACTGGGGAGATGTGAAGCAAGTACGTAACTAACAACCAGGAGATACTGGGGAGATATGAAGCAAGTACGTAACTAACAACCAGAAGATACTGGGGAGATATGAATCAAGTACGTAACTAACAACCAGAAGATACTGTGGAGATGTGAAGCAAGTACGTAACTAACAACCTGAAGATACTGGGGAGATGTGAAGCAAGTACGTAACTAACAACCAGGAGATACTGGGGAGATATGAAGCAAGTACGTAACTAACAACCAGGAGATACTGGGGTGATATGAAGCAAGTACGTAACTAACAACCAGGAGATACTGGGGAGATGTGAAGCAAGTACGTAACTAACAACCAGAAGATACTGGGGAGATATGAAGCAAGTACGTAACTAACAACCAGGAGATACTGGGGAGATATGAAGCAAGTACGTAACTAACAACCAGGAGATACTGGGGAGATATGAAGCAAGTACGTAACTAACAACCAGGAGATACTGGGGAGATATGAAGCAAGTACGTAACTAACAACCAGAAGATACTGAGGGGAGTCGAAGCAAGTACGTAACTAACAACCAGGAGATACTGGGGAGATGTGATGCAAGGACGTAACTAACAAACAGGAGATATAAGGCAAGTACGTAACTAACAACCAGAAGATACTGGGGAGATGTGAAGCAAGTACGTAACTAACAAACAGGAGATATGAGGCAAGTACGTAACTAACAACCAGAAGATACTGAGGAGAGTCGAAGCGAGTACGTAACTAACAACCAGAAGATACTGAGGAGAGTCGAAGCAAATACGTAACTAACAACCAGGAGATACTGGGGAGATGTGAAGCAAGTACGTAACTAACAACCAGAAGATACTGGGGAGATATGAATCAAGTACGTAACTAACAACCAGGAGATACTGGGGAGATATGAAGCAAGTACGTAACTAACAACCAGAAGATACTGAGGACAGTCGAAGCAAGTACGTAACTAACAACCAGGAGATACTGGGAGATGTGAAGCAAGTACGTAACTAACAAACAGGAGATACTGAGGAGATGTGAAGAAAGTACGTAACAAACAGCCAGGAGATATGAGGCAAGTACGTAACTAACAACCAGAAGATACTGAGGAGAGTCGAAGCAAGTACGTAATTAACAAACAGGAGATACTGGGGAGATGTGAAGAAAGTACGTAACTAACAGCCAGGAGATATGAGGCAAGTACGTAACTAACAACCAGAAGATACTGAGGAGAGTCGAAGCAAGTACGTAACTAACAACCAGAAGATACTGAGGAGAGTCGAAGCAAGTACGTAACTAACAACCAGGAGATACTGGGGAGATGTGAAGCAAGTACGTAACTAACAACCAGGAGATACTAAGGAGAGTCGAAGCAAGTACGTAACTAACAACCAGGAGATACTGGGGAGAGTCGAAGCAAGTACGTAACTAACAACCAGAAGATACTGTGGAGAGTCGAAGAAAGTACGTAACTAACAACCAGAAGATACTGAGGTGATATGAGGCAAGTACGTAACTAACAACCAGATGATACGAAGTGCACACACTGACGAGATACGAAGAATACACTACAACCAGTTTTGTGTTGTCATTAACGAATGTTTTATTAAATTTCTGTTTTAAAACATCACAATTTTCCCGTATGCTCATTTCGTAGCTTTTGTGAACTGATTATATAACGTCTCCACGTTATAATATCGGGAACCTGGTTAATTGTCTCAGGTCAATTAAACATGTTGCCATAATATTAACAAACTCATAATTAACTGAAATATAAATAAACGCTAAATAGGATCCCGTGAATTCTGGGATTTAGACAGGGGTTTGTAGATTTATTCACTCACCTTTTTGGACCATGACATCTCTTTATTACATATGTACTGGTTTTAACATCATAGTAGAGAATTAGTAATGTGTATACTAAAGACAAAAATATTTGCACATTACGTACAATTGAAATTAGTGTAAGTCATGGGTGCACATAACTTGTACTGCCCTCGGATCCGAGTGGTTTGTTCCTGTATATGATATTACAAATAATAATCTTTATTTTGTGCCATCTGAAGAATGGGCTTATTTAACTTTAGAGTGTTATACTCATTAAACTCATTAAATTTAACACATCTTAATACATATCATGAAATTACAATTTTATGGTAATTAGGTCAGTCTTTTGTGTTTTATTCTACTCTTATTTTGTTATTTAAGTGTCTTTCACATATATTAGTTTAAGTTAAGTTCTGAACCACGGAAGTAGAACTTCCGTGTCACCTGTGTGTAACATGTCCTCGGCAAATCGGCGCTTATGTCCTACAGGGTGTCTGGGAGATCTTCTGTCTATCGTGTGTTGGTGAAGTATGGTGTCATTTTTAAAGCTGAGTAGTCTGTCTCTTCTGTAGATTCTTGTGGTCTGTTTCTTGGTAGTAATTTTCACTGGTATTCACATTGTTGTACCGCACATACTGCTTATGTTTAACAGTTACATTCTAAAAGTTTAACATCACATTTAGGTGATGTTATTTAATTATAGAGATGTCATCGTCGCACGCAAGTCATTTACAAGATTTACATCATTCGGCAATTACACTAGCTTTACCTAGTCTACATGTTTTATATTGTCAACATAACTTTCTGTACGCTGTATCAGCAGCGGAGTCTCTGAGTCAACTGAACTAACTATAGGGGTAATGGGGCTGTCCGCGCGCGGGTAGTTTCTCAGCGCGAAAAATAGTTCTCAATTATTATTAATTATTTTCCTTTAATTTGCTTACAATTTAATTACATCACTCTATACTGTGATTATTCTATTACGTAACGCGAGGTCGTTATAGTTTTATTGGGTTTGTTACATCTAACTTTATTAACTGATACATTGGCAAATCGGCATGTTACTACCGGTTTGGGGCATGGAGAAAGGGTTCATCAGTACCTTATTAAATTATTTTAGTATTATAATTTTTTTTTTTATTATTGTGGGATTTAGGCATCTTAAATCGTCACAATTACTTTATAGATTTTCATTATTTGATAATTTGTGTTTATAATTACTGAATGTAATTATAAACATCTTGCTTGGTTTCACATGTATACTCTATTTTGAGTTATGTATTTTTGTGTTTTTGTATCAATCATTTAATTTTGCCTGGATATGTCTTTTATAATCATTGCTAGTAATGAAGTATGACTGCAAGAGTACTATGTGCATTTAGCAGCTGGCATTATTGACTTTAGAGCTAAATAACGTATACCAGTACACTGCACATTGCTGTCTGGCCACGATTTCGAAATGCTTTCAAGGAAAACAATCGCTTCAAAGAATTGCTCCTTACGCCGGAAAGCAATGCTATTTCGCTAAAAACAGTACTGTGTACATTTATCCAGTGTAGGATCTAGTTTACCTTATTTCGTGATCAGTGGTTTTGCATACCTACTGCCAAGAGTGAAAGTGCTGTTAAAACTAACCCATTTGTGTGCGTGTAATATTCTTAATTAACGTCCATTGACTCAGTATTTTTACAGAACACTTGAATTAAGCGAAAGGCCTCAATTAACCACCCGAGTTTTTTTCCTGCGTTACAAGAAGTAACGTCATCTGACAACAGTAAACCCCTGTAAATTAACAAGAATAGTTTCAGCAGCACGCCAGACGGTTTAAAAAGAAAAACTAACTTTATTTCGTCGTAAAGCCAGATGCACACCGCTTTCACTCATGCAGATGTAAAAACGAGAAACGAACTTTCCATTAATGGCTACTTTTTGACGCCGGTGACAGTTTCTGTTGCATCGACTCTTTCAATTAACAGCTTTGTACCTGGCTATAACAATTACTCTGTAACGCCAGTCCAGTCTCTCTACACAGCAATCTTCCTGACGTGAAACACGTTTTCTCGAACTTTTTTTAAAACAATTTTACATTTTATTTATCTATAGTTACGTAACACCTGTGTACTAGATGTTTTACCGAGAATGCTTATATCAACAACGTTGTTCAGGTTTGTGAACAGGTCTTATAGTAAACAGCTATGAATAGGACAGTTGTACTGATGCGTATTGTCCAAATAATTCATACTGGGCAGATAAACTTCAGAATTATTACTGAATTAGTAAACTGTCGGCTTGGAAATTACTCGAACATTTATTTTAAATTCAGTTTTTGAAAAACTACCGTTTAAGTGTAAACTTCGCATACTTTAAAATTATTTTTCACTCCATTGGTACAACAGATAAACTCTAGTTACCGTTTGTCGAGTGACACTTTGCTAATGAATACAATTCGATGGCTTTAAACAGGACAAACTGAACATCGTTTCCCACTATTCCAAATGTTTTGTATACTTCCCGGATCTAGTGAATAGTTAACACTCTAAGGCACAGTCACAATAAAAGAGTACGAAAACCGAAGAGGGTCAGGCACAAATGAAGGCATGTATGCAAAGTTAAAAGCAGTTCTCGACAGAGTGAAGTATGTAGTGCACATTATGTGAAATTGTACAAGATGTATCGATTTTGCTTTACTTCGCAAACCGTCCTGAAATCTTCATTAAAAGTAAAAGTTTATGTGACATAAACTAATGAATACTCCGCCCCTAAGATTAAATTGTTCGTGTTTGTACTGAGAGTAGAAAAATTTTACAAATAATTGTTTAATGTTATAAAAGAATGTGAAATATAACTTTTGTGAATTATTACCTTTATATGAGGTATTATCAATGTGTAGAAAGCGGATTAAGTATAAATATTAATCTCAAGAGTCTACTAAATTGACAATGTGGTATTAACTTCATCGAAGATATTTTCGCTAGTTAGGACTTCCTAAAGATTAAAGGTTTTTTTTCTTCTAAAGTTGTGATTTTGCTTCACCGATTACACTGAAATGTAAAAGTTATTATGCAATTTTATTTGTTTCTTTGTATATGCATGCACTGTGTGTGTGTGTGTGTGTGTGTGTGTGTGTGTGTTCCGTTCAAAAGAAGTGTACGGTTTTCGTTGAGAAGACCGTTTCGAATCGTAAATAACAGGTTACAAAAAGAGCGGTTTCCACACGTGCACAGAACAGTAATACTGTCCTTTACGGTCTGCCACAATTTACGTTTGGGAGAAACAAGAGAGGAGGAGACACGTCGACCTATGGAACTCAGATAAACAGGAAGTGCTAAAAAGAATAAAAAGTCTTTCAGTCAGAACAGCTCATCTCACAAAGGTGCTATAACGGAATATTTTAACACACACACACACACACACACACACACACACACACACACACACACACACACACACACACACACACACACACACACACACACACACACACACACACACACACACACACAAAGAGTTTATATAGCCAGCGTGATTTCTACTAAAAAAGCTACAAGGGTTACGTTTAATCAGATTCCTGGAATAATATTGTTTTTAATTTTCTTCTTGGTGTACGTACACCTTTAAAAAAAGAAACGCGAGAATGCTAGTGGAATGAGTAAACTGAATAGCGATTAGTCATTAGACGACGTCGGAAGAATTAAAAACGCTCGCACTCGCGTTCATGTGGTTGTGTGTGTATGCAAGCTTACTTTTAAAAGCTCTCTAATTGTTAGATACAAAGTACTAAAGACTTCAAAGCGATGAGAGGCTTCACATATCTGTACTTATTATTCAACAGTTTACATTATTCTGATTTCAGGTATTTTGCATTATACGTTATAGAATTTAATTACATATTATTTGCGTTTACGAAACCTTTGATGTTTCGTATCACTCATCTCAATGAATTTTGAAAATTACGTAGGCTATAAGCAAGGAGGGTAAGCTTAATGAAAAGTTACTGTTAAAGTAAAGGTACCTGTATAAATTTAAATTTTATAAACGATGTTTTCTGCTTTTTAATTACAAGCAGTGAATTTATTGTTCACGTTGTGCAATGCGCGCTGCCGTGTTTGTGATGGAACAACCAAGACGAGCTGTAAATATGTAGGCCTACGTGTCCGACCAAATCCCGGGGCTAATGTTTGTGTTACAGCGGCACTCTTTGTTCCCGTGTTGAAGAATATCGCCAGAGGTCATTACAGTGTTATTAGTTTGAACAGTTGGTTGTTTATTACCATAAAAAAATAATAAAAACATGACAACAGATTCTAATTATAACCGTTGAATTAGCAGTTCATTTTCACATAACAATATACGACAACAATGTACACGGAATGCTTAAATAATAATTTGATGAGTAGAGAAAGCAAAGCATTTACATTACGTACGTTAACGCGGAATGAATTAATAAGGGTTGGTTCTCTTCCTCTTAAAGGTATTTCCTAAGGGTCGTTATCTTTATATAAACGTGTAGGTTATTTGACGGTAACATGACGCCGAAATAGCTTATCTTCGTTTGAAATGTGATTTCGGAGAGAAAAATCAGACAGCCTTCAATAGGAATTGACAATCAGCATCAGTATAGCAATCCAATACAATGATTACTGCACCACGGGCACAGCACACAGGTACTGTACGTAACACCAGAATGGAAAAGAAGGTGGAGTTGGTTTAATATTCGGCTGGGAACATATTGGTCGGTAACATTTATTACCAACATCTCCCGACAGTACCGATTGTTAGAATTCTTTAGTACTAATGTTCAATGATTTTTTTTTCTTCATGCGTGCTTAGATGACAGGATATTACGGACACCCCATCCTTTTTCAAAGTGATTGCGAACTACACTTTTTAATGAATTGCATGTACCATGGGCCGGCAACCCTTTTCCCACGGTTACACATGGACTCGGTCAACAGCAATTCTTAAGTCACGAACCGTATTGAAAATCCGTTACTTATTCTTCATAATTTTTAAAACTACACGTATTATTTAAAAGTCGTTCAAATCATTATTCACATGGCCGGCCGGACGATTAATGCTGGCCACTCTCACAAAACTCTTAGTATCAATTAATTTAAAATATACCTTATCTGATCCGTCAGCGATCAGATCTCGATTACAAGATCGCTGACGGATCAGATAAGGTATATTTTAAATTAATTGAATCTTATAAGCGATCTGGAGACCATTTATATGATGAATCTCTTAGTATCAATTTTTTCGGCTTGTCTTGTTACCAAACCTTGAATGATAACATGTTGGATAGTGCGTTAGTTGACTTGATCTTAAAGTACGTATGTATCTTTCACTATACGACTGGATACGTGTGTACGGAGACGTGTATATGACATATGTATGGTCCTGCTAAACGAGTAGATTAAAAACCACACGGCTAAAAAATATAGAGGGCTTATGAAGATGGACTCAAGCTGAGAAACACCGCGTGACGTTTTCATACACCTCCCAGCACAGTCTGGAAACATACAGACGATAATTTTGTAACGTTCAGGTGCCGTATTTCTTTCATACTTGTATTAAATAAGCAGTAAGTGGTTGCAGAACGATGAATAAAGCGAATATCGGAAACAGCAGCGGACATGATGGCAAAGCGAAACGCCGTCTGCATACGAAACAACCGATCGGAAACGCAGAAACATTACGTATTGGCGACGGGACGTTGTCGCAAAATAGAGTTCTGCGAATGCAGATATCCTCGTACACTGTATAATAATTTGCACAGAAAATCTGTTACGAGATCTGCATCACTCGATCGGCACACCTTCTTCCTTGTAATGGAAAGTTAACCACACCCATACATTGCGTCCAGCCACCTCCAAACTGGGTTGCGTTGCGCGGTACACCTATGAACTCGTTAAAAAATAGTAGTTAACCATTTTTTTATTTTTACGCAGGTAGTACTATCATATACGTTGGAATACCCAAAAAATACCACTACAATCTACACTGTGTGTGTGTGTGTGTGTGTGGCGCGCTGGCTGTACTCGTGTTGACTGTAAGTGCAATCATACGCACGCACATAAACGTGTGTCCAAGTGTTGTCCAAACATAAGCATGTATCCGCACATATAAAATTTCCGTTTGCCACAATATATAATACCATGTGACGGTAAATGGCGTGCGGAGGTGTGTGTGGAAGGCCGAGTTACTCACCGACCTTGGCGATCTAACGGTAGTTGCAGTTGCCAAGCGTATCTCTCGTTAATTTTTCATACCAATAAAAATCGTTTAAAAGTTGTGCATTCGTACGCGAGATTTGAGCGCTCGCGTTTGACTTGCTGTCTGTCTATTCTAAAAAAGGCAACTACACAGCTACATGTACACATTGGAGAACATTTTTTTTTATTAACAATTACCACTACTACTAGTTTTTTTATCTAAACAGAAATGTCGCCGTGGTTGCGCGTAGCTGTCGTTTTTGCACTTTAGCCGGCAAACTTTATAATCAAACATAAGTGTCTACGTATTGCTTAGTGTATTAGGCCAAACTCGACAAATACTTTTTTATACGTATAATCACATTATTTTTGAAAATGAGAAATTACAGTTTTTGAAAGATCTATTAACCGATCAAGACAACGGTATGATTGTACGATTAAAATATCGTGGCTCCACTCATAAGGTCAAATGTCATGCTCGTTAATAGAAATCCGGGATGGAACACCCTCCACTACAGACCTTCTGTCGTAAGAGGATAGTAGATCTAATCGTTCGAACCATATTTCCGTTGAATTATATTTGTTAAAGCAAGTTATAATGATCAAATGATCTTATTCAGTATGTAAGATTCGAAAACGGTTTTCATGTTGTCTAAATAAGCATAAAAACCTTTTAGAGTCAATGATTTTAAACATTGGTCTATTTTGAAAGTGAACAAAAGTATGGTATACCTTTTGCCTCGCCCTCTTTAGATGTTTGAAAAATTCAATGAAAAATTACACACATCTGACATGTTTCGTTTTTTAACAACCATTTGTGATAAATAAATTACATATTATGTTAAACGCTTATTTTTAAATATCTACATAATACGTACCGTTATTTAGTTGACATTCATGCCACATCGGAAATATCACACTTCTATTCTTTTTTTTTTTTAAATCACACTTCTGAAGCCTTATTGCATACTTCCTACTAGCATCCATCTGGTTGAAATCCTTAATTTTAGTGATTTCGTTGTCGTTCATATTCCTGTGTGTCCTGTACTGCCATTTTAGTCGTTTCTGTCGTTAACGATTTGTTTGCAATTTCCCGTTGTTTTGTAACTCTTACAGTTTGCTAGTCAACAGTTATAAGAAGACTTTATTGTGGTCAGTAATCCTATAACATTTAATTCTATTTTTACATCAACCAACACACACACATTCATAAACGTATGCTTGCATGCGCACGTGCATGTAGGCTATAGTTAAAACATTTTTATTCTAAATTAATTAGTTATATAAACATATTGTGTTTGTGTTTATACTCTAAAGGAGCATATTTGCGTTCATGACATGAAATAGTTTTAACATTGAAAATGTTTATAAGGACGTGTCGCACGGCCGATCGCTGGTGCGTGATCGAAAATGGGAACCGGTGAGTTTCCATAGAAACTACTTCTTTGTTGTCAATAACGTAGTACACATATAAAACTTCGCTTATGAATGCGACTACATTTAACTTATAATCTGTACATTGGTAAATGAAGAATGAATTCATTGATTGGTGAATGAAGAATGAATTCATTGATTGGTGAATGAACATAAATATATACCGTATATTTTTTAGATTTATTGAAGCATTTGCAATGCCCTTCTCTGTGCATTGCATCTGTGCAATGCCTGTAAATTGTGTTCTAATAACTGTCATAAATTCCAGTTAACTTTCATTCATATTAAGTGTCGTGAAAGTGCATAGTCCTGTCTAACTCGTGAAATACTTTGACGTTCGTGCCTGCCTTTGGCTACGTTGATACTTTGTTAAACGAATGAAACACCGTAAAAATTACAGTGATATTATATCATTTATTATCATACCATAATCACGATACTACTTTATTCTTGCATTAAATTCGAAAGGTAAATAAGGTTAAATACTTGACAAAGTATAACGATTTCAAGTATAAAAACTAATGATGCAGTCTCATTTCAAACCCGGTCAACTTATTTACTTATTTAACTATTTACTTAGTCAACTATACTTATTTAACGTATGATTTAAATGCATTATCACAAATCACGAACAAGATTGTATATTAGCTTTTAATTTTCATTAAATGTAAAGTTGCAATCTTGACTTCACTTGCGCTTTTGTTAAAAAATTCTGTGTTCAATATAGATAATAAAAAGAGAAATAGAATTAAACATAATTTAAAGCAAATATAAGTTTTTTAGTACTGTTTGAAATATTGATCAATGTTCTACAGTGAAATACGTGTTTCTTATAATCATTAAACGAAACCGCTTCACTGGAAAATTATCTGCTACTTGAGTAGGTGGTACTCATGTGTTCCGATAAGTGAATAAATTATTAACGTCATAGACAATTCACTGCCCTATGCATGGTTTACGGTTAAATTTAAGTTTTACTTTTTAAACATTGTGAAGTATTTGAAATAACCAACTTTAAATAACCGACCATCCCGGTTTAGTTTAGTTAACATTATCCACGCTGATTAGGATGCAAGGATATAACAGAAAATGTTTGTTTTTGTAGGTAAGCTGTCAAGGCGGAATCGGATTTGGAATAAGGAGAGAGATTTTCTTTTTAAATTTAGAAGACGGTTACTTCGGATGCCAAGTAAACGAATCTACGGATGTATTGCAACTATACGAAGTATCAAAGCTGTGCGATGGATTACCAGACTGTTACAGAGGCTCTGACGAATTGCGGAGGGAATTGAAGTGCACAAGTAAGTAACGTCACACCTTTAAGTAAAAATAGATTTGAGTTTTGAAAATTTTGTTTTAATATTATTTTTATTTTTTCTGCCACTTATGAAAGCAAAAAATCATCACAATTAGGTTTCTTTTACGATATCGAACTTTATTTTTACATTGTGTTGTTAATTAATTTCGTATAAGTTAATTAAATTGTAACATGAAGTTTCAAACAAATTTTAGCACTTGCGTAATTGTTTCTTAAACGATATCGTTTTAATAGGGTAATGTTATCATTCTTTTTAAATAATAATTGATAATTCAAGTTTTATCATTATGTGGATGTAAATATTTTAATAGTTTTACTTACAATTTTTCGTTTTAAGCTGTAATAAGAGTGAACTCTCATTTTTGCAGTTTTGCAATCCACACCTATAAACGAACATAGGATACTGACATTAGAAAATTGCCGTAATATTACAAAGCTATGATTAGTTTAATCTAATTGGCAGTGCCTGTGAGCAATAATAAGCAATTTAATACGTATTTGGAAAACAACAGTTCAGTAGTGTAGGAAGGCATAAAACCCCGTTTCTCATTGCACGTTTCCTGATTGTAAATTGTTGTAACAGTTCATATTTTAGATTAGATTATCTTATATAATATCTGTAGAAAACACGTTTTATTTCGCATTAAAAGAAATAAAACAGATAATCGCCCCGTGAGGAATCCAACAAGAGTGATGCCATATATGGTTAGCGTAGGCAGTGAGTCACGCTGACAAAGGAAGCCAGTCTTCTTCTGCATTTGGAATACAAATTAGAGAAGGCGTTGTCCAATAGCGGAAGTTAACAGGTCGAAAATTCATCCTCACCCGTCATTTTATTGTATAGTGCTTCGTAGAGGCCGTCACCATCGCCATTAAAATATATTTCACGAACGATTTTGTAACGCTTGAAATTCATTACTTCGAATGAAACTTCATGGAACATAAATAACACTTGAGGTGTTATGCAAATGTAATGTTATGCGCTTAATTTACGTCAGTCGTAAGCTTTCGGCTTCGATGTGGATAAATTTGATGAACCAATTCACTGTTGAAAATTTTAACAAAATAAGTAATCTTTATAACAGAGTTGAAAACTCGTGATTAAAACAAATTAAATAAATTGGTCTTTCGATGTGGTTTAGATATATCGACTTTTTTGTATTTAATTGTTAAGTGCTGATCGTCACTGGGTAACACCAGGTTCATAAAAAATCAAAGCCTGTTAATGAAAAATAATCTTTACTAAATTTACAATACAGTTGTAATCATTTCTAAACTTACTGGAGTCTACTGTAAAGTACATTAATGAAAATACATCTATTAGTTTTTCTGAAAGGTCTAGAAAGAAATTAATTGTATTAACTAGTTTTTCAGTGTCTTATCTTTTATTCATTCATACTTTAAATGCGGTTTATTTTCTTTTAATGAAACTTATACTATGACATGTTTGGATTTAACGTTATTTTCTAAACAACAATAATTTCGATCTTTCATTCAAGATCATATTATGCCCTTGCTAGACTATGGTTTCTTAAATAATGTAATCAGTTGTAATATACTGACAGTTGTTAGTATTCAAATTGATATTTAGATTACAGTTCGTTAATTTGAGAAAAACATTCGTAATTATGGTATATAATTTCTATACTTTCCTTCAAGTTTTATTTTTGTCTCCTTAATGCTATCAGCAAAGCTCTGTATTAACTTGGCCACTACCTTTCTTCTATATAGATACTAGGCCTGTCTTCGCGATTTCATACGATCATCTACGTGGTAATGGTCAGAGGTAATTACTGTATACAATATACAGTCTTTAACAATACGATTACAAACAATGAGCTACATCTGTCGTCGGTTTCCATGCAAACAAACGTTTCTTGAATTTTTTCTGTATTTCTTTATAAAATATTTTCAATCACAATTCTTTAATATTTTAATGAGAATTTGGGATTTTCAAATTAACATTTTTTTTCAACTAGGTCAAATTAACATGAACTCTTCTAAAATAATTTTTCTACAGCTCAGGCAGGAAGATACACGCGCGCGCGTGTGTATTTTACATAGTCATGTAAAATATCGGTATGGAGAACCATACATAACTTCCATGTTCTAAGATTTATATTTAAAATCATTTTCGAAATGAAATATTACCATAGAAACTACTTCTTTCTACTTACTGCTTCAGCCTTAACCACAGTACTGTGGTCACTAACGTATACCACCTCACGTTATCGCACTCGATTTTCACTGATGATGGAAGTCGATGGCATTGCCGAAACGTCTGGTTTTGTAGAAAACATTGGACTACGGCCAAACATCCCGGGAAGGAATTTTAACAAGAACTACTTCTTTGTTGCCGATAACGTTGTACACATATATAAAAAATATCCATAAAATTAATGGCTTGTATAAGTTAATGTTTGATCTCCATTAAGTAGTGTTCAAGTTTCCAAAGTTTTAATATTATGATGTCCGTAATTAAAACATCAGAGCAGGTTTAGTGTGTATGAGGGTACACCGTGGACAAAAAATTTCAACATTTCCTATTGAGCGTTGCTTAGAGTAAAGCTGCGAATCTACAGTGTACGTTTCACAGAACAAACAAGCGGGTAGTAAACTACCCGTTTCCCTTAACCGAAAAGGGAACGATTGTAAATTCAGAAAAAAAATCTACAGACGGATAGTACTCAAGACCTATTGTTTTTGGTGAAGATCGGTTAAGGGAAAGGGGTGGTTTACCAGCAACGATTTTTTTTTAATCAAGGGTAATTATTTTTTATGGCAAACGATAACAGCCGCAAATACAAACGTATTCAAATACTGTTTTGCATACGGCCCTGAATTGTAGAGTTCTCAAGACCTGTTGTTTTTGGTGAAGATCGGTTAAGGGAAAGGGGTAGTTTACCAGCAACGTTTTTTGTTGTAACAAGGGTATTTTCTATGGCAAACGATAACAGCCGTAAATTCAAACAGAATCAAATGATTATTTGCATACTGGCCTGAATTGTAGAGTTCTCAAGGCCTTTTGTTTTTGGTGAAGATCGGTTATGGGAAAGGGGTAGTTTACCAGCAACGTTTTATGTTTTAACACGGGTATTTTCTATGGCAAACGATAACTGCCGCAAATTCAAACATAATCAAATAATTTTTTGCATGCAACTCTGAATTGTAGAGTTTTCAAGACCTATTGTTTTTGGTGAAGATCGGTTAAGGGAAAGGGGTAGTTTACCTGCAACGTTTTTTGTTTTAACAAGGGTATTTTCTATGGCAAACGATAACAGCCGCAAATTAAAACAGAATCAAATACTTTTTTGCATACATCCCTAAATTGTAGAGATCTCAAAGTCTTTTGATTTTGGTGAAGATCGGTTAAGGGGAAGGGGTAGTTTACCTGCAACCTTTTACATTTTAACAACAGTAAAGTACTTGAAAATTCATTTAAACTTTTTCAAACAATGGTAATTGTTAAAAATAATATAATTTTGTTGCCAGGCAATAAAATTATAATTTTTTCATTTTAATGTAAACCATGTATGAGAGAAAATATATCGTTCGTGGCAAGCAAGCGTATCTCAATTATGTAATGTTTACGTTTCCATTTATTATTATTATTACTGCAAAAAAAGGCAGGGAACACACACACACACACACACACACACACACACACACACACACACACACACACACACACACACACACACACACACACACACACACACACACACACACACACACACACACACAATTCGCGTTATTTCTGGCCTCACTCATGTTTATTTTCTTATATTTGCACGCTTTTTAAATGGAAAGTCCAAAACCCACACTAACATAACGCGTGCAAGCCGAAAAAGTGTCCAGCGTGGATAGCGATTTGCTTCCTGTGGATCGCTGGGCAGTGTAACTGCACGTGTTTACAGAGGAACGATTCATAGACAGAATTTTCGTCTTTAGGAAATGAACCCTCTGCAAGATGCTGAGGGTCCATGAGTGACTTCGCAGCGCTCCTTCTTTTCCGCGTGTTTGTTCTGTGAAACGTACACTCTAGATTCGCAGCTTTACTCTAAGCAACGCTCAATAGGAAATGTTGAAAATATTTGTCCACGGTGTACCCTCATACACACTAAACCTGCTCTGATGTTTTAATTACGGACATCATGATATTAAAACTTTGGAAACTTAAGCACTACTTAATGGAGATCAAACATTAACTTATACAAGCCATTAATTTTATGCATATTTTTTATATATATATGTGTACGACGTTATCGGCAACAAAGAAGTAGTTTTTGTTAAAATTCCTTCCCGGGATGTTTGGCAGTAGTCCAATGTTTTCTACAAAACCAGACGTTTCGGCAATGCCATCGACTTCCATCATCAGTGAAAATCGAGTGCGATAACGTGAGGTGGTATACGTTAGTGACCACAGTACTGTGGTTAAGGCTGAAGCAGTAAGTAGAAAGAAGTAGTTTCTATGGTAATATTTCATTTCGAAAATGATTTAAAATATAAATCTTAGAACATGGAAGTCATGTATGGTTGCCCATACCGATAATTTTCTACGGCAAACGATAACAGCCGCAAATTCAAACAGAATCAAATAAGTTTTTGCATACAGCGCTTATTTGTAGAGTACTCAAGATCTATTGTTTTTGGTGAAGATCGGTTAAGGGAAAGGGGTAGTTTACTGGCAACGGTTTTTTTTTAATCAAGGGTAATTTTTTTCTATGGCAATCGATAACAGCCGCAAATTCAAACAGAATCAATTACTCTTTTGCATACAGCCCTGAATTATAGAGTTCTCAAGACCTATTGTTTTTGGTGAAGATCGGTTAAGGGAAAGGGGTAGTTTACCAGCAACATTTTATATTTTAACAAGGGTATTTTCTATGGCAAACGATAAAAGCCGCAAATTTAAACAGAATCAAATAATTGTTTGCATACAGCCCTGAATTGCAGAGTTCTCAGGACCTATTGTTTTTGGTGAAGATCGGTTAAGGGAAAGGGGTAGTTTACCTGCAACGTTTTATGTTTTAAAAGGGTATTTTCTATGGCAAACGATAAGAGTCGCAAATTCAAACAAAATCAAATAATTTTACTTCCATGTTCCTTAAGGAAATGGAAGTATGGTGATGGCAAAAGAATCGTGTTCGAGATTATTGCAGATTCTGATTGTAGACACCCAAAAAATGAAAAAAAACATTTTTCGAAAAGTGTCTGTGTGTGTGTCTGTAGTTGTTTTCCTATGCCAATCGATAACAGCCGCAAATTCAAACAGAATCAAATAAGTTTTTGCATAGAGCTCTGATTTCTAGAGTACTCAAGACCTATTGGTTTTGGTGAAGATCGGTTAAGATAAAGGGGTAGTTTACCTGCAACGGTTTTTTATTAAGGGTAATTTTTTTCTATGGCAAACGATAACAGCCGTAAATTCAAACATAATCAACTACTCTTTTGCATACAGCCCTGAATTATAGAGTTCTCAAGACCTGTTGGTTTTGGTGAAGATCGGTTAAGGGAAAGGCGTAGTTTACCAGCAACATTTTATATTTTAACAAGGGTATTTTCTTTGGCAAACGATAAAAGATGCAAATGTAAACAGAATCAAATAACTTTTTGCATACAGCGCTGAAGTGTAGAGTTCTCATGATCTATTGTTTTTGGTGAAGATCAGTTATAGGAAAGGGGTAGTTTACCAGCAACGTTTTATGTTTTAAAAGGGTATTTTTTATGGCAAACGATAAGAGTCGCAAATTCAAACAAAATCAAATACTTTTTTACATACAGTCCTGATTTGTAGAGTACTCAAGATCTGTTGATTTTGGTGAAGATCGGTTAAGGGAAAGGGGTAGTTTACCTGCAACGGTTTTTTTTTAAATCAAGGGTATTTTTTTCTATGGCAAACGATAACAGCCGCAAATTCAAACAGAATCAAATAAGTTTTTGCATACAGCCCTGATTTGTAGAGTACTCAAGATCTGTTGTTTTTGGTGAAGATTGGTTAACGGAAAGGGGTAGTTTACCAGCAACGTTTTTCTTATCAAGGGTAATTTTTTTCTATGGCAAACGATAGCCACAAATTCAAACAGAATCAAATAATGTTTTGCATACAGCCCTGAATTGTAGAGTACTCAAGACCTATTGTTTTTGGTGAAGATCGTTTAAGAGAAACGGGTAGTTTACCAGCAACGTTTTTTTTATCAAGGGTAATATTTTTTCTATGGCAAACGATAACAGCCGCAAAGTCATACAGAATCAAATATTTTTTTTTGCATGCATCCCTGCATTGTAGAGGACTGAAGGTCTATTGATTTTGGTGAAGATCGGTTTAGAGAAACGGGTAGTTTACCTCCAACGTTTTATGTTTTAACATGAGTAAAGTACTTAATTTTGATAAATAAAGTATCTTGATAAGAAGCTCATAATAATCAACTGTGGAAACGTAGATGAAATATCTATAAATGAAGAGGTTAGGTGAACGGGGTGGGGGTAATTTTCTATAATTGAAAATTATAGTTGAAGGGGGAGGGGAGAATTTTGTATGTGTACTACGTTATCGGCAACAAAGAAGTAGTTCTTTGTTAAAATTCCTTCCCGGGCTGTTTAGACGTAGTCCAATGTTTACTGCAAAACCAGACTCTTCGGCTGTGCCATCGACTTCCATCTCAGTGAAAATCGAGTGCGAAAACGTGAGGTGGTATACGTTAGTGACCACACTACTGTGGTTTAAGGCTAAAGCAATAAGTAGAAAGAAGTAGTTTCTATGGAAATATTTCATTTCGAATATGATTTTAAATTATGATTTTCGGTATGGTTCTCCATACCGATATTTTAATTTAACAGGAGTTTCAAAGACTTTTGACATTCCTGTACAATTATCATATCGTTGCAACCGCAGAAAACTGCCATTAATTGGGCGACATAAATTATAACTGGTGTTATTGTATTAAGCGTAAGCCCAGATAGTTGCCACTGTCATATCGACCGAGACTATGTGCACGTGATTACTTATGTTTAATATCGTTTCACTTCGCTGTGTTTGGAAACTTGTTCATAAATTACTAAAAGATATGAAATTTAGTTCTCGTGCTTTCTAAATACCACCATTTGTGGCTCAAATTCCTAAGTAAGATGTACAGTTACATTTAGGAAAATTTCCATAATTTAGCTTGTTTTTACAAACAATATTTCAGTCGAGTACGAAATATAATCGTAGTGATTAACACACTTAAGCTAAAACTGTTTATATGTGTTGTTTTCTTCCTGTAAAAATCTCACATTGCGGCTGTTAGTATCTCACATGGAAACCTGTTAGAATTCCATGTGTCTTTCCAGCATCTAATGTTGTGAAACTTTCAACACAACACTTACGGTTTATGATTTTGTGAAACGTTTTAAACCATTTTACACATGGCAAAAGAGCTGTTAAATTCGACACACTCCGGACCTGTAGAAATGCTTCAACCTGAGGTGTGTGTGTGTGTGTGTGTGTGTGTGTGTGTTGACGTGACTATATTCAACTTTGACACACGTTGGTCCGTGCTCGCTCTCCGTTTTTGTCACCTTTGCCTCCCTTTATTTTACACAGTGTTGACGTCTGGTATGCAAACTAGCTCCAGCATCATCACGCAGCGGTACAGTCAGCTCTAGAACGTGAAATGTCACGCATCCGAATAGCGTTTCACGTAGGATATATTCAGTTTGATTCCCATTTATTTCTGTCTCCGTGAAATTTATTTACGAATAAAAGAAGTGTCAGCAAAACAACTTATTACTGAACAGTATAGGGACAACAGTGAAAGCGACGTATGATGATTATGATTACGTACAGCTATTACTAACTACAGGAAGAAAATTGTTTTGATGAAACGATAAGTATTACGACAAAGTTGACAACGATAATTAAAATACTGATCAATAGGCGTAATCAATGTAACCGATGGGAAATATGTATACCTACATGCATTGGCGTAACTACGGGGCGATTAGGGGATCATTCCCCCCCCCAAATACTATAAAAAATTTCAGCGAAATTATTAATCACTTAACGTAGACCAATTTCTAAGCTAGTTGCGTGTGTTACAATAACGCTTATAAATAACTGTAGAAGTAAAAGGAAGTACGATATTTGTAAATTAAAATAAAATAAATTTAAATTAAATTAAGTTTTCTCAACAACATCTGGTAAATGACGTACGTATTTTCAGCATTAAAAACAATTACGCATGCGCCAGAAAACTAAAGCAGAGCCTGTTTAGTCTACTCTTATTTTATTCGCCCAGACACACTCCCCCCCCCTTCAGAGTTGTCTATATCATGACTCTCTAGCCTAATATCTCTGTGATTTGAACCGTCGTCTTTCCAAGGGTAAACTGTCAGTTTCTTTATTTTAATTCGAAAAAATTAGAAGATGTTATTGCTGCATTTTACATAAAACATAATGTAGTTAACAGGAACAACTATAAGTTGCTTAAAACGTTCTTGGGACAACATTCTTAAATTAAAGTGGGAAGGTATAATAAAACTGAGTTTTTCAAAATATCTTGAGAAAGATTCATTTTCACAAGACCTATTAATAATACAAATTTATAACTAAAGTGGTTCCTAACGACATGAGGTTTATTATCTTTAATTTGGATAACAGTTAATCGAGATAGAACATTTTGAAATCAGCGCTTTTCCATATTTTTTCAAGCCTTATACTTCACGTTGGTTTACTCCAAGACTTTGGGGCGGGTTAGAATTGATAAAATGTATATGGAAAGAATCCTGAATATCGTATTTGTCCTGAGGAAAACAAGGGGGAATCCAACCTTCAAGCTAGTCTAATCCCCCCCCCCCAGGAGCAAGTCCTAGTTACGCCACTGTCTACATGTACTGCGTATCACCCAGTAGGGCTACTAGTTAAACGATTGTTTTAATCGCACAAATGTTCTACTCTTGTTCATTAGACGGGGAAATACGGGAAAACAGTCTCCAATGTCTGATACAGTGTGTTCCGGTTACACACCGACTGATCGTGTAAACCTTTATTGTTTAAAAGTAATATTACAATGTTTTTTTCTTACTTGGACATCTTTCGAGCGTTTTGCAATATGTTCGTTGTCAATCCATGCAATATTTTGGCCTAACAAAGTACTTGAATTTTGGTTGAACATAATAGTTGATTAGTATTGATGGGGCTTTTTCGTTACAATGTTGCGATTGGTTTTGACGAATAATTTTTTTGTGTGTTTCTGCTATTCAATGTTTTAAAAATAGTATCTTGTTTTATATCCACTTGACTTCTTCAGTTTTTAGTTTATTTTATGTTTTATTATTATAGTATATATGGGCAGTCTTCCCAAATGTTCAATACAGTGGTTCTGCATGGTACATATTTTATAAGTGCCATGTTATCAATGCATGAGGATTCGTCGATGTTAAATTAGATTTATGAACTTTTTATATAAATTGTGTAAACGTTGTAAGGGTACATATCTTCAACATACATTTATGAAGCAACATGATAAGAATAAAATACTAAATGATTAACACTATGAATTAAAAGGGATGAGTCAGAGATAAAGGAATGGGTAGTTAACATAATTATGCGATCAAACAGATAAAGGTAATAATAAAAGTAACCTCTGATAAGAGAAATGTAGCAAGCAACGAAGCAAACTTTGAAAACAATAGTACAATGCGATTTAACCAAAATAACCCAATAGATATGGTAAGTGAGTAGGTAGAACAAGCCCCAACACCAGTGATAGGACAAATAAAGACGAATAAAATAATCAAAGGTAGACAAACAATACCAGAACACAAATAATAAAGCAAAAAATAGTAACAAGTATTATATAGAGTATGTAAACAAAAAGTAAACTACCAATAGTAATTAAGGGAAAACATTTGTTAATAGAATGTATGTATTATTAATAACCCTATAGTGAGAGAAAAGGTAGAACATAAAATATAGAAAAAAATGACTATAAAACTGTGTTTTAAAACTCGATCCAAGAGTGAGAGATAGGTAGGAAGTGGTAACAATAAACAGTGAAGTGGTGGTAATATTAAAATAAACAACTTATAATTTTAAGGAAAAGAATAGCCAGTGTAACAAACCAAAACCATAACCAAATGGTGAATAAGAAAATAAGTGAATACTAGAAAACCAAAAGAATGACTAGAAAGTTTATCTATATAGAATAGAGGGTATCAATACAATACTCACAAAATTGTTATGTTATTAAGTAAATGAAAAGTAATTTGTTTGTTTGATGTTTAAAGGAGTGTAAACCCAGAAGACAGAAGTTTACAATAATATGTTTGTATTTATATATAAGTAAGGAAGGTATAAGGAGATGAATAGTATGAACATTTTAATTAATGACATACAAGATAATAATTGTATTTGTAATAAGAAGGAGTTATTTCTATGTTATGAAGAGTATGGACATTTTGAGTAATGACATACAATATAATAATTGTATGTAATAAGAAAGAGTATGGCTGAACAATATACAGACCATCAAGTTATTTATATGTTATGTTTTGTTAATAGATTTAAGTTAAATAGATATGTGAGAAATGGGAATAGGAGTAAAACTAATAATGCCATAAAAAGTAACAAACAACAAATTAATAAATATAATATAAATAGAAAGTAAAATATCAGATAGGAAATAATTTGGTAAAAGTATAATAACATGAATAAATTGTAAAACAGTTCAAAGTAATTCAAAAGCCAATAAGCACGAATGCAAATAAGCAAACCATATGTGCTTAGTAAATAATGTTTAAATAGAGCAGATTAAGAAATTCTAAGATGTTACAGTTTAGACCTATCAATGCCATAGCTGTATAAGTTCAGAAAACTAATAATAAACAATTGAATACTATACTTGAATGATATGACCAAATAAATTATGTAATTACAATTAAATAACCAGAATAACATGTCAGAATTGTGATAAATGGTATAAATAAGTAAAATATGTAGTAAAATAGAATTATCAATTTTGTACAAAAATATTAGTACAGGGCCTAGACCAGCCTTATGAGATGTCAAATTGATCATTGAAAGAAAATAGGGACATCTATATTATATTTCAAGCATTGGAAATATCCCCAAGGAAAAATAACATTTATAAAATATTTATTTATTTTGAACAGAAAACCAGGATTTATAACAATAGTTTCAAATGTACTTAACCAATCAGAGTCAAGCCGGTTACCATAGAAACAGAACGTTATTATAATTTTGACCGTTATGTAACGAGATTCCATTATTAACAATTCAGGGGTATAGACGCTATACTGATGCGGACCTTTTAAAAAGCAAACAAGTAAGAAGATCAAAAAGAAATGAAACCAAATTGAATACCCGAAGTAAACAATAGTTCCAGCAACACCAGGAGGAAGAATAAACGAAGTTACAAAATTAATAAATAACTAAAAAATTGTAATAAAAGAAACAGACGCCAACGAAGACGACAACCCTATCTTTGAGATTAGATGAATGCATTAACAACAGCGAAGAAACCATTGATGATCGATAACACTAACACCGTGATTGTGTTAAGAATAAATTAAATTATAATTAATTAAAAAACTAAAACTGATCCACTTTTCTCACAATAGAAAACTCTCACTATGAACTTGGAACACCTATTTCTTTCAAAGATTAATAACAAATATTTATGAACACCTGAAGTAACTATAAGATAACCTATGTATAAAACGATAACACTGACACACACTTTTAACACCACAGAGTTGAATTTAATGTAAACCTCTTTCATATTTAATTACCACAATTGTAAGGTGGTGTACTTTATTTAAACATCTTGTTCTAAACTTTTTTTCGTACTCAAAAGAATTCATTGGTAATTTCATTTGTATAAATAAGAAGACATGGCGACCATTACGTCGTCAACTAACTTGTGCTGCCACCCAGCTCTCTGCTGAGTAAAAAATTAATTTATTGCCGAGGCTAAAAGTTATTATAATAATCTCAATTGTACAATAATTATTAAAAATTAATGAGCTATCAAGCCAAATAAATAAGTATGAATCTTTACTAGCTGTCCTGTAATTATTTCAAATGTATTATGTATGTTGTGTTCTGTAGCAGTGAATAGAATCATTTGACCAAATTTTATGTTGGCAACACGTCCCCCCAGACAAGCGAAATTCGAGTTCCCGCCAGTCTGCGAGTAATTCGAATTATTCATCACAGTACCGTAAACAAACAAACTGATATAGAATTTTTTAATTGTTTTTCTGGAAAACAATTTGGCGCCTATCGGGAAGAAAAAACCAGTGAGTAAGGACAGGTAAGGACTAACAGACAACAACAAGATTCGGGACGGCTTATTAGCGCGATCGCGATCATCATCATCAGCGACAGCTTTATCACAAATTGATACCTACGATATTGTGGCTGTTAAAAAGGGCGCCTTCACACGAGGCCACCATGGTGGCGCCACCACAGATGATGATGGCGCCACCACTGGTGGCGTGATCTTTTTGTTCCTGCCACCAAAAAAGCGATCAAGAGAGCTTCAGTCTTGAAATGGAGTTGGAAGAAATAGCAGCCTCAATTTGTTGTGTACACTTACATAAAGTCGCGAAAGAATAAGACATTTTCGGATTCAGCCACTCTTACAGGACCAATCTTCCAAAGGGATGTTTTGCCTTTTGTTCAATGATTTTCAAAAGCACGAGGAAAATTTGTTTAACTATACAAGAATATCTATAGCATCTTTTGACGAACTGGTTGTACATTTAAAAGATGGTCTGACTGGTATGGACACCATGTCGTCATATCATATTCGTTTTACGTCAGATCCCACAGCGCTGGTCTCGATTGTATTTCACATATAAATTTTTCAGTATCAAACGTGTAAGACCTCAGAATCGGAACAACGTTCTCGCCTTGTAAAATATTTGACACGGGTTACAAAAATACAAAATAAAATACAAAATACAAACAAAATAACAATAGAATAATAATAAAATAATAATAATAAAACAAAATACAAACAACAGGCGAGAGTGACAAAAAATGCTCCTCAAGGAACTGTGAACGGCAATTAACTGTTGACTAGGGATGAGCATCGGTAGCCAATGGTCGAAAAACATCAATGCTTAACATTCGATGTTTGTTGTTTTTACAATCGATGGTTTCGTTTCTATATTTTTCCTTTGAACATTTTTAACAAATTTGTAATAAAAAGTTAGATTTCTTGTTAAATTTTGTTTATTTTACATCGACAAATTTTTATTTTAGATATTAATGGTAAATCATAGGTAGTTGGCTAGTTGGTAAATAGTAAGTACCATGTACATGTAGCTACGTGGTAAAACTAAAAATAGAACAAAACCGTTTCATAGGAGACCGTTACATATGTTTTAACAGTTTCAAAGTTAGCTTACAAACTTACGGAATAACGGTTTACCCTTTACGTTAGTAGTATTTGGTTTTCATTCGGATTTAGTTTTGTCTTTTACAGTTATTTTTCATTCTAGTTTCTCTTTTAATTGTGGTAGTGTTACAATATAATTCAAATAGTTTATATTTGCATTTTTAATATCATCGTCATCGTTCATAATTATCCCCCGTTAATTATGCCACCCAAAAGTAAATTATGGAAACATTTTGTCAAAAATAGTGACAATAAAAGTGCAGTTTCCAATATCGGCTTGAAAACATCGATGTAGTCTGCTCGATATTAATATCAATGTTAAACACCGATGGTTTTTTGCCGATGCTCATCCTCTGTTGACTTGGTGGCGACGTCTGGTCGCGCCTCATGTGAAGGAGCTGGTAAGATAGAAGGGAACGACTGGTGGCGCCACCAACTTGGTGGCTTAAAAAATCGCAGCATGTCGACTCGCAGTCGGCTGCTGGCGGTGCCAAAACTGGTGGCGCGGCCTTGTGTGAAAGAGCTCATTTGAACTTAGGGTGCCTTCACACGAGGCCACCAAGGTGGCGCCACCATGGCCGCGCCACCACGTGAACACGTAAGTTCAAATGAGCTCTTTCACACGAGGCCGCGCCACCAGCCGACTGTGAGTCGACATGCTGCGATTTTTCAAGCCACCAAGTTGGTGGCGCCACCAGGTCGTTCCCTTCTATCTTACCAGCTCCTTCACACGAGGCACGACCAGACGGCGCCACCAAGTCAACAGAGGATGAGCATCGCCAAAAAACCATCGATGTTTAACATCGATATTAATATCGAGCAGACTACTTCGATGTTTTCAAGCCGATATTGGAAACTGCACTTTTATTGTCACTATTTTTGACAAAATGTTTCCATAATTTACTTTTCGGTGGCATAATTAACAGGTGGATAATTATGAACGATGACGATGATATTAAAAATGCAAATATAAACTGTTTGAATTATATTGTAACACTAACACAATTAAAAGCGAAACTAGAATGAAAAATAACTGTAAAAGACAAAACTAAATCTGAATGAAAACCAAATACTACTAACGTAAAGGGTAAACCGTTATTCCTTAAGTTTGTAAGCTAACTTTGAAACTGTTAAAACATGTAACGGTTCCTATGAAACGGTTTTGTTCTATTTTTAGTTTTACCACGTAGCTCCATGTACATGGTACTTACTATTTACCAACTAGCCAACTACCTAGGATCTACCATTAATATCTAAAATAAAAATTTGTCGATGTAAAATAAACAAAATTTAACAATAAATCTAAGTTTTTGTTACAAATTTGTTAAAAATGTTCAAAGGAAAAATATAGAAACGAAACCATCGATTGTAAAAACATCAAACAGCGAATGTTAAGCATTGATGTTTTTCGACCATCGGCTATCGATGCTCATCCCTAGTCAACAGTTAATTGCCGTTCACAGTTCCTTGAGGAGCATTTTTGGTCACTCTCGCCTGTTGTATTTTATTTTTGTTTGTATTTTGTTTTATTATTATTCTTTTGTTATTTTGTTTGTATTTTGTATTTTATTTTGTATTTTTGTAACCCGTCTCAAATATTTTACAAGGCGAAAACGTTGTTCCGATTCTGAGAAGGTCTTACACGTTTGATACTGAAAAATTTATATGTGAAATACAATCGAGATTGTATGCGCTGTGGGATCTGACGTAAAACGAATATGATATGACACCATGTTGGTGTCCATACCAGTCAGACCATCTTTTAAATGTAAAACCAGTTCGTCAAAAGATGCTATAGATATTTTTGTATAGTTAAAAAAATTGTTCTCGTGCTTTTGAAGATCATTGAACAAAAGGCAAAATATCCCTTTGGAAGATTGGTCCTGTAAGAGTGGGTGAATCCAAAAATATCTTATTCTTTTGCGCTGTTTTCGCGACTTTATGTAAGTGTACACCAAAAATTGAGGCTGCTATTTCTTCCAACTCCATTTCAAGACTTGATCGCTTTCTTGGTGGCAGGAACAAAAAGATCACGCCACCAGTGGTGGTGCCACCAGCATCTGTGGTGGCGCCACCATGGTGGCCTCGTGTGAAGGCGCCCTTACGTGTTCACGTGGTGGCGCCACCATGGTGGCCTCGTGTGAAGCTAACAAAACAAAGAAATCAAGTCTGCTTTTAATCACGTGCATTAAAGAGACACAATTTAAAACACTCGGTACAATAAACATTCGTAAAACAAATTTATTCACCAACAGTGCAACAGTGCAACAAAAAAAAAAGGCCCATTAACAGCAGCCAACAACAATATTCAGCCAAAACAAAAATACTTAAGACGACATGGTTCATGACGGACATAGACCCTCCACAAGCTCTAAACATGTCCAAATAAGTAGGTATCTTAGTATTACTTTTATATGATATTAATTTTTTAATATGTCAGGAGAAGGGACTGTGCCGAATTAAAAGTTGTATTCACGTTACACGTAATATGTAAGCCTAATGGTAATATATAAAAGCATAATCGTGTTGTTTATTGAATATGCTCAGCAGAGGTTTGCAAGGAAATGCTGTATGTACATTCGAGTGACAACGCTGAATACAGGTTTAATATGTTTTAAAAGGATACCATTTGTTTGAGTGCTTGTCGCAAAGTGATGAAAACGAAACAAAAAGTGAAGAATGCGGATAATAAGTGAAGACTAGTCAGTGAGCGCTGTATACCGTGACCGCAAGCCGCAGCTGCTGTTGCTACGCTTCTTATCATTGTAATTTGTATTTCTGTAATTCTCTGTTTCATTTAATGTCATTATTCACATCTTGTTTGTAGTTTTTAAAAATTAGTTAAAAACAAAACCAACAGGTTTTATTCTACTTACATAAGTAAGTTTATGTGTATTAATAGTTCGCGATAAGCAAAAAGGGCTATTTAACTACAGCAGTTAACGAATTACATAGATCCGATATAAAATCTACGTCGTTTGTTACGTCATCTGGTTTCCGTTGTTTACACTCATATTTGTCAACATTCATAATATTGTGACGCATGTTTTCAAAACATCAAATGTATCTCCAGACACAGTGTAGATTGGATTGTGTTCAGAGAATTTACATTCACTTGCTCGAAAGTTTTTAATTCAAATTATGAAAGAAAATTTCGTATAAATTACAAAAAACATTTGTATAGAAAGGAATTGCAGAATGCCAAGCACATTCAGGAAAGTCTGTGAACCTTCAAACAGTCATGTATTCCACACTGGCGAGTGTTTTATATTGGCTAACAGATTAAACTAGATCAAAGCGTTGTATAAAGGTTACCTGACAGAATTAGTATCACGTACGCGGGATTATATTCTGTACCCGCAGCCATGCAGTTTTCAATATATCCAACTCCAACTCGTGGTTTCCATATTATAAACGGATATTTACTGTGCATTTCATTTTTACAAGGTTTAATACAAATCAGACGTGTTACAGAGCGAGACCGATCGCGGCTTTCTGGCTACCAGGTAACGTTGTTTCAAATTAGCGTATGTTCTGACATACCGCTCGTTTACAGCTCTTAATAATTATGAACACTAATTAGACTACTAATGTCTGGTCCTTATTATCAATAAATATTTCTAAATTAATCTATTCCAGCATTATGTTTGAGGCTGAGTTGTTGTTTTTACTTCCATGTTCCATAAGGAAATGGAAGTATGGTGATGGCAAAAAAAATCGATTTCGAGATTATTGCATATTCTGATTGTACTACCCTCAAAACATGAAAAAAAGTCATTTTTCGAAAAGTGTCTGTGTGTGTGTCTATCTGTGTGTCTATATATATATATTTTTTCTATGGCAAACGATAACAGCCGCAAATTCAAACAGAATCTAATAATTTTTTGCATACAGCCGTGAATTGTAGAATTCTCAAGACCTATTGATTTTGTTGAAGATTGGATAAGGGAAAGGGGTAGTTTACCTGCAACGTTTTATGTTTTAACAAGGGTATTTTCTATGGCAAACGATAACAGTCGCAAATTCAAACAGAATCAAATAATGTTTTGCATACAGCCCTGAATTGTAGCGTTCTCGAGACCTATTGATTTTGTTGAAGATCGGTTTAGGGAAAGGGGTAGTTTACCAGCAACGTTTTATGTTTTAACATGGGTAATTTTTTCTATGACGAATGATAACTGCCGTAAATTCAATCAGAATCAAATTATGTTTTGCGTAACTTCCTAACCTTTAGAGGTCTCAATGTCTGCTGATTTTGGTGAAGATCGGTTAAGGGAAAGGGGTAGTTTACCGGCCACATTTTATGTTTTAACAAGAGTAATTGTTTCTATGACGAACGATAACTGCCGCACATTTAAACAGAATCTAATAATTTTGTGCATACCTTCCTCAATTGTAGAGAACTCAAGGTCTGTTGATTTTGTTGAAGATCGGTTAAGGGAAAGGGGTAGTTTACCTGAAACATTTTCTGTTGTAACAAGAGAACGTTTTTCATGAAGAACGATAACTACCGTAAATTCAAACAGAATCAAATAATTTTTTACATATGTGCCTGAGTTGTAGAGGACTCATGGCCTATTGATTTTGGTGAAGATCGGTTATGGGAAAGGGGTAGTTTACCGGCCACTTGTAATGTTTTAACAAGAGTAATTGTTTTTATGACGAACGATAACTGCCGCACAGTCAAACAGAATCCAATAATGTTTTGCATGCATCCCTGAATTGTAGAGGTCTCAAGACCTATTGATTTTGGTGAAGATCAGTTAAGAGAAAGGTGTAGTTTACCAGCAACGTTTTATGTGAACAAGGGTAATTTTTTCTATGACGAACGATAACTGCCGTAAATTCAAACATAATCAAATAATGTTTTACATATGTGCCTGAGTTGTAGAATACTCAAGGCCTATTGATTTTGGCGAAGATCGGTTACGGGAAAAGGGCAGTTTACCTGAAACATTTTTTTTGTTTTAACAAGAGTAAAGGACTTAATTTTGATAAATAAAGTATCTTGATAAGAAGATCTTAATAATCCACTGTAGAAACGTAGATGAAATATCTATAAATGAAGAGGCTTGTTGAACGGGGTGGGGGTAATTTTCTATAACTGAAAATTATAGTTGAAGGGGGAGGGGATAATTTTTATGTGTACTACGTTATCGGCAACAAAGTAGTAGTTTGTTGTTAAAATTCCTTCCCGGGCTGTTTGGCCGTTTGGCCGTAGTCCAATGTTTTCTGCAAAACCAGACGTTTCGGCAGTGCCGTCGACTGCCACATCAGTGAAAATCGAGTGCGATAACATGTGGAGGTATACGTTAGTGACCACAGTACTGTGGTTAAGGCTGAAGCAATAAGTGGAAAGAAGTAGTTTCTATGGAAACATTTCTTTTCGTAAATTATTTTAAATATAAATCTTAGAACGTGGAAGTCATGTGTGGTTCTCCATACCGATATTTGTTGTTGGCTTTACAGACAATGATGTTCACAGTATCCGTATTATAACTTAACATTCGGCCAACGGAATGTTATGTAGCGTAGATATTAAGGGCAAATCAGTGGTGTAAATCTGAGAGTACTACGGTCTAATTGGCGTTCTTTGCGTTTTCAAGTGATGTAGAGAAGAAATAAAACGCTGATGCAGAGTTAATTGCTTTCAACTTTCTATATTCATATGTAATTAGCTTGAACTGCGTCTTTTTTTACTTCCATATTCCTTAAGGAATGGAAGTATGGTGATGGCAAAAAAAATCGTGTTCGAGATTATTGCAGATTCTGATTCTACTACACTCAAAACATGAAAAAAAGTCGTTTTCCGAAAAGTGTCTGTGTGTCTGTCTGTCTGTCTGTCTGTCTGTCTGTCTGTCTGTCTGTAGATTTTTTTTCTATGGCAAACGATAACTGCCGCAAATTCAAACAGAATCAAATAATTTTTTGCATGCAGCCCTGATTTGCAGAGTACTCGCGACCTATTGTTTTTGGTGAAGATCGGTTGAGGGAAAGGGGTAGTTTACCTGCAACTGTTTTTTTTTAGCAAGGGTAATTTTGTTTGTTTGGCAAACGATAACAGCCGCAAATTCAAACAGAATCAAATAGTGTTTCACATACAGCCCTGAATTGTAGAGTTCTCAAGATCTGCTGATTTTGGTGAAGATCGGTTAAGGGAAAGGGGTAGTTTACCTGTAACGTTTTATGTTTTAACAAGGGTATTTCCTATGGCAAACGATAACAGCCGCAAATTCAAACAGAATCAAAAGATTATTTGCATACAGCCCTAAATTGTAGAGTTCTCAAGACCTATTGTTTTTGGTGAAGTTCGGTTGAGGGAAAGGGGTAGTTTACCTGCAACGTTTTTTTAACAAGGGTATTTTCTATGGCAAACGATAACAGCCGCAAATTCAAACAGAATCAAATAATGTTTTGCATACAGCCCTGATTTGTAGAGTACTCAAGACCTATTGTTTTTGGTGAAGATCGGTTAAGGGAAAGGGGTAGTTTACCTGTAACGTTTTATGTTTTAACAAGGGTATTTCCTATGGCAAACGATAACAGCCGCAAATTCAAACAGAATCAAAAGATTATTTGCATACAGCCCTAAATTGTAGAGTTCTCAAGACCTATTGTTTTTGGTGAAGATCGGTTGAGGGAAAGGGGTAGTTTACCTGCAACGTTTTTTTAACAAGGGTATTTTCTATGGCAAACGATAACAGCCGCAAATTCAAACAGAATCAAATAATGTTTTGCATACAGCCCTGATTTGTAGAGTACTCAAGACCTATTGTTTTTGGTGAAGATCGGTTAAGGAGAAGGGGTAGTTTACCAGCAACGTTTTTTTATCAAGCGTATTTTCTTTGGCAAACGATAACAGCCGCAAATGCAAACAGAATCAAATAATGTTTTGCATACGTCCCTGAATTGTAGAGGTCTCAATGACTTTCGATTTTGGTGAAGATCGGTTAAGGGGAAGGGGTAGTTTACCTGCAACCTTTTACGTTTTAACAAGAGTAAAGTACTTGAAAATTTATTTAAACTTTTTGAAACAATGGTAATTGTTAAAAATAAAATAATTTTGTTGCCAGGCAATAAAATTATAATTTTTTCATTTTAATGTAATATAATATTTTTCATTTAATACAGCAATAAAAAGGCAGGTAAGACACAGCCTGGCTGTTTGGCTGAAAATGATTTTAAATATAAATCTTAGAATATGGAAGTCATGTATGGTTCTCCATACCGATATTTACTTCCATATTCCTTAAGGAATGGAAGTATGGTGATGGCAAAAAAAATCGTGTTCGAGATTATTGCAGATTCTGATTCTACTACACTCAAAACATGAAAAAAAGTCGTTTTCCGAAAAGTGTCTGTGTGTGTGTCTGTCTGTCTATGTGTCTGTGTGTCTGTCTGTCTGTAGATTTTTTTTCTATGGCAAACGATAACTGCCGCAAATTAAAACAGAATCAAATAATTTTTTGCATACAGCCCTGATTTGTAGAGTACTCGCGACCTATTGTTTTTGGTGAAGATCGGTTGAGGGAAAGGGGTAGTTTACCTGCAACGGTTTTTTTTTATCAAGGGAAATTTTTTTTTTGGCAAACGATAACAGCCGCAAATTCAAACAGAATTAAATAATGTTTCGTATACAGCCCTGAATTGTAGAGTTATCAAGACCTATTGTTTTTGGTGAAGATCGGTTACGGGAAAGGGGTAGTTTACCTGTAACGTTTCATGTTTTAACAAGGGTTCTTCGTTATGGCTGTTATGGCAAACGATAACAGCCGCAAATTCAAACAGAATCAAAAGATTATTTGCATACAGCTCTAAATTGTAGAGTTCTCAAGACCTATTGTTTTTGGTGAAGATCGGTTGAGGGAAAGGGGTAGTTTACCTGCAACGTTTTTTTAACAAGGGTATTTTCTATGGAAAACGATAACAGCCGCAAATTCAAACAGAATCAAATAATGTTTTGCATACAGCCCTGATTTGTAGATTACTCAAGACCTATTGTTTTTGGTGAAGATCGGTTAAGGGGAAGGGGTAGTTTACCTGCAACGTTTTTTTATCAAGCGTATTTTCTATGGCAAACGATAACTGCCGCAAATTCAAACAGAATCAAATAATTTTTTGCATACGTCCCTGAATTGTAGAGGTCTCAAGGACTTTCGATTTTGGTGAAGATCGGTTAAGGGGAAGGGGTAGTTTACCTGCAACCTTTTACGTTTTAACAAGAGTAAAGTACTTGAAAATTTATTTAAACTTTTTCAAACAATGGTAATTGTTAAAAATAAAATAATTTTGTTGCCAGGCAATAAAATTAAAATTTTTTCATTTTAATGTAAATCATGTATAAGAGAAAATATATCGCGCTTGGCAGGCGCCAAAATAAAATAAAATAAATTAATATAAATATAATATTAATCATATTATTTTTATTTAAATATAAATCTTAGAATATGGAAGTCATGTATGGTTCTCCATACCGATATTTTAATATACTTCATGCGTCTTTACCTTATGAAGTAAATGGTAGTTTCTTAGCCATATAGTCCTATTTAAATTCACTGTTTGTCTTTGTAGAAGACAGATATTTGAATGATAACTGACTGGAGAATCCATTCTTGCGACTGTGGTTTATTTAATGACAGGCTGCAAGTAAAAGGATTTAGATTTACAGTTATGTTGAGGTTTTCTTTATCGTGGCGATTTCGTATTTATGGTGTGACCTATACACAATGCGACCTTCACTCACTGTTTGGTGTCCGTCTTTGGCTTTCACAATTACGTACTGTGAGCATAATCTTCACGGTATGTTGGATTTCGCATACGTTTTGTTTTTGTGTTATACCATTCATCTCTGGTTAATATTTTAATAAACACTACTGTTGTCATATGCTTTTAGTAAGGCTGTCCCATCGTATATATTAATTAGTAGGGTAAATGAAATAAAGCAATTTTTCTCTTTTTCCTAACGAGTGTTCTCCTTCCATAAACTAACAAAGAAACAGGTTTAATAGCATTAAATTCTTAATTAGTAGTTCAAACAAATTTCGAATCCATTATTTTTACTTCCATATTCCTTAAGGAATGGAAGTATGGTGATGGCAAAAAAAATCGTGTTCGAGATTATTGCAGATTCTGATTCTACTACACTCAAAACATGAAAAAAAGTCGTTTTCCGAAAAGTGTCTGTGTGTCTGTGTGTCTGTGTGTCTGTCTGTCTGTCTGTCTGTCTGTAGATTTTTTTTCTATGGCAAACGATAACTGCCGCAAATTCAAACAGAATCAAATAATTTTTTGCATACAGCCCGGTTTTGCAGAGTTCTCGCGACCTATTGTTTTTGGTGAAGATCGGTTGAGGGAAAGGGGTAGTTTACCTGCAACGGTTTTTTTTTAGCAAGGGTAATTTTGTTTGTTTGGCAAACGATAACAGCCGCAAATTCAAACAGAATCAAATAATGTTTCGCATACAGCCCTGAATTGTAGAGTTCTCAAGACCTATTGTTTTTGGTGAAGATCGGTTAAGGGAAAGGGGTAGTTTACCTGTAACGTTTTATGTTTTAACAAGGGTATTTCCTATGGCAAACGATAACAGCCGCAAATTCAAACAGAATGAAAAGATTATTTGCATACAGCCCTAAATTGTAGAGTTCTCAAGACCTTTTGTTTTTGGTGAAGATCGGTTAAGGGAAAGGGGTAGTTTACCTACAACGTTTTTTTAACAAGGGTATTTTCTATGGCAAACGATAACAGCCGCAAATTCAAACAGAATCAAATAATTTTCTGCATACAGCCCTGATTTGTAGAGTACTCAAGACCTATTGTTTTTGGTGAAGATCGGTTGAGGGGAAGGGGTAGTTTACCAGCAACGTTTTTTATCATGCGTATTTTCTATGGCAAACGACAACTGCCGCAAATTCAAACAGAATCAAATAATTTTTTGCATACAGCCCTGATTTGTAGAGTACTCGCGACCTATTGTTTTTGGTGAAGATCGGTTGAGGGGAAGGGGTAGTTTACCTGCAACGGTTTTTTTTATCAAGGGAAATTTTTTTTTTTTGGCAAACGATAACAGCCGCAAATTCAAACAGAATCAAATAATGTTTCGCATACAGCCCTGAATTGTAGATTTCTCAAGACCTATTGTTTTTGGTGAAGATCGGTTGAGGGAAAGGGGTAGTTTACCTGCAACGTTTTTTTAACAAGGGTATTTTCTATGGCAAACGATAACAGCCGCAATTTCAAACAGAATCAAATAATGTTTTGCATACAGCCCTGATTTGTAGAGTACTCAAGACCTATTGTTTTTGGTGAAGATCGGTTAAGGGGAAGGGGTAGTTTACCTTCAACGTTTGTTTATCAAGCGTATTTTCTATGGCAAACGATAACAGCCGCAAATTCAAACAGAATCAAATAATTTTTAGCATACGTCCCTGAATTGTACAGGTCTCAATGCCTTTCGATTTTGGTGAAGATCGGTTAAGGGGAAGGGGTAGTTTACCTGCAACCTTTTACGTTTTAACAAGAGTAAAGTACTTGAAAATTTATTTAAACTTTTTGAAACAATGGTAATTGTTAAAAATAAAATAATAATGTTGCCAGGCAATAAAATTATAATTTTTTCATTTTAATGTAATATAATATTTTTCATTTAATACAGCAATAAAAAGGCAGGTAAGACACAGCCTGGCTGTTTGGCTGAAAATGATTTTAAATATAAATCTTAGAATATGGAAGTCATGTATGGTTCTCCATACCGATATTTTAAATGTTTAGTTATAAGCTTATTATTGGAAACGAATAACTTAGCTTTTCATTTCACTTTAATACGTGTAGAAAACAAAATTGACAGTGAATATTGCGTGAAACTGATTTTGATTATTATCAATACCTATTATTATTGTTGTTGTTGTTGTTGTTGTTGTTGTTGTTAGTATTATCATTATTGAAACGAGCTAAGCGAGTTCTGAGTTTTGACTCGACCGTTTGGCATTTGTCTGTCTGTCTATCTATCTATGTCTCAGATAACACATCAACAGATTTTTTTTAAACTTGGCATGCTTGTCCATACTTTTATCTACAGAATCCTATTGTTTTTGAGATTGGTTCCTAAAAGTAGGAGGGTGGGAGGTAAAAATTTGAGAAGGTCAAAATTGTGAGAAAAATCAAAAAAGCCCATGTGGGGTCCCAAATTAAAGGGAATTTTAACCGTAATCTGAATCTAGTGTTCATTTTTGAAAATTTCAATACTTTTGGAAGTCTTGGCTCAAATAGTGGGTGTAATTTTTAATAAAATCTCTCAAATTCGTGTGGTATATTTAATTAAAGAGGATGTTTAGTGTTGAGTTTTTGAAATTTCAAATTTGGGATCCAAGAGCCGAAAATAGTGATCAAAAATTTGGAAAAAATTATGAAAAATCGATTACGGTGTCCGACTAAAAGTAACTGTATTACTAAAGACGTACTAGAGTAATCGGGTTTTTTTTTAATGTTTCCCATAAATGAAAAATTATTTAATACCGATCGAAATTTATGTAATTAATAAATGTACTTCGGTCAAAATAGTGGCGAGTCCTATAGCTCAGGGATCATACTAGTATAATAACTGTTATTATTAATCCATAAACAAGTATTTACATACATTTTCAAGCAATGCATGAAGAGAAATCAAAAATAATAACGAGAACTACAAATAATTAAAACAAATGAACGAGATCTCTTTAAACGTTTTAATTCGGTCATCTCTTATGCAAAATTTGTACAGCTTCCGGTAAAGCCCACAGTTCTATTGTAGTGTATGCACCTATCTCCTTACAAGATAAACACTACAGTTAACTTAGATATTATATGTGAAAGGTCTGATACTGATATGGAAACATAAGACTGGAAGCGATTTCATTATAAAAATTATTATCACGTGTATGATCAAGGAATGAATTACTTCATTCTCGTCTAAGTTTATTTAGTTTTAAAGTTACACACACACACACACACACACACACACACACACACACACACACACACACACACACACACACACACACACACACACACACACACACACACACACACACACACACAATTCAAACGTATTATTAACAGATTAAGCGTAACTTAAAACTAAAATAGGACTCAACTAGTATGACAAATTTGTTATTTCAAATTTGTTATAAATTTTGGCAATTATTTCCACAATAATTTAATATTACAGAATTACTGAATTCATGTTTAAAAAAATATGTATTTTTAATTATTTTTAACCTTTAGTGTAGTGCAAGCACAGACTATTTGAGCCAAACAGATCATGATGTTTTGTAAGGAAAACTGGAACCTATTCAGATCATTAACTGCTCATTATCTGTACAATACTACCCCATATTATTTATAAGCCGGCGCGGCATCTTGTTTAAGGGACTAATAAATTTTAAGTTTTCTATTTCTGTGTCGCCATTAGATCATTAAGTACCATTTACCATTTTTTGTCTTTCATTGCATTATTTTGTTTTTTAACCTGCCATACCTTTCTTCCACCAAAACGCATACACTCACTTTTTTTGTTTTCCTTGCAAACCTAAATGGAGGCATATAAGTAGGTTTTTATGGTTTAGTTTGAGAGAGCCATTAATAAAAACGTTCAGCATATAGCCCAAAAATAGAATTAAAAATCCAGTCTGGATATTAGGCTCTAACATTTTCAGTTATTAGATTCAGTTATTCGTTGAGCATTACTTTAACTTGCGGATTGTGATTTCACAGAAGTTTGTTTTTCCTTAAATCGTATATAAGTGACAATGTGTGAATTAGGCTGTAGCAAATATATATTATTCTGAATGATATAGTGGAAAGGCAGGCATTTATTGTTAGACTCGGTACTAAGATTACTAAACATACTCTCTGTTTACCCTTAAACAGACCAACGGGTTGCCGAATGGTCATCTATCCAAGTTTCATAGACATGGTATATGTGGTGCTTGACTTCACAAGTGGCGTAACGAGATGCTATAATGTTTCGGCCGTTGTCGTGTACTAAATAAACACAATTTATTTACTCCAAACAATTAATTTTGTACACGCTGTAAATTATTTAGTCGCTACTGGAAATGATTTGCGTATTAGGACATAAAGTTGAATAGTGAAGAGACAAAATAGGAATCTTATAAGGGGCAGGTGTTGAATAGTAAATTATAAATTCGAATACATTTTTTATGGCACATGTATGTATTCCAAAATTAGATTAAAGGCAGAATGTGTTAAATCAAAGTAATTATAACTATTCGGTTGGTATTGTAACTATCTGTAATAGTGTTAATAACGTTTTATTGGTTGTATCGCACATCAACTTAACTAGCGAACAACCTGGCACATTTTCAAGATAGGTCTTCATTTGTCTTTTACGAAATACGTATTCTTACGTCTGTAATAACGGTTTACTGTTATTCGTAACAAGCACGTTTGAATTTGTTTACTAAGGAATCATCCAGTTTTTATTTGCCATGATCAAATAGCACATATTATTATTTGCTTCCATAGTTGACAGTGCGGACATGGTTGCATAGTAAGTTATAACGACTTCTTAGACGCTCGTCTACCGCACCGTTTGTTTCATTATTGAATCAAACAAAACTTTAACAGAAGATATTTAATAATGTGTACAATGTTGGTAGTACTTTAGCTCGCTACTTTCTCATTACAATTTAAGCTACCTATGCTGACTATTATGCCAACCTACCAGTCCAGCCGCTCTAGATAAACTGGTTCGTTTTCCCTCTCTCTCTCTCTCTCTCTCTCTCTCTCTCTCTCTCTCTCTCTCTCTCTCTCTCTCTCTCTCACACACACACACACACACACACACACACACACATTTATTAATTGTGAAGTTGTCCTGAAGTTACGAAGTTGCCGGAACAGTTGAAAACTATCCATAAATAAGAACCCCAGCTTACAGACACACGAGGAGATAAATACTATATATATGCGCAGACGAATGTTATTAAATGGAGCTTAACATTTTTAATTTTATTATTTTAATTAAAAAAAATATTTAACATTAGTGTTATATTTAAAATGGTGACCAGAGGACAGGCAGTGTTTACAAGGCACAGTTTAATCACCATTCACGCTAAAAATGGTAAACGTTTTTGTAGGAAATATTATTTTATTAAAAACTGCTAATGTTGAATTACTGATTGCGTAACACCTAACTTAATGGGTTTTTCTGTAGTCACTATCGTGTCGTACGTGACTTATGTAGCCTACGTGTTATACGCATCGTATTTTTAAATTACTTTAAATTTCATGATAAAGAAGTGTAGTGACGATAAATGACGCTGTTGGGAAGGTTAAACGACCCTTCCAGACTATTTTTAACTGCCTATTGGAACAAAAGATAGGTATTCTGCTTCCATGGACTAGTCGTAGAAAACCTACGTTGGTATTACATCGACCGCAAGCATTCTTCATCATCATTATCATCTTCAGCAAGAACTAAACCAAAATGGTTTGTTTTGGTGCCAAGCAGGTCACTGGAGACTCCAACGCTTCTTCAGACGCCCCACACCAGTCCGTCCTTCCGGCTTACAATTCCATAGTTGTTTGGCAGTCATCTGCCAAATCCTATCGCGTATACTCATAACATTCAGTTCCTGCTGTACATCGACATTTTTTTTGCGATCTTGAAGAGTACTATATCCTGCCACGTGCCTGAGAAATCTCATTTCGGCAGCTTGAATACGACTAGCCTGAGATTTCGTTAAGGTCCAAATCTCAGGCCCATAAAGAAGTGTGGGGAGGGCCATCACCTTGTAGAACTTTAGGCGTGTTTCTTTCCTAGTTGATTGATTTTAGACTTCTCCTGATGGGTCCCACACATATTCTTCACCAATCGTTATTTGTAATGTAAGACACATTACAGCCCAGATATTAAAAATTACTGATATGCTCCAGAACAGTACCATCTACAAAAGTTTTGCTCGTATGGGATCAAGTCCATGAAAAGCCATCGCCTTAGTCTTCAGTGTAGAGATCTGTAATCCGAAATTCTTGCAGTTCGACTCATACAGCCATCTGCAAGCCGCTTTCCGAGTTCGACGGGATAGCCTGATCATCAGCAAATAACAACGTGTCAACTGTAGAGTTACCGGTCATATAATGTTCTGGAAAGTTCATCTGTGTATGACATCGTCTGTATACAAATTAAAAAGAGAAGCTGATAATGGGTAGCCTTGTTGTACTCCACAATTGATCAGGCCCACATTTAGGAGTTGTGCTGCGTCTTTCTGTCTCAATTAAGATTTTGTTTTCCACATAAAGACTTTGTATGGCTCTAATGGAATGTTGAGGGATCGCTTTCTTGCAAGCATTCTTGTAGAGTAAAATGTAAAATGTACGTTACCTAACGGAATAATTGAGTCACAAAATACATACGAACGTATTATTAGCGTTCAACTCGTTAGATAAACGATAAAAGGATTTTCTAATTACTTAATCCATTAGAAAATTCAAATTGATGCCACCGGAGCGTTTTTAGACGACGGCGTAGTTGTGGTGTCTGATTAACGGCGCAGGGTAAATCCGTGTATCACATAAGCGTAAAGCATGCCTTCCAGTGAAGTATAGGTATTTTCCAAATAAACCAGTTGCGTAACTAACGGGACCGCAAAGGAAGGGGGCCATTAAGAAATTAACTTTCGCAGTTTAATCACTTGTATCAGTTTTTTTAAAATAATTTTTCGCTTACTCTGAACATTTGAATAATTACGTTCATATTAACTAAATACGCGTATAGTAACTTCTATTCAACCGTACTATTTTACTCCTTAGCAAGAAATGGAACTTACAAAATAACTATTTACAGTACCACCCGAGATCAAAAATATTTATAAATATAGATAGGAGATGTTTCAATTTTTCCGAATATAGTTTCGATATATTTATGAGTGGAGTCCTACTTGACGTTTTCGCGAAGGGTCCTTGGATCCTTAGTTACGCTATTGAAATAAATATATTTGGTACAGAAATTTTAAAGAAGTATAAATTTAAACATACTCGAATTAAAAAATTATATACTCCGAAAGCATACGAATTGTTTGTTACTCTACACATAGTGTGCGTAGAGACAAGTGTAAAGATAACGAGCAGCCTCGGCAATTATTCGTTTCAAATTACAAACGACAAGGGTACGGTACGAGTAAAGTAAGCCTCTACGTAGGGATATTTGTGATTAGAGCTGAGCAAGAAACGTTACATGTGAAAGTGAAACAGGTCTTGAACAGGTTACGTCATTGGAGGGAGATTGTCACAACGTAAAGTGCAAAATTTTATTTCTTAATTTCGCTACCTTGGAGCAGAACACAACTTTAATAATAGCCTATGTCCAAAAACACAACTTCTCATGGAGCAATTTGAAAATCTGTAGTTTTTCAAAGAAACATCGTCAACATACCGACTTTTCAATAGTTATACCCACTTTTATACACATCTTAGTTATTAGTCTATATAAATAGAGAGATATAATTTAAAAGACTTTTTTAAAGTGGAGATACGCTAGTTCTGTATCAAATTAATTTATAATAATAGACATAGGCTAATTCGGCTCTATGTAAAATAAATTGTTATTTTTAAGATTGGACTTAACAATAGTTCTGCACTCAGTAGGTACACTCAGATGTAAAACTCATAAAAACAAAAAATTCTTGGATTTCAACAGGCTATTTCACTTCCAAGGTAGCGATTTAATTAAGTAATTAAACCTACAATCAAACAACGGTGGTTAGATTCCTTCTGATCTACGTAGTCAACAATATAATTAATTGTCATTAGGAAAACATCGTCGTTTTGGGGGACCGTGATTGATTCGTGTGTGGGCTACTTGTTCCCACAGTATCATACAAATACACTACCTGTCGTCGATCAGCTTTTTTCACATGAACCGTATGTGACTTTTGCATGCGACGTCTTGTATTGTGTATACATTATTTTCAGTTTAAACCGTTTATAAATCAAAAACTTTGTTACGCAGATAAAATGAGCTTAATCATTGAAGCGTTTTTAATTCACGTTATGGACTTGAAGAATGTTACGAAGTTATGAAGTAGCTTCAAGTAAAATTGAGTTATGAAGGAAGTTATTCATAACTTAATTAGTTTTGCAGTAAGTTATTAAGTAACTGCTTATGAAGTAATGCAGTTTTGTGGCAATACGAAACAACTTTATAACTGACTGGAAAAGTGGAAGTATGTCTTTACAGGATTAATGGAAACTACATATTTATATTCCGTTTGGAACACGGAACTTATCGTTTGTTTGTAACACGTAACCTGACTTACATCCGACTTGTACTTGTATCAAGTTTTGTCTCTTCCTGTTTGTTCACAATTTTGTTTTTAAATAAAATTTTCCGTTCTTTCCTATCACCATTTCATTATATCTATTATTAAAAAAAATGTTTACGATCATTCGCTTACGAGTTGATATTTTTTATAACCTCGTATTAGGCCTACTTGTGCACCCCCCCCCCCAAATAGGGAGCGGAAGGAAAAAATATGAGGGAGCAAAGTTTTCAATAAATCTCTTTGGCCTACAAAATTAAAGAGAAAAACTGAATATACTGTTCAGTTTTGTAAATTTCAAAATTTTAGGTTACCAGGACAAAAAAAAGGAACAAGCATTTGGTAAAACTGTAAAAATTTATGTCGAGTATCAGAATAAAAGGAATTCCAACCTTAACCCGAATCAGTGTTTACTCTGAAAATTGTTCAAGTTTCGAGGGACCACTGAGCAAAAATGGAAGTCAGAATTTTAAGAAAATTGTAAAACTATGTGAGGTATCAAGTTATGAGGAATTTTATTCAAATTAATATTTGGTACATAACTTGGTTAATAACTTGGCAAAATTAATATCTGTCTACACCCCTTGAAATTTTGGATCACCTTCAAAAAATTTGCAAGGTATGTTTGCAAAAAAGAAAAAGATTTACATATTCGTATCAGATGTGTTTATTTGTGAAAAATAAAAGATATAGGCTTATAGGTATTTATGGAAATATACTTAAACTTAAAAGCTAGAACTAAATTATTTGTTATTTAGGCATTATGGTTCCAAATTTAACTAAAAAAAAAAAAGAAGTGGTTTAGGCATTGTTCGTGTTTATTGTTTAATTTCTCCTTTACAATTTGTTATTTTACTAAAAAGAAAGTAGTAGAGTAGCGGGATTTGTGTAATTTTTTTGATATTGAAAACGTATCTAATATTGAAATTTATTTAATAATAAATGTATTTCGTTCAAAATATTGAGCAAATTCTGTAGCTTAAGTAGCTTACTATTTAAAATACGGTTATTTGTAAATCATTTATATGTTTTACGGATTTTTATTTAAACGATAAAAAATGTAATGTAATTCTGGACTTATATGTAACATGGTCTGTTTCAGATGACTGTCACAAAAAAGATGGAGTGAGATGTCAAAACGGCGCTTGCCTCGACTCTCAGTGTCATTGCAACGACGGCTTTGGCGGTTGCTCTTGCGAAGTACCTGGTAAGTAGACTTACTAACTTAATGGTGTACCTAGGCCACTGGAGGCCCGGGGCGGATTTTTTTCTGAGGCCCCCTCCTATAAGATGGGTGTTATAATCCAATTTATCTTAAAGTAATATATAGCAACTCTTTACTGTTATATATTTATTGTCTAATCACTGTAATGATACATCTAGTTAGGAAATTTTATAAGAATCTGTATTAATGTTTAAAATATAAATCCACTTTCATATTGTAAATACAAAGTTTAAAAAAATGATAGAAGCAATATTATTTGTAGATTGAATTAAATTTACTACAATACTTTATAATATACAATAAACTTATATACTGCAAAACAAATTTATCATTGCTGCAAACATTACTTGGCAATTTTTTGTCAAGTCAGTTAGCAGTTTTTGTGCATAACACACGCTATGTTACTTATCTGTACAGTTGTACGTGCAGATGTCACTCACTGTTTTGTTCACTCACGCAATATGTGATGCATTTTTTTGTGAGTTCGTTCATTTCAGTAACTGACCTGATTTTCGCACTCTGAATTATCCACTGTTTGGGAAAAATTCTGATGAGATTTTAAATAAATTGTTGGTCTCTTAAACTTAATTTTCCAAATCTGGAGGCCACCTACTAAGTGAGGCCCGGGGCGGGCCGCCTCCCTTTAGTCCGCTACTGGCTAGGCTTTCTTTTTATATTGAACTAAACAAAAACTTAATATTATTTTATATAGCCTGCTGCCGCATATTCACGAAGTAAACATATAAACAATAATACACATATTTTTGAAGGTTCAGTTTGTAATTTTGGTGAAAACGATATTCACTTGTATTTTCCCTTTAAGTCTTGAATTTTAAAATCATTTCTGCTGGTTTAATAATTTATATTACAATTTTTAATCTTTTTTGATTAGTGATTCTATAATTAATTCTTAATCGTTAAAAAAATAGTTGTGAATATAATTTATGTTTAAAATTTTTTAAATTCAGTTGAACCGATTCCGAGAAAATTTGCTATTGCTTTGGTCAATCTTTCTAATTAATATGACTCCACATTGTCATAAACTTTTTTATTAACTGTCTTAACTACTACTGAAATGTGGTGCATTACGACTGAAACGAAAGATAAAAGTAATCAGTAGTTAACTGCAATTGACAAACAACTGCTTTGTTTAAATTTCTTATAATCTTTATTTTACGTCTGATATGAACTGATAAATCCTTTCTGTGTTTCAGACGAAAACGAATGCAAATACAGGCCGTGTGACGTGTTTGCTCATTGTACAAACACTCTGGGTAGTTTTCACTGTACCTGCTACCCAGGATATCATGGTGATGGGTTTCATTGCGAAGGTAAGTTTTCTTTATGGCCTGCATATTATTTTTATTCAAACGGATGTTACTGATTTTAGTTTTGAATTATCAAAATATTTTCATTCGCTCGAAAGCCAAATGCTGAAGCGATTCTGTTTTCATAGTAATCAATTGTTCTTAGCCATCTAAACGTAACCAAAAATATTTATCCATGTTGATTGTAAATGTAGAAATGGCAGTTTACACATTTAGAAGATACGTTGACACCAACCTCAGTATACTTTCAAACGTTAAAGAAGAAACGGCATACGATTATAAAAGACTGTACCAAATACACCATATACCAGTGAAAAACCTGCATCGTGTCATGAAAAGAAGAATTGTTCATCCAGGTAGGAACGTCGTATAGACGGAAATTAATTTTCTGAAAACAAATGCTAGGTTGTCTAAACTCCACAAAATAACAGTGTGTCAACCAGAAAGAAGTTGAATGCAATCTCTTGTGTGATAAGTATGAAGACGAAGATGTTTATAAGTGAAACACACATCAGTGGCATTAGAAGACATTTGCTACTTACAAATGACAACACAGTCAAAAACGAAGCGAACCGATTTTGAAATTATAGTAACCAGACGAAAACTTGGCAGAGTCAGCATATTCAAATGGAAGAAAAAATTGATTTATTCACATTAAACTGAACGTATATTCATACAACTTTCATGTCTACCTAATTCATGTTTTATACCTGAAATTAAGTTAGTTCAAATATTTAATTAGTATTAAATTTAGTATCACTACATCCTAGACTGCTTCCGTCCTAAAGCCCTTGGTCGGAACGTTTGTGCGATGTACTTACATATAACCGTTTTCCTCAGGGACAAAAGTTCAAGAAACGTCCATCAGAAGTCTTCCAGATGCCATTGTTTTCAGTAGTCTTTAATACAGTTATTTAATGATTTGTTACTTTTTTTTTATGTATTAGCCTACATAAAATAAGCTTTCAAACTAACTTCCCGTTATATTAGTGTTGTCTTGTTATTAGCTTTACAACTGTGACAACGAAAATGAGTAACTTCATACAATACTCTCGCATACGTTGTCAGCGTTTTCGCAAGCATTAACATTTTCTAAGAATTCCATAGACAAAGTGTACATTTTTTGTGTGGAAATATTGTATTCACTTATTTTACTTTTGCTCGAGTCAAGACAGTAGCATCGGTGAAAAAAAACACTGAGAGATAATGTCACTTTTCTGCAGCTCGCGGCTAGCAAATACACAAGCACTCGAAAATAGTCAGGCAACACTCAAAATACAATTGTGGTTGTTCAGGCAAATACGATTACATACAAATAAACAATTTAAACCTGTCATAACTCTTTTAAACTTGATAGTGTGATTACTGTACGTGGGGTGTTAATGAGGGGAGGTACGATCCAGCTTTGATCCTGACGTCACAGTTGGTGTAATGCGGACATCAACCTTACAGGAGCAACGTCCTCATCCATCATCCACTTGCTGCTTGCCTCGCGCTGCTGCACCAACTTGATTTTAATCATGGCTGAGCAAAAACAACGTTGTCATCTTACTTGCCATCGGTTTCCCGCTTTGACCTCAGGGTACCGCTTACAATGATTATCGTTATCCTTTCCTTAAAACTGCCACGTCTACTTTATGGTATGTTATTTGAAATGGGAAGGAAGTAAACATGGCGTTGTCATATCCGTTCCAACGTATCCGGAAAACTTGTTAACGTGTAAAATCTATTATTGTTCTTACCTTCACCGATATTAAATAAGAAACAATCTCTCTCTCGACTTTCAATTGTACTGTAACAATTATAGTGTAATAACAATTATGTTGACTGGGTCTTTCTAGACCTGGCATTATTTTAGGCGTGACTCGCTAGGTTTTAATTGGATGTGCTCCTGAATAATATTAAGAAGTTTCTTCATGAAGTACTTAAAAAATAAACCTCTGAAAAGTATTTGTATCCTGTAGATTACAAATACAGGAATTTTAGCTGTACATATACAACGTAGCTAAAATACATGACCCTCCTGGAAACGTTACGGCCATTTACATGAATAATTTAAGAGTTTTCTTACTATTCTTTCCGACTGAAGTACTTTAGTGAGCTGCAAGTTGGTTCACGTTATATTGATCTATATTGTGCACATCGAAAACTTATAATTCAACCAACATAAGCCGAAATAATCTGTTTTCCTTTACATAAATGATCGACTTTCATTGAGGATAAGATGGGTTAAAAAGAAACAGATTGTCCTCAAACGTTATAATCTGAATCAAACGTTATAATCTGAATCAAACGTTATTCAGATTGGTAACCCAGATTTAATTCATTTATACTCTACTATTTTAACAATTTTAAGTCTTGTTATCTTGAATTTAAAGCGTATGCTATTACTAATACAGGCAGCAGACGGTAGGCTACTTTCGAACATAAATTCTGCAGTCTGTGCGTTCTAAAAATTCGTAGAACATATTTATAATATAATTAAATTTTATTTTAAATTGATCAAAATGCCAAATTTTACGTACCATATTTTTCAACCTGCCCTCTTTCGATTTTTATCTGAAGAGACATTTTTAAATGGCTGTGGAATAAATGCTATATTGATTCTTGTATGGAATAGGTATGGAATAGTTATGCCTAACATAAGTTTCGAGAAGTGCATATGTACCGCAGACTAGGCCGGCGTTATATACTCCAGGGGCAAACCTAGGACTTCATTTCCGGGGGGGGGGGGGATTTTTTGCGTTTGAAAAGTCTTCAATCATAAACTTCCTTTTTGACATGTTGAACACAACAAATAAAGGCTGATATCACGTATAAAAACGCTATTCACTTTAAACTACACAGTCAAAAGGAAAAAAGAACACAAAACACAAAGCGATATTCACCAGAGTGAGGTTAACCTCAGTCCATTTTTTCGAATTTCGGGGGGGAATATATCCCCCATAGCCCCCCTTAGGTTCGCCCCTGATATACTCATTTTCACCGCTGCTATTAAACTGGTTCGTTTGTACGAGATGATCACAGTTACACTTACCCCGCGTGTCGAAACAGATTCACTGTCGGTTTTTAGGCAGTGATTATTTTTGGACGCAGTTACATCAAACTCGATAAAACGTGGCAAAATGTTTGCATATAAAAGCTGCATATAAAGTAGGTACTGGTAGTGAATATGTCGTATAACTATGAACAGTAATCAGCTAAATGAGAAAGACCAGTAGGAAGGGAGCAGAATTTATTTCTGAAATAATATTTGAAACAAATATACATTTCATACATACATAGGTATACATATACATTTTGTCAAAGTTAGTTTGTTGCGTTACTAATATAGATTCATTCCAAAATTTGTTTTGGAGAAAATATAATGGATTAAATGCATTTACAACAAAATAAGACAATGGAATAAGACAGTACCAAGAAATAATGACAATAATGTGCCAAGAATTACAGACGCCGTAAATCCTATAATTTGGAAGAAAATATATGAACACTGAAACCATGAAACAGTAATGAAATTGGCATAAATTAAAAATTAATGGTTGTTGAAAATGTGGCAAATAAATAAGAAAGTGCAGAGCAATTATTGTTGACAGAAATAGACTTCCTCAGAGGATCAACCATAAAATCCAGACTAGAGAGAATTAAAAATGAAAACGTCCGACAACAGGTACGTAAAGAAGAAACGAAAGTAGAACACGATACAAATGTAGTATGCCTACAGCGGGAACTACTTACATGGAGGATGGGGGATGATAGACGTCCAAAAATTATGTATTGGGTTCCAAAGATAAAAAAGAAGAAGAAGATACCTTTGAGACACACGGGGAAAAGCTTTAAAAAATTCTGAGAGAGATCTTGGAGTGGGAGATGGGATATCGGAGATGTAGAAGCTGGGAGCCGGAAAGCAAGCTCACTGGCTGTCGAACAGAGCCGATGATGAAAATCCGTATAATGCTTCTAACATACACTGATAGGGCCTACGTCAACGGATAACCCGACACAAGAAATGTTATAAGGATTAATAGACGCAAAAATAACTTGTTTATAGGTACGCGACATAACTTTCAGAAATAAAGATGAAAGTTAATGTAAATTTTTGGAAAACAAATGTTTCTAAATGAATACCGGTAACTAAGTCAGAGGACATAATGACGAAGTTAAAGAAACTGTAGTTTTTTATGTTGTGGAAACACTTTCCGTTAAATATTTTTTCTACAATACACATCAGCCTTTCCAGCATATTTCCATTTAGGTTATGTGAATTATTCAACATGAGAACGTGTATGAAGGCAGGCAGCTTTTAACCTGTCAACTGAGGTATGGTGTTAAAATGTTGGTATGCATGTGTGTTTACTTATGTAGGGCGGGAATTTAATAAAATTAAGCTGCAGAAGGAAGTTAAGTCAACTTTGTTAATGTAAGAGAATAAAATTCCATTGATTGTGGAACTAATTAGTTGTTAGTAAATTGGTTTCACGGAGCATATATTAGCACCCAAATTTAGGAAAGTGTATTTTTTATTGTAATATTTTAACGATTTTATAGGTTATAAGTTATTGCCGTGTGAGTCAGTCTTAAATTTACATTACTAGTTAGAATAACCATGAGTTACTAGACTTTAATTGCCATCCGTTACTTATGCAATTTTTAACAAAATGAATATTAGGCTTATAAGTAGGCTAAGTAAATAAGTAAAAAAACCAGTAGTGTAGGTTATATTTACTTCCCTTTGTTCATAACATGTCTATATAATCTTACTTTATTAACTTATGAATTCCTACATATGAATTTGATGTTACAGAAGTTGACTTAAAAAAAAAAATGTTAAATTCAGAAACATGTAGATGATATACAATTATGGGAAACATGTAATACATTTTCAACCTGGTTATGTTCTGAGCTTTAATTCAAAGCATTCCAGTTGTATGAAACATAGTTTTCAAATTTGTAAGTATTCTTCTAGATATCGATGAGTGTGCTGATCCAGCTGTTGCTGCACGGTGTGTTGAAAATGCGGAATGCTGCAATTTGCCATCACATTTCTTATGCAAGTGTTTACCAGGATTTGAGGGAGACGGAGAAGAAGAATGTAGAGGTAAGCCCAAAGAATAATATGCATTTGTTTCTGAAATTCAACAGCAGACAGAAATTTAGTTATTTTTTACCAGCAACTTTTGGTTACTGTCACCAAAATCATAAAATGTTAAATATACAAAATTATAAATAAAGAAATATTAAATTAGGTTGCAGTTGATTTTGTGCTACCCCAGATATTAGGTCAGTAATACAAAACTTGGGAGTAGTGCTTGTTTAAACAAACACCATATGTCTGTAAAACAGATTGTGTGTGTGTGTGTGTGTGTCTGCTCCCACAACTACCTTAATATTGTTCATCATTTTAAAGTAATTTTCCTAAACCCTTTTAGGATAACATAGTTTCCTCTTTTTATTTGAACATTCTTATGTATATTTTTGTTACAAAATGCTGCCACTAAATACCATAATGTCATATGCAGTTAATGGTATTCATGTTATATAGGTATGCTTATTGTTGTATCATATGGTTTTAGACATTGATGAGTGCATTCATCCTGGAGTATGTGGTCACAATGCTGTGTGTCACAACATTCCTGGCAATTATTCATGTGAATGTTTAGAAGGATACATTGGAAATCCTTATGATGGGGTAAGTTTCCATACTAAATAATATTTTAATTTAATTAGAGATGCAGTTTCAGTCAACTCATGATGCCAAAGCTAACGGAAAAACAAAATGTAGGCTTAAATAAAAGAGATCAAATATCATAGTTCAAATTTGTTTCCTTTGCTGTTTTACAATTTTGTTTGTAAACAAGTGATGGATTTTAATCATTTAATAGATGTTTACGTGTATGATTATTCTTTGAAAAAATATTTAAAATGTATGAGAATCATGACTACCTATTTGCTTTCTGATCCCAGTGCAGTCAGTTATCTACTTTTTTATCTTAACCTATCAGTTATCTATTGTTTTATCTTACTAGTTTCCCAATGCAATGAATATTTTATTGAATTTTTTGTGATAGTCAGAGTCATGTGATTCGATTATAAGAACAGATGAACAGAATTACATAACTATGTACATTGAAGGGTAAAATGATGGCAGTGGTTTTAATTATGCTTGAAACTGTGTATGGAAATAAAATTGTTTCACTACTTACAGTCCATGCCAATTATGCCAGTTATCTGTATGGCAATGTGTAGTTTTGTATAATCAATTTATATTATAATTCTCCACTTTTTCAGTTATTGTTAAAATGTTTTTACTGAGTACATACTGTATTTATTGAGTACTGAGTGGATTGGATACATGCTTTGTATTCAGGAAACTGGACATTGGTCTTTTGAAATTACATCATGTATTCTTTTCAGAATGCAATTATAAAAGCGTACCACTTGAGGATTACAATATGGCTAATTAAAACACCATCATGATTCCTTTAAATAAAAAATTGAAAATAATTAAGAAATATTATAGGAGACATAATTCAGTTTGAAAGTATAATTTCTCAAAAACTAATATATAGAAATTTTGAAATATCATCTTTTAAACATCTTTTTGAGTTACATTCTGTATTCTTGTCTTGATTGTGGTTCTAACTGAAATGGGACTCTTTCATTTTTTTCTGTAATAGCTGTCAGTCTTGGGTACGGTAGTTAAAAGCTATGCTGAGTGATATTATAAGATCTGTATCTGTGATTGGTCTGTATCTGAGGAACCATGTTTAACTCATTAACTACAGGCAGGTGAATGTGTGTTGATGCATGTGTGTGTGTGTGTGTGTGTGTGTGTGTGTGTGTGTGTGTGTGTGTGTGTGTGTGTGTGTGTGTGTGTGTGTGTGTGTGTGTGTGTGTGTGTGTGTGTGTGTGTGTGTTACTGAATGTGATAGTCATTTTGTTTTGAATAGGCCAGAAGAGAAATTATCAAAGAGATGTTTTATTTTATTGTGTAATGTTTTATGTATTTAAACTTTTTATACAATGAACTGATTGAGCATAAAGTATGTGTTGTAAATGTAGAACAGCTATGTAAAAGAATGTACAAATTACAGTGTGAAGATTTAAATGAGTGTGATTATGATGGAGCATGTGGACCAGGAGCAATCTGCACCAATGTACCAGGTGGCCACCATTGTGCATGCCCTCCTGGCTTTGAAGGGGATCCAGTTGTCGCAGGATGTGCTGATGCTGATGAATGTTCAAGAGACCCCTGTGGACGGAATGCTCACTGTTATAATATGGCTGGAAGTTTTCGTTGTACATGCCCTCCAGGGAGTATTGGAGATCCAATGCATTCCTGTACAGGTCGGTGTAAAATATAATTGGTGAACTATTTATAGTTGTGTTTTTACATTTATGTTTGTAATATAATTCGTTTGTGTATTAGTCATGTGTTACTAAAACAATCAGCTTAACTTCTTTTTATTAAAAATCCCTGTTATGCTTCATAACGAAATAATACTAATTCTTTGCTTATCTAAATATTACTGTAGTATGGACCATTAGATATACATAAATGAGCTTATAAACAGATGATCAACAGTATGTATATATATCCTGTTTTGATTCATGACTGTAAATGAAACTCATAACAAATTTATGTCAGAAACATTAATACCAATTTAAAAATAATTTTGTGACTTTATTGATTAACATTTCTGTGTATATCTGAATGGGATGAAATAAGCATTACAGTATGCCTGATATAATATTACTATATAATAAAGTAATCTTCAATCAACGTACCATATTTGTCTCTATGAAAATAATATAAATATATTTACAGGGAAGTAAGGTATTATATAATTAGAAATTTGATTAAACACAAGAAGATAATAGATTTTGCTGTATGCATTGCAGTTTGGTTCCTTCATATTTTAATGGTAAACTAAATTTTATTTCATCCTGTTCATATGTATCTTTTTGTATTGTAAATATGCTTTGCTATTTAGTATTTTGGAAATGGGAAATGATAACTAATAATAAAGGTTGTTGGAAATGGATCATTAACAGACATTGATGAATGCGAGTCTTCACCATGTGGTGTAAACGCTGAATGCGTCAACACCAAAGGCAGCTACAAGTGCATCTGCCCTGTTGGATATACAGGGCAACCAAACACCGAATGTGTAGATATCAACGAATGTGGTCGGCCAAATTCATGTGGTGTCAACGCAAAATGTATCAATATGCCAGGCTCCTTCAAGTGTTTGTGTCCCCAGGGATTTACTGGACAAGGCTATACATTTTGTCAAAGTTAGTTTGTTTGCGTTACTAATATAGATTTAATGTTAAGATGTAAATAATGTTAAATTTCAGTCTTTAGATCCATAAATTGCATTTTGGAAAATGTCTTGAATAATTTGCATGACATATTTTTATTTATTATTTCACTGAATTTTTTTAAATAATAATATATACCAGTCTATGTTATCCTTCATATTGCATAACATTTGCTTATTGATGATAAGTTATACAACTTACATTTTTTGTTCTTGACGTATACTTTCCTTTATTTTATTCACAAAGTACAGAAAGGTTGAAGCCAGCAGTTAAAATTAATGACATAGACATCACAGACTTAATGAAAGCATTATTAGTTTACTTCTGGTTTAAATGTTAAAATTATTTTATGTAAAATTGTTAAATCTTTGTTAAATGCAGGACTAATTAGTAATTACTATATAAGGAGAAAATATGTTTAACTTGCTAACAAATGATGTAATTATTTTCATTACTGTCATTAATACTGTGTAATAATGAAGTTTATAACTTTGGTAAATACAATTTGAATTCTTAAAATTAATTTACAACTTCTGAAGTTGAAGGAGCTAAGTAATTTGTGATTTGACTTAATACTTTTTGAAAATTTAGTATATATTTGACCCTCAGTTTTGGAAATGACTGAAAATAACACATTTACCAAGTGATAAAAAAAAACATTAAAACTAATATTTCTGCTTTTGCCTGCTTTCAGCTTTGCTTATGTTGCTTTAACTTCATGTCTGATTTGCTTGAATAAGTGTGTATTATATGTTAAAATATAATGTGAACTGGTTACTTATCTTATACTTTCTCCTTTTGTTTTCAGCTGTAATGTATCTTATGTATCTTATTTTCTTTTCAGGACTGGCCTTCTATACATGTGTAAATGTTTACTTTTGTCTGTATATATTGTACATTTTATGTATGCTATTGTTTATGTAAACGTTTTCTGTTAATTTAACTGCAAAAATGCTTGAGATAATTATATTTATTGTTATGAGACGAATACTTGAAAACAAAAATAAGAAGCATAATAATTCAGTAATGCATAAAATATTGTTTAAAAGTGCAATATGCATTTTTGCTGTTAGATTAAATCTATATTACTTGCCTTTGTTATAATTTCTCTGCAAACATAATGTACTGAATGTGTACATTATGTTTTGGTTTGTGTCTTTTTTGTGCTTTGTCTGTTCTGTTCTTCCTCAGCTTGTGATATTTCTTCCTCAATTCTGTACTCGTCTGGATATATTCTACCAGCGCTATAATTCCTCTTGTTTCTCTAACAAGATGATTGATCGTTATGGTCTGCTAATGGAAAGGGAAGGTAAAATCTATTCAATACTGTTTTTTCTGTAATTAATTATGAAGAATGAAGTAAAATTTCTATGCACTTGCACCACACAATAATATTACATACAGGTAAAGTTTTTTTTGTATTTATTCTTTAAGACTGTACCATTTAATGCACTGGTCAAAAGACTTGAATAACTTTTGTTTCTTTCAAGTTTCCTTTCTCTTTCATTCTGAGTAAATGGTCTGTTAAGTAAATCAACTCACATTTACAAGTATACAATCAGAAAAAATATAATAAATACTGAATATATATTGTGGAAGTAAGAAATTGTTAAGCATTTACTCTTGTAATTGATTGTTTGGATTTACAACAGTGTTAGTTTACACACACTGTACGTACACATGGGTAATATGTGTGGTATTGTGTGTCTGTACTACAGTATAAAGACTAACCACAACATTCATATTCAGTGGTGAATATTTAAGAATGAATATTACTAGAGCATCAGTTACTCTATTAAGTAAGAATGTAGTACAGCATCAGTTAATTGGAATTCAATTTAGACATCAGTTATCACAAACATTTTTTGTAGAGTTTAGAACATTTTTATGTGAAGATTAAGTATTCTAGGAAGGTGACCTCCATACTATAGTCCCTAGAAAATTAGCTATTGAGTTCTGTAGAAATGTAAGAAAGTCTGGAGATTAAGAATCTTATATAAAATTTGTGAGAGTTTTTGTTTAGTTTTGTTGAAAATAAAAGTATATGGTTCTATTCAAGTGCTTCCTTCTTGAAGCTTGTCCTATTCCTATAACTTGTTTATTATTTTTTCTTATAGCATGCACAGGAACACACACACACACACACACACACACACACACACACACACACACACACACACACACACACACACACACACACACACACACACACACACACACACACACACACACACACACACACACACACACACACACACACACACACACACACACACACACACACACACACACACACACACACACACACACACACACACACACACACACACACACACACACACACACACACACACACACACACACACTTACTACTTACAAAACGTTATATCATATTTTTTTATAATACTAGAATGCTAGCAGTATATGTGTTTATGTATAGAACATACACAAACCCAAATCTGTGTTTTAAATAGAGTTGTATTTAAAACATAAAGTACATTTTATAAAAGAAAATACTTTTTTATAGAGAGAGACATTCAGTGTAGTTGTGTGGAGGTTACCTCCTTTTTGTTTTAGTAAGTGACAGATATGACACAAAAATATGACAGTCAAGTAGAATTTATTCAGCTGTATTTATAAAAAAAAAACCTGGAAATGCTCCTCAAGTTATTCTACTTTAATATACAAAACCAACTCTAAACCCAAACTATTGTGCACAAAAGTATTCTTACACTAAGGAAAAAAAATCAGAATATCTCTCACAAAAAATTCTACATCCTCCAAAGACAGTACCAAGATTTTAAATGGCTTAAAAATAAGAATAGATTATTTAAAGAAGCAACTCTATTTGGAAGATTATTGTTGAAATTTGGTGCAAAAAGTATAAAATATAACTATATTTTTCATATATTAATTGAATGTAGTATAGACATCTAATTAAGAACTTGTAATCTTTTTAAATAAACTTTTTAACTCCCTCTCAAAGGTCTTCCTCTGATATAGAAGATCCTTAAAACCTAATAAATAAATAAAATATATTAAGGGAAGTATTTTTAAATGTGTAAATAGTGTTAGAAAAGGCTCTCTGCACCTAACCATAAGTTACGATTATTTTGACTATACACCTGTCATTGGGTTAGTAGTAGAAAAATGTGTCTACTCAGCAAGGAATGCAACTGCAATTTAGTGTTGATATAAACTCTGAACATTAAACAATTCAGCTGCAAGAAAATATTGAACAATCTAAACAGCCCTGTGTTCATACTTATTTTAAATAATTATTTCTAGCTACTGTGTTTTCCTCGGTACTTTTTTAAATGTTTACCATTTTTTTAATTACAGTATGCCCAAGTGTCATTTTTATTTTTATTTATTTTTTATGTCACAGTAATACATAATCATTTTTTTTTGTTTTATGTTACACATCGCTCATGTCTGAAAATTCCCCAGAAATACGGTTTTTTCAGTTATCCAGAATGTTCGTTTAGGTGGAGAAATGCTGGTATTAATTATTCCAGATAACCAATGCTCTATTGTTATTATCAGTTCAATAATATTGGAAACAGTATGAATGTTGTGTTTATATACAATCAAGATAGTTGGTTACTGTGTGTTTACAGTTTCTGTAATGTGTACTAGTAAAAGTGTGTGTGCCTGTGCCCATGTATTCTGAATTATTCATGAAGTGGATATTATTAGTGGCAGAACTGAATTGGAGAACTGAATATTACGGTATTAATTGAATCTTAGATAGACAGTATGTATACTTACACGTTGCCTTAAAAATTACATGCTCATACACATGTAAACTTGTGTCTTTTATTATAAATTGCCTGTTGATAGAGCTATTGACTGATTACAGTTTTCCATATTGTAGACCAGAATATGTAAAGTGAAATTTATTTCAAATGAGAGCAATATGACATAATTGAGTAATAAAATTAAGTATTCGCTTATAATTCTGTATGAATTCATGATGTTTAATTATTATGTTTCACTGTAAAGAGTAATATTCTGTAGTGTAGCACTATACAAATATTATACATAAATATGTATAAAACTGTTAACAACTTATTCAGTTCTCCAATGTGATCTAAAAGTAAATTTATGTACTTACAGACATATATCAAAGTATATAATAGTATAGGATAACCAACACACACACACACACACACACACACACACACACACACACACACACACACACACACACACACACACACACACACACACACACACACACACACACACACACACACACACACACACACACACACACACACACACACACACACACACACACACACACACACACACACACACACACACACACACACACACACACACACACACACACACACACACACACACACACACACACACACACACACACACACACACACACACACACACACACACACACACACACACACAGGTTTTCTTATATAAGTAAATTTAGAAATGTAAATGTATTTTTTGTATATGTAGACATAAATGAGTGCCAAGAGAATCCTTGTGGGGTTAATGCTGCTTGCACTGATACTGTTGGTAGCTTTGTTTGCACTTGTAAAGAAGATTATACTGGAGATCCATTCAAGGGCTGTGTGGGTAAGTTGTTTTAAATATGTGTAATCAATGCTTATTTCCATGTTTCAACTAGTTATCGGGGACTTTGTAATATGATTTGCTCGATGTGATGAATCAGTATGTACACAGTAAATTAAGTGAGCTCATCTTGCTTCTAGCTCAGTGGTTCGCAAACTTTTCAGTCTGCGGACCCCCCCCCCCAAATAATTAAAAAAAATCATGGACCCTGTCTGACTTCAAAAATAAAACAAACAGTAAATATGATAGAAACTGTCATATTTTAATTAAAATATGTTAGTTAAATTTTCTTAACTTGCAAATGATAATATTAATGATATCAAACATAGATATGTGAACAATGAGGCTGCTTTTGAACAATTAGCTATGCAATATTGAGTTTAATGTCTAATAATTTCAATATCAAGTCACTCGACATCCAGTTTATTTCTTAACTTTGTCTTCAAGTACGTGGGCAGGGAGAATGCGGTTTCACACAAATAAGTAGAGGGAAACACAGTTAAACGCTTCAAAGCTTTTTTTTGTGTGTTCACGATAGGCAGTCATTACATATAACCAGAAGTCAGCTAGCTGTAATTGCGAAAACTGTAATTTTAATGAACTGTCAGTTGAAAGTTCTGCTAAAGAATCTTCTTTTTGTAGTTTAATAGAGACATCTAGTCAGTTTGGCTGACAAACAGATCTGCTACACAACATGATTTAAAGACATTATTAAAGCCATTAGTTTGAAATTACTTTTACAATTACAAAAGTTTGAACCCTCGAAAAATATTGGAATTTTGTACTAATTGTTTTAAGATTCTAAAATTTAGATCCACTTTGGGAACCACTGTTCTAGCTCATTCTCAGATTGCATACTAAATCATTTAGGTAAAGATGCTCAAAAGCACTTAACAAAATGTATTGGGCAACAATACAGTGTGTAAGTATTCGGACAGAAATTCTCTAATTTGATATAAATATAAATTATTTTTTATTAATTACAGGGTGGCGTAGGGAAATGGGAAAATTTGAAATAATTAGAAAAAATGAAGGAACGTTACAAAACTTTATTTGAAGCTCAAAATATGTTCTACAAGACTGAAAATTACATTAGGCATCACTTTTTAAAAATTACATCAGTTAAATGCTGCCCATTTTGCCATACACATTCAGTAAGTCGTTTCTGTAGGTTTTGCATAGCGCGGCGCAATGTGTCACCTGGGATTTTGGCTATTTCCTCTTCAATCTGTGTCTTGAGCTGAGCAAGGGTTCTTGGTCTAGTCTGGTACACGATGCTCTTCAGATGTCCCCATAAAAAGAAGTCACAGACTGAAAGGTCTGGAGATCGGGGCGGCCAAGCGATGTTAGCATTCCTTGAAATTATGCGATCCCCAAACAAACGTTTCACTGCTGCCATAGACTGTCTGGCAGTGTGTGAGGTGGCTCCATCCTGTTGAAACCAGGTGTGCTGAATGTCAAGATTTGGAAAAGTATGGAGTCTTGGAGCCAAAAATGTCTTTAGCAAGTTGACATAATGTTCAGACGTCACAGTGACAGCAGTGCCTCGTTCATCTTCAAAAAGTAAGGGCCTATCACCCCATGACATGACACTGCACACCATACGGTAACTTTGGTACTGTGTAATGGACGCTGGTGAAGCTGAGCAGGGTTTCCTTGAGCCCAGTAATGGAAGTCCTGCTTATTCATGTATCCACTTAAGTGAAAATGGGCTTCATTGGACATCCAAAGATTTTGAATGAAGTTAGCATCCTCATTGATTTTAGCCAACAATTGTTCACAAATTTGCAGTCGCAATACACAATCATTAGGATTCAGTTGTTGCACAATCTGAAGTTTGTACGGATGAAATTGAAGTTCTTGGAGTATTCTTTGAACACTCCGACGTCCAAGCTGCAATGATGAGGCAATTTTTCGCACCGAACGACGAGGACTCCTTAAGATGGCAGCTCGCACGGCATTAATGTTTTCTGGGGTACGTACAGACCGTACAGCCCCACTAGGCTTTTTCTTCAAAGCTGGACCAGTCTCTTCAAAGTTACGAACCCACATTTCGATTGCGTGTAATGAAGGAACTTGACCGCGGGGCTGGAGCTGATAGTGGCGCCGAAACTCTCATTGTGCAGCTGTCAAACTGTCACCATGTCGGTAAAACGCCCTTACGGCGACCGCACGCTCTGCACCGCTTCACTGCTCCATGGTAACTAAATGTCCGTTACTGCTAGACAGACGGTTTCACTTCTGCTACATCTACAGGGCTGCCAACATCAACTTAAAATTTTCCCGTTTCCCTGCGCCACCCTGTACTATGTATTTTCATTATGTGTTCAGTGAATCCTTATTTTTAAAATATACTGTCAGTTCCTTTTAGAGAAATAGGTGTACATTCTTCATGTATTTTGAGAAAGAAATTCTGAATCCAGAATGTAAGAAATAAGAGCATACTCATTATTTCAGTACATTCTGACAGGCATTTGGTGTTTTTACTGGCAGTTTATGTTTCACTTATTATGTTTTAGACATTGATGAATGCACAGCTTTGGATAAACCATGTGGGGCAAATGCTGTATGTGAGAATGCTGTTCCGGGTTATAACTGTGTGTGTCCTCAAGGATATGCTGCCAAACCAGATCCAACTGTTGCTTGTGAACAGGTATCGTATCCATATATTTATTAATTGTTCATTAATGACATAAGTCATTTTATCAGTCATAGTAATGTGTTTACTATACATTAGTATTTTTTTCTTAATTTTGGTGAGTAAGAATAATGGAAGCAGAATTTAAGTTTGATGTTTTGATATAGACTGCAGTAAATGTATTTAACATAATTAGTTCATTAGTATTATAGAGTCTAACTTTTATAGAGACTTTATCACTTCCACAGTGATACTACTGTTTTAGATGTGGTGAAAACTATTTCTACATTAACATTATAAAACATACATCATAAAATACAATCCTAGTTTTTACCATTTAACAGAAATTAAGGTTTTTGCCCTTTTTATTTTATATTTTATTTTGTTGAAAGTTAATTAACATTGTTTTGTTGTGTAGGTTGACGTAACAGTTACATGCAAAAGTAAATTTGAGTGTGTAAACAATGCTGAATGCATTGAAGGACAGTGTTTCTGCCAAAATGGTTTCAAGGCTAAGGGATCAGTTTGTATAGATATAGATGAATGTGGGTCTCAGCCATGTGGTTCATTTTCAGTGTGCACTAATACTCCAGGAGGATTCCATTGTGAATGTCAGTCAGGATACATTGGTGCTCCACCAAGAATTCAGTGCAAAGGTATAATATGTTTATACGTATCTTAAATGAAAAGGTGTTAATTTTGTGTGTGCACATTTGTAATAATTAATACTGCATAGTTTATTTGTACTGAGTTTTGTACATTGTTTGTCTGTTCAGCACCTTGTGAAGATGTCACATGTGGAGAGCATGCATATTGTAAACCAGATGGACAGGAAGCATACTGTATTTGTGAAGATGGGTGGACTTTTAATCCTAATGATATTGCAGCTGGTTGTATAGGTATGCTTCTGTAATGATGTTGGTAGAATATATCATAATATTCAATGTATTCATGTACACTGATTATTATATTCTTATCATTTGTTACAGACATAAATGAATGTGATAAGTCGAATGGACCATTTGGACTTTGTGGTACAAATGCAATTTGCACAAACACACTAGGAAGTTTCAGTTGTCAGTGTATGTCTGGGTTTTCTGGGAATGCATTCAAACATTGTACTGGTAAGGAAATTATAAATATAAATACACTCAATTTCTCTCTATTCTTTTCTTATTTAAAAACATACATTTAAACTCCCCCTCTCCCTTTTACTTTTTATCTCTCATTTCCTCTCTTTTCAATACATACCCCCCCCCCACACACACACACACACAACATTTTATTCACTATACAAAAGACATATATAAGTGTTTACTTCGTGACCGTGTGCATGAGTAGATTTTTTGCACCTGAGAAGGTCTAATTCCATGTATTACTTGACATCTGAACACTGTTTAGATATTCTTGATCTGACCGAATGCAATTGCAGTTAATTGTTATATGCTGTATATAGTCATGGCTATACAGAAATTAAAATAAAACAATAGGAGGTAACATGTAACTTTCTCTAAATCTGTAATAATATTGTATGATATTAATGACATAATGGAGAATAATTATGCACCAACTAGTGATTCATAATTAGCTATAAGTAGCAAGTGCATTGAAAATGTTTTGCACATAATTGTGACCTTGCGTGACAGTAAATCTGAGTGTGAGATGAGTGTTTTCTAATGGCTTTTATGTGTATTTTATTTTATAACATATTAAATATTATTATTGGATTTCATTCTTTCAGATATTAATGAATGTTCAAGACCAGATGCTTGTGGTTTGGGGGCTGACTGTATAAACTCACCAGGTTCTTATAAATGTATATGTCCTGATGGATCACTTCCTGATCCTGATCCTCAGACAAGGTGTGTGACTATTGTAACATGTAAAGTTGATGATGACTGTCCAGGAAATTCAATCTGTGATGCAGAGAAACGATGTCTGTGCCCAGAACCAAATATTGGAAATGACTGTAGACGTAAGTGTAATAATTATTTTTATTGTTGTAGTAGTGAAATGTGTGAAAATGTTTTTACATTCGTAGAATTTACTGTGATGGTCAGTTTTACATAAGGTTTGTAAACACTTTTTTTTTGTATTTTAAGCCAAGTTTCAATCACAATTCAATTGAAAAGTGATGACATCTGTACATTCATAAATCTTACTTTTAGGTTTATTAATATAGCCTAAATGTTTAAACAAATGTTTAATTTAAAGTTAATATATAAAACATGCATTAAATTGCCCAATAATTTATTCATTATTGTAGTGATGCAGTAAACTAAAATTTAGTTTTTTGTTTAAAATGTAGTAAGATAGAGAGGGGGAGTGGCCCAGAGTGATAACGAAAAAAGAAATGTCAATAATTTATAAAAATGTGTGATAAAAATTTAGTCGTATAAATCAAATTAAATAATTAGGCTAATGTGTTATGTGAGTATGAAATTTTTTAATTACAGTATGCTATAGCTATCTTGAGAGTAAAAAGTCACTTTGTGTAATCAGTGCTATATATATATATATATATATGGCTGTGGATACCTTTAAAATTTTTATCCTAGTTTTATCCTGGTTTTTGAGGTTATGTCCTTTTAACAAGTAAGAAGGAGGTTGCCTTTAAATGTTCATTTAGCCTACCATGTATTCAATTTGGTTTACAAAATTTATAGTTGCAATAATTTATTCCAAAGCAATGTAATGTTAACAAACAACAATTAAACTGTTGAACACCACTATAAGACAATCCCATGTAATTTCTGTTTGCGAGTATAACCACTAAATTTATTATTAAAAATGTTTATATGATTAAACATTTTATATTAAAATTTTAAATGATTTTATATTACTTTTTTTTAATTAAACATTTTATGTACATTTATTTTAAGAATCATTTTTAATTACACTTATTTGCTTATCATGTTGTACATGGTTTTTCAATCTGTATTTAAAACTTCGTTTTTACTTTCTAGTTTAGTTTTTATTATCATTTAGAAAATAACAATTAAAATCTTAAAACAAGTCTGTATTCTATATGTATGTAAATCTGAGACCAAAAGTGGTGTTCAGAATGGTGTTTACAGTCACTCCACTATGAGTGAGGCTATTAGACACCTATCAGAGAAGTGATTTGTATTGCAACTTCAACAAAATTTAGAGCCAATCATGTATTTGCACACCCCATAGTGCGATTTTGAAATGTTTGTTTTTGAGGGCGTGTAGTGCATATTTTATGAAAATCTATGAATAATTTCTTTGAAAAAATGAGTAGGTTGATTTAGTGTTATTTCCTGCAAATATTTATAGGTGTATACTCACTGAGACACAGTTTAAAAAAATTGCTATCAGCATTAACACTATCAACATCCGATGGGAGAAAGTTTGAAATGGTTTTATAGTACTATTTATTTTATTTATATTGTAATACAATATAACTTTGTTAAATTTTATATATCTACTAACTACACACTTACCTTTTTGATTACAACAAAGTAAATGGCAAATAACAAATTCTTCTTTTTCTTTTAATTAATTTCGTAGGTCTAAAAAAAAAAATCTACCCCCTCCAAAGAAATCCTGACTGTCACCCTGTTGATTATGTATTTGTTTTAATTTAAGTTGTATTTAAAATTGTTATATTTTGAGGCACATACAATAGTTTTTACATTTGTATATGATAAATGTAATTTACATTTACAATTTTGATAAATGTTTATCATGGTTACAAAATTGAGTGAAAGTGATATTTTATATTATATGTTTGTGTTGTATATAAACTGAGTTATATTTATTATGCTTACTGTAACACAGATATGAAAATTTGAAAAAATATTTTGAATATTAACTCTTATAAATTTGTGACATCTGTTTCTGTACTAGAATTATCTTAATTTTTTTTTTTTAATGTATTAAAACACCTTTAAAATGTTTTTTATCAATTTCAGATCCATGTGAGAACATATTCTGTGGACCAAATTCACAGTGCATGCTGTTAGATAAGGGTGCTAAATGTTTGTGTTTGCCGGGATATACAGGAAGTCCTTCTGGTTGTGTTGATATAAATGAATGTGCTGCAAATCCGTGCCCTCTTGGTGCCATCTGTAATAATGAGCCTGGCAGTTACTCATGTCAGTGTCCTGGAGGTACTGCTGGTGACCCATATGGCGATGGATGCTCACAGCTTAAGGTCCCTGAATCGTGTGGCCCAAACCTGCCATGTCCAGGGTCTGAAATGTGTGTAAAAGATGATGCTTCAGGTCACAGTGTATGCATATGTCAACAAGGTTTCAAAAGAGATCCTACTACTGGAAAGTGTGGAGATATCAATGAATGTTCAGAAACCAAGGATAAATTGCCATGTGGCTTGAATGCAGTCTGTAAAAATCTTCCAGGAAGCTATGAGTGTCAATGTCCTGTAGGATTTAATGGAAATCCATTTATACTTTGTGAAGGTAGCTGCAGAAACAAATTTATTCTTTTTTATATAATAATATATAGTAAATCCAGTATATAGTAATAATATATTTCATATAGTCAATTTAGAAAAATAGTTACTTTAAAAGTAAGATATTAATATTAGTGTTAATGTTAATGAACATCCAGTCTCAGGCAGTGGCGAAGTTACATGGAGGCAATTGAGACAATGCCTACCCTAAAAATTCTGTAGAATAAAAATTATAAATACGTATGAACTACATAACGTAAAGATTATACACTGTTACTGTGACTGTCGAATTTATTAAGCCGAAATGTGCTTTACTGAGCGACCGCTAGATGGTGACAGGTGAGATTCGCCATAAAGCGAATGAGGCATCGTGAACTTGCCTCAGAGTTTTTTATATACATCGTATGTAAGCAATGTGCTGGCGCGAATGGGAAGTGCGGGGGAGGGGGATTGTCCCGTGCTGTACACATAGAGCGTTGAGGCATGTCTCACTTCTATGGTGCAAACAGTTAAGATAAAGCGTGCTGTGTTGTTAATAAGTGTGCTTATTTTATGCGGTTATTAAAAGTGTGCCTGTTATTCCGCTGAACTAACAGATGATCAAGATTGTTTTTTGAATTGTTTGTAACATTAAACATATAATATAGAAACTAATCAAGTTTAAAAATTTGAAGTTCAATCAGATGTATTATTGTGTATGACTTATACAAGGATTGTTCAATAGAAACACGTTTAGAGCTGTAAAGCATTTTTTATTCAACGATTTTAAAAGAAGTCTCCATTAACATTAAGACATGAGTCCCACTCTTGCACTAATCTGTAGATTCCCTGCTAGTAAAATTCTTACGGCTGTTTCCAGAACCATTCGCTAACAGCAAACTCTACCTCAGCGTCCGATTTGAACCACCATCCTTTTAGTGATTCCTTAAAAAAATTTAAGATAAGATTTTTGCCTACCCATTCATTAACTACTAGCTTCGCCACTGGTCTCAGGCAACCAAAATTATCATATAAGTATTGATATATATATAATTACTAATGGTTATTACATTCAGTTTATTAAATTTATCCTTATTTTTCTGACACAGTGAATAATGTTGTTTTTATTTTATGTTGCAGAGTGTTCAACTGCAGAGTGCCAGTGTCAACCACCATATAAATTAGTGAATGGTGAGTGTACTCTTTCACAGTGCTTGAAAGGAAGTGAATGTCCCCCTGGAGCTGACTGCATTACTATTGCTGGAGGAATAAGCTACTGTGCGTGTGAAAAAGGTTTAAGACCTAGTCAAGGTGGAAAATGTGAAGGTACTGTCAAGTTGGAGTACAAAGATTCTTATTTATTATTTGTGTGTAACCTAATACAGAACATGAGCAAACAGGAACTGAATAGTTTATCAGGTCAAAGCTGTACAACTACAGTTTGTTTATCTCAATTTTTTACAAAATTGTAGTCAAAGAAAGCTGCTGTTGACAAAGAGAGCAGCCACCTCGGTTGCTGAATGGCTTTTTGCAACATTTATATTGTTTACTTATATTTTATAATCAATTTTAAATGTTTGACTTCACATAATAGCTAATTAACAATGTAACATCAATGGACAAACTATGTATTTGTATTTATGTGTAGTTGTAAATGTAATTCGTATATATTATATAGTTGTCTTGTTGATACATCCTCTTTATTCACTTTTTTAAATATTATATATATATACACTTTCACTAGTGAACACTTACTTTTGGTTTTATGTCCCAAACGTTTCGACGTGGTGTCCGTCTTCCCCCACCACACACACCTACAACCCATAACGGTTACTTTGTACTGACACTCTGTATTTCAAATCCCACTGAGGAAGACGGACACCACGTCGAAACGTTTGGGACATAAAACCAAAAGTAAGTGTTCACTAGCGAAAGTGTATATATACAGGGTCCGCCAGTAAAGCGGGAAAATTAAAAGTACCCAATTTTTTCATGAAACATTTATTATCAGAATTTTTTTACAGATTTGAGTTACAGGTTTGATTATTTTACTTTTTAAAAATAACGCCGCTCAAGTGAGAGCCATTTCTGTGTAAACATTCTTCTAATCTTGACCGAAAATTTTCCATCACTCGACGAAGCAGGTCAGGTTGAATCCATGCAATTTCTTGTCTGATATTCGTTTTTAATTCGGGTATGGTGTGCGGTCTATCAATGTACACCCTGCTCTTCAGAAATCCCCAAAGAAAAAAGTCGCATGCGGACAAATCTGGGGATCTTGCAGGCCACGAGATGTCGCCATATCTGGATATGAGTCCGTCCGGGAAGAGTTCTCTTAAAGCAGCCATGGACACACGAGCAGTGTGGCCCCATCCTGCTGGAAAAAATTAATTTCTGGAAACCTAGGGAGCTGTTGCATCAAAAATGTTCTGACCATGTGTGTGTAGCGGTCTGCATTGACAGTTGTGGTGTTTCCTCTATCGTCTTGGAAAAAATATGGCCCAATAATGCCAGATGATGAAACTGCACACCACACCGTAACTTTCGGACTATGTAATGGCTTTTCATGCAACTCACCTGGGTTTTCATCATTCCAATATCGACTATTTTGTTTGTTTACATATCCATTCAAATGAAAATGTGCTCCATCTGACATAAACATGTGGTGAATAAAGTTTTCATCATCATTTACACGTCGAAATATTTCTTCGCTGAAAATCCTGCAAGCCAGCGTATCGCCATCTTTCAACTCCTGGATTACTTGAATTTTGTAAGGATGAAAAGATAAGTCTTTATGCAAAATTCGTCGTAATGATGTGTCACTAATGTTTAGTGCGGATGCATGTTTCATTGTAGAACGTTGTGGACTACGCGTCAATGCTACTCGAACTCTTTCAATGTTTTCCTCTGTTCTTACAGACCTTGTTGCTCCTCTATGCTTTAAGTTTAATGTGGAACCAGTTTCTTCAAACTTTTCACCCATGACATAATTGCATGAGCGGACGGCACTCTTCCATGTCGTGGAATATTGAAATGATTACGAAACAATCATACACTCTTCTACACAGAACTCACACACCACACACACACACACACACACACACACACACACACACACACACCACACACACACACACACTACACAGAAGTCACAGTCACCATTCTTATAAAACGATTTTACGCAGAAAGCACGCTGTGCACCGGACCACTGCTCCATGTTTAACAAATGGCATTAAATGTAAAACAACAATCGAAAACCTCCACGCCCTCTCGTGAGCAGAAAATGAACTATTGGACTTTCAAAATTTCCCGCTTCACTGGCGGACCCTGTATAATATTATATAGTATTTTGCTTTCATTTTAATCTATCAGTTTATGCTGTGAACAGTTTTCCCTGAAAATTTATAGCATATATAAGTTTATAATTCCGTATAAGATTCATAATAATAAAACTTCACACACACACACACACACACACACACACACACACACACACACACACACACACACACACACACACACACACACACACACACACACACACACACACACACACACACACACACACACACACACACACACACACACACACACACACACACACACACACACACACACACACACACACACACACACACACACACACACACACACACACACACACACACACACACACACACACACACACACACACACACACACACGCGCGCACACACACACACACACACACACACACACACACACACACACACACACACACACACAATTGAAGAGGAAAAAATGTAGCGGAGTTAAGTAGATAACTGTCTGAAGGCTACAAATAAGGCTTCTTTCTAATTTTGGGGAAAATAATTATAAAGAGTATTATACACAGAAGATACAGCCTTAGTGTTTAAAAAGGAAAGTTGTTAATCATCATTTGCTTGCTACAAGTGCTTACATATTACAAGATCAGAGGCATAAAAAATGGAAACCAGAATGATACAAAAATTGTGTGTTGCACAAAGATTCGTGTTGGGTACAAAAAAAAGGACAGGAAAACAGAATGAATGTAGAAAAACAAAAGCTGATAAAAAAAACAGATGGACAGAATATTGAACAAATGAGAAAATGGTAGATGGTCATAAAGGTTGCTAGATTGACAACAAAGAGTTGCTGTAAAGAGACTATACAATTTGAAGATATGATCTAGTTAAGTCCTGCAATACATAGAACTGAACAAGATGTATTCTGGTAGGAACGAAGTTCAATGGTGAATTGTACTCTCAGAAGTGAGCAGACAGATGCTAATGATGATGAAGATGATGGCATTTGTACATGTGTGGACATAGCTGTACATGTGTTTTTGCTAGAATGTGTGTGTTGTTTGTATCTGGCTTATTGTGCACTCCAGTTAATTGTAACAAGTACAGTGTTCAATGCCAAGCACTAATTGTATGAATATTGATGATTTCAGATATCAATGAATGTACTGAAGGACAGGTGTGTGGTTTTGGTGCTGAATGTATCAATGAATATGGTGGTTTTAAATGTAAATGTCCAGAAGGCTACAGTGGAGAGCCACAAGCACTGTGTTCTCCTGCTCATACTAAATGTGTATCTGATTCTGATTGTTCAACGAATGAAAAATGTGTTCAGCCAGGAGAATGTGTTTGTCCACCACCATATTTTACTGACACACAGGATTCAAATAAGTGCAAAAGTAAGTTTTCAACAGTAGACTGTACATGCATATTCATCTGTGTGTGTGTGTGTGTGTGTGTGTGTGTGTGTGTGTGTGTGTGTGTGTGTGTGTGTAAAAGTAACTTTCATAATTGTTCTTTTGATCAGTACTCGAAGTGGGTTATTTATTTATATTATAAATAAACTCAAATACCTTTTACAATAGTAAAATGTGTATTTCATTATACGTAAACATTCTCAGTGAACATGAATTGATCATATAGACCTATAGTCACAACTCTTATAATGGCAACTATATATGAAAATGTTTTAATGAATAAAAATTGATAATTATAATTGATGCTGCTGCTGATGATAATGATAATAGTAATCAATCGATCATGCATATCAGTACTGCATGTACATGTTTCATACAGCCTTTGAATATACTGTATGAAATGATGATGATGATGATGATAATGATGTGTGTGTGCATGTGTGTTTTGTATTTGTGTTCATTAATTTAATTTGCTTAATTTAATTTAGTGTTGCTTAATTTAATTTGTGATCTCTGTCTATTTGTCTGTCTTCTCTCCCCTCCACACTCAATTAAATATTACGTATATATTAATTTTACCTTGCTATTTATTATCCATCCATGCAACTATATCTTCTCTTGTGAAACATATGAAATCTTTTTTTTTTGTTCAAAGATATTTGGAATTTATGTTTTCATTTTATAGTCACACTTCCATATTGAATAGAATGTTTATTGTTAACATTTTTAAATTATCATTCTAACAATCAAATGTATTTTGAATGAAATTAGTTTCAAATACTAAAGCAGAGTAAAATAAAAACAATTCACTCCACAAAATCCATAAATTTGCCTAGTGCTATTTAGGTTAACTAATATGACAAAATTTGCTGCTTGTAATACAGGAAGTGCTGATTATTATTTATACTGGACTATAGATGCTATTTTTTAAGAAAATGAAAGACACAAAGCTAGAGTGAACCTTTCAAACTTTTAAAGGCCAGGAAAAAAGTAACTTTTTATATTATGTTAATGATGGGATTTATTTGTATGCCAACAGATCCATGTGAAAGATTTTCTTGTGGAGTCAATGCAAAATGCACACCAACAGATCCACCACGTTGCTTATGCCTTGCTGGTTTCAAAGGTGATCCTTTACAAGGTTGCATAGATGTTGACGAGTGTGCAAGTAATCCTTGTGCATATGCTTCACACTGCCTAAACGAAAAAGGAGGATATACATGTGTTTGTCCTCATGGAATGACTGGGGATCCCTACAGAGGGGCATGTAAGTAATGTGGTTTTTGTTTAATAATACAACATAATGTTTAATAAGAAATTTTAAGATTACAAATTTACACTATTGCATAATAAATAAAACTGTTTAAACAAGATTATATTATGTATACAGATTTATATTATTTTATTTTTATACCTGGTGATGACAATATAACTAAAACTGATGAAATATAGCTTAAAATAATATAAATTAAATTAAAAAAAAAAGATTATTATTCAGTAACGAAGGGAACACAAGAATAAAATTAGTAATTTGTGACTATAAGTTTATAATAATAATATTATACTATTATTTAAACTTACTTATTAAAAATGTATTAATAATTTCAAATATATAACAAATATATTTCAAATTTAAAAAAAAATAGTAATTTCAAATATAAGTACTTCACAAATGTTTATTCTTTACAACTGTGAAACTTACCAAGTGTTTGTGTGTTTTTAAAAACCTTTGTTGTAATATGTTTCACCAAGTGCCCAATGAGTCATCAATCAATATGCATTTTATTATAATTTATGTTGTTTTGTTATTATTAAATTTTATTATTCTGTCAATGATACAACAAGGGTAAGTTTTGGAAGTCCCCCCCCAGAGGGATGAAGAAAAAGGAAATGAAATGTCAAAATTAAAAAAATATATTTAAAAACTTTAGTTATATAAATTGAATTAAATAATTAGGCTAATTATTCATGTGAGTATGAACAAATTTTTAATTGCAGCACGCTACAGCCATATTGTGAGTATGAAATTGTGCCATGTAGACATGCTAGTTATCTGGAGTTATCTGGTGGTTAAAGAACGGTTCAAATTTTATCCTAGTTTTGAAGTTTGCTTCATAGCAAGTAGGATAAATGTAGCTTCTGGAATATTTATACAGTTCACAGTGTATCCAATTCAGTTTATGATATTGTAGCATAGAATAATTTATTCTATAGCAACTTAAAAAATTTCCATATTAACAAATTTTTGCTTGCTATCCAAGCAATAAAGCAAGATTCTGTATAGCAAAATGTGCTTATTATTGCACACATTTTTTGATCCATAGTTTTAGTATTTTTTTAAATTTTGTGCCTTCTTACCATTTCTAAAAAAGTGAATATAGTAATTCACATTTAAAATTTGTCTGTTATTCTATATATACTTATAAACCGAAGACTGAACATGGCATTCGGAATGCTGTTTACAAGCATTCCATAGGATCTAGCGGTGAACTGATTTGTATGCTAACTTCAACACAACTCGAAGCCAAACACATATATTTACATGTAGCATAATTTGGCATGTTCATGACACGTTTTTGAGGTCGTGTAGTGCCTATCTTATGAAAATCGTTGATTCGTTACTATGGCAAAATGAGTAGACCAAATTTCGTGTACTGCAAATATTTACAGATACACTCAAAGTTTAAAAAAAATTTTACAGAACATTTAACACTATCAGTGTCTGTAGTAGATAGTAGAAAATTTGTCCCAGTTTTCTGGTATTGCTTATCTTATTTATATTGTAATGTGAATGTAATTTTTATTGTTTCATGACTTTATTAAGTTTTATATATCTACAAATAGAAATCTTAAATTTTCACAAAATCACATCATATTCACAATTTTCACAAACCGTACCTTATCTGTCTTCTTGGTTACACAAAATAAATAGGAAATAACGAGTTCTTTTTGTTTTAATTATTGTAGTTTATTCAGTAAAATCTAAGTAAATCCGTTCCCAGCACCCACCCAAACCTACTCAGAAGCAAATCTTAGCTGCACCCCTTTTATAATAGATTAGAATTGTTTCTGATCTGATGATGAGCTGAAAAGCTAAAAAATGCTAATTAGGAATTGCCTATACAGTGGTGTGCAACAGTTTAATTTCTTTTTGTGAGTATAACCACTAATACTAATTTATTAGTTAAAGATTAGAATTTTGCAAAATTATTTATGTCTACTACTGTGTAAATCACTTGTATACAAATATACGCATATGTCAGTAAAAAGCTACTTTTTAATTAAAGTTCATAAAATTTATAAAATATTCAACAACAGATAAGCTGGATGAGCATATGCTGTCTTACCATTTTTTCGAAGTTTGATGTCCACATAAATTAGAAAAAAAATTATTCTGTTCAGTAACAGACATTGGAAACTACCTGTTCAGAAATCTCCAATAAATCAAATTAGGCACTGTTAAAGTTTATGTGGCTCTGAGCTCTTATCTAGTCTTCAGGTAATAAAACTTATATTTACTTAGTGTCAAATTAAATTCTTATGATTAAAACATTTCCTTGTATAACATCAAAATTTAGTAGAAATTTATATCACAAAGATTTTACAAGATTTTTCTAGCAGATACTGGTTTTCATTATTGCAAAGTGCATTTACTTTTAGTAGAAGAACATAACAAATGTCACCAGGATCACAGCAGGTCATGTTGCAATAGCGCATTAAATTTGAATGATTTGTTAACATCCAGACTTGTACACATAGTCAGGTTTCTCTGGATACTTTTATCAATAATAAATTGTGCTTTGAAGATAGATGTTTATATTATACACATAATTGTCTACATTTATATCATATAGACAAGATATATATGTTATTGGAGTCCTATTTTTTTTTAAATTAAGGGAATTTGTATAATTGAGAGTTCCAAAAATTTCTTTAAAATCTGACCATACGAAATTCATATGCAAATGTAAGAAATTGTTCAAATATTGAGTTAGTTGTTTCTTACATACAAACAGTGGCTTAGCCCAATAAATAGATGTTATAAGTTTGCTGGTCTTTCCAAAATTTTTTAAAGTAATTACTAAAATCAGTTAACTTTTGCACTAGAAAAAAATGAAGGAAAATTAACTTGTGTACACGTGCACCCCCCCCCCCCACACACACACACACACTTATACACAAATATGTATACCTTCAAAACATTTGTGTAGCATATTCTTACAAAATGTGAGAAGTATACATGAACAATTTTTCTAGGCATTGGAAGCTTTTCACCAAAAGGTGAATGCACATCAGACAGTGAATGTGCAGGACAGCTTGCGTGCATTAATTATGCCTGCATTAATCCATGTAACACTATACCTTGTGGGCCAAATGCATATTGTGAACCTGAACATCATGCAGCATGGTGTCGTTGTTTCCCAGGATTTATTGAAAATGAAAAGGGTGAATGTGTTTCTCGTAAGTATGAAATTTAACTCAGCGTTTTAAGTTTAATCATAACTGCAGATCAGTGGCATAGCTAGCAAAGGTGGCACCCGGGGTGGATATAGATGGTGTCACTCCATTAACCCGCGAGAACTCGCTCCTATTTCTGGACCGGGAAAACTCGCATGTGTCTTTCTCTCACTCCTATTAAATTATATTATTATTAAGTATTTATTTTATTTTATTAATATACATATTTTAATTTTTTTAACTTTAATAAATCAAGGTAATTAAAAAAAAATTTTCCAAATAATTACGTGTTTATTAGCTTACACTTAACGCTAAACATTAGTGACTAATCTTACAACTCAAAATAATATAATATACTGCACACTTATACGAAAAAGATTATTTTAACTAAAATTCAAATAACAGAAAATTCAAAAATATAGTAATTTATAAATTTATTAAAAAATCAAAACTTATATGTATTTAAATATATAATACTTGTATATATCTTTCTAGGCTGCAAGATTCAGAATTAGAAAGAATTATTAGCATCATTTAACGTAGTGTAATTATTGTAAGACAGGACATACTTCATAAATATCTAAAGTACACACCAATAACTGCTATTAATGTGAAAAAAACTTAAACGTTAGAACTCGCACCGTAAGAAAAACTCACCCACTGAAAACAAAAATGGGAACTAGTGAACTTGCGCAGTGAGACTATCTCTCACACTAGATGGCGTAAGCTGACAAAATACCGCTAGCAGAGCTCAGATGCAAGTAATGTCACTGATACTGTTATCAGCCCTTAGTGAAGGTTATAAAACTCAGCTAGAGAGTGCGATAACAGTCATTTATAATTGTGAACTAAAAAAATCACTCATTATGTCAGAACAAGAGAAAAAATCTTATAGCGCGAGAATGGCGGATTAAAACTGTTAAATCAATATTAAATAAAATAAAAAATCCAATAAGCATAAAGTATCATTTTAATTGAAAATGGAAAAAAGTGGGAACAAATTACTTTTAAAATATATTTTTTTCTGGCTTTAACAGCTGCGAACGCAGAAATCACATCTTCAAAATTAATATTTTGTCTTGCTTCATGTTCGATATTCAATATGGTAAGATTGTTTAGTCTTGTGTTGCTCATTGTAGACCTTAAGTAGTTTTTAATTAAATTTAATTTGCTAAAACTCCTCTCACACGAAGCAACTGATACGCAAATTGTCATAAATAATTTTAGTGTGACCATAAGATTTGGGAGGAATTCTATAAAATCGGGGGTGGGTGTCACCCCCAAACGGGTGACACTCGGGGCGGACCGCCCCCACTGCCCTCCTAGCTACGCCTCTGCTGCAGATATTACTTCTTGTTGTATATACATTAACAAATCAGTGTAAATAAAACTTAATTAATATATGTTATTGACCTAGTTTATGTATTATGTTTATTTTTATGATCTGTTCAAAGTTCATGCTAGAAGCTCACATTTAACATTATTTTCATGTGTTATGAGAGTAGTTACCATATTGTCCAACAAAACACCCAGAACATTCTAAAAAATAACAGTAACACCAGTGTGATTATACAGACATTATTATTATTTCTATAATAATTTAAAAAAATAGATAAACAAAAAAATCAACATTACCTTTTTCCTGACTTTTGCACTGTAGTAGTATACAGTGTGCAATTTACATTTGTAAGGTGAAACACATTGAAAATAAAAAAGACTGTAATAAAGATACAGAATTTACAAACAAAAAAATTGTTTCATTTTGATAGATTAAATTCATTTTTTATAGGATTCATTATTTATGTATTAACTTTAAACATCTTTTCTGTCTTTTTCCCTTCCTGTTATGGAAAATGAATAATTAAAAAGCAAAGTGCACGGTGTAGTTCTTGTGTTCTGTTTAAACGAATTTTTAACATCCTACATTGAAATTTCATTTATTGTACAACTGTGGTAAAGATTGTTATTAATAGGCTGCAAGGATATAGAAATGTGGGTGAATGTTTATTGATGTTTTTAGAGAATTCACGCCATCTAAAACAAAAATGTTGAAAGAATTGAGAATAATAAACAAAGTAGTAATGTAAATAAATCATTGTTTCACTTTTATAAAAAATAAAATTTTTTATACTATTAAAACAATACATTTATTTAAATAAGGTAGAAATAACGTAAGCAAAGTGCATATAGATCCTTTAGTTGTAAGAATACATGTTCAAACAGTTTCTTCATTAACAGTACCGAGTTTCGCAGTGACCAGGTCACTAGAAATGCTGTAGTTGGCTGATCAATAAGTACTAGTAATAAGTTAATAACTAATAAGCTCTCTGAGATGCAGAACTCGCTCACTATGTTGAATAAAATACATTTTTTACTGAGTAAATATTAGTACTAGATAATTTTAAATGTCCAAAATTGTACATTATATTCAGATTTTGTTTAAAATTCTCTTTAATTTGACACCCAGTATGGATTTTGGGAATTTTATCAGAGTTTTTGACTCACTTTTTGGGCCCAGTAGTTCCAGAATTTTTAAATTTCCAAAACTGAACATTATCATCAGAATTTGGTTGAAGTTCCCATTACTTTGATAGGCCTACTCACATGATTTTTTGTGATTTTAGTAAAATTTTCACCTGCTTTTTGGGCTCTGGCATCCCAAAAATTTTAAATTAAAAAAATGACCATGCATATTTTGGTTAAAATTCCCTTTAATTTCACATACCCTGTAGACTTTTGTGACTTTTTACAATTTTGCCTCCTCCCTACTTTAAGGGGAATCAATCTCAAAAACAATTTGAGATTCTGTAGGGTAAAAGTATGGACATGTGTGTCAAAACGTTTCACAAAAATCGGTTGATTGTTCACAAGTTATTGTTGGACCCCAAATAAATAGACAGACAGGCAGGTAGAATGATATATAGATAAATAGACAGACAGACAAATGCCAAATGGTCGAGTTAAAACTGAGAACTCACTTGAAATAAATTGCCTTTAGTTAATTCCATTAACATTTGTTTAATATTCTTTTTTACATGTACAGTTTAAAATGTGTCAGTTGATTTCATTACATATGTGTTCCATAAACATTTGTAGAAATTCATCTTTTAATTTTTGAAATGTCATTTTTAGAGTGTTCTAGTGTAAGCTGTGGACAGGGAGCTCAGTGTATAGTAACATCGTCAGGTCCTACGTGCACATGTGTGGAAGGTTTCCGTGGTAACCCATTCCCAGGAGGTGTGTGTGTGCCAGATACGTGCTCTGCAGCAACTCCATGTTCTCCTCCAAGTGTATGTATTGGTGGAAGATGTAAAGAAAGATGTGAAAGTATTGTGTGTGGTGTTGGAGCATACTGTCACCCTGACACAAACCAGTGTGTCTGCAACACATTTTTTGTTGGAAATCCAGAGTTACTGTGTCTGCCACGTAAGTAATATTATCAATTCCTATTACAACAATACATACAGTTATATAGGCCTATTCAGTTAAATAAAACACTTAATTATGCCAGAAACAAATTTTGATTTCAAGTAATAGTGGCACTGATCCACATAATTTCACTAGCGCATAAAACTATAGTTAAAAGCATTACCTTCCACTGGTTTAAAAGATTTTGAAATGATATTTTTCAGCCATAATCATGCCTGAATGTGTACCTGGTTGTGGGATGAATGCACATTGTGAGTATGGAGTCGTAAATACATGCATATGTAATTCTGGTATGAGTGGAAATCCATATGACCATTGTGAACCACAAGACAAAGTCAGCTGTGATACCATGAGATGTAGTTCAGGTTCAGTCTGTCAAAAAACTGCAAATGGCCTGTCATGTTTTTGTCAGCAAGGGTACACAGGGAATCCATACCTACATTGTGAAGGTAATTTTGGGCTATGACAAGTATTTTCTAAAATAGTGAATAGTACATAACCAAGTATATTAAGGAAGTAAATATTTACAGAAATACCTTACAGTACATTAAATCATTGACTTTACAAGTGGATTCATGACTTTTAACACACAACTGTACCATTTGGTAACTGGTACATGTAGAAGTCAAATTTTGAAAGTAATAAACAAATAGTTAGTTACACTATAATATGGCAGAACAGATATTATTGTTAAGTTTGCATAATATTACTTGTCGATTGTAGGAATACAAACTTTACTAAACAGCTCTGCTTACCAAAACAATGTTCAGTTCATAACTCTGCCGAATTTTTAGTGTATCTTATATATGTACATATGTCTGTATGAGGTTTGATCAAAAAGTTCATCAAATTTTCGTTTATTCAAAAATAATGTCTTTATTCTTTTATATATATATTGTTCCCTACAAAGTAATCCCCAAAAGATAAAACACACTTTTACCTATGTTTTTTCCAGCCTTCAAAACGTTTATAGAATGCACTTTGTGGTATAACCTTGAGCATGCTTAGTGATTTTGTTTAAGTTCTTCAGTGGATATAAAACTTTGTTCTTTCATAATTGTTTTTAGTTTTTGGGAAAGAAAAAGTTGCACAGGAATACAGCAGTCATAGTATCACTACTACAGTGATATTTTTGGCCAAGCATTCTTAAACAAGCAATAATGTTTTGGCTGGGTACATTATCGTAATGTGATTCCCACAATTTTTTTTCCATAAATGTGGGTGTTCCTTTGAATAGCTTCACACAAGAGATGTAAAATGCCCAAATTATACTCTTCATTCATTGTAGCAATTGCCATAAAAAGTCATGGAACAGAATACCACAGTTGTCCTGCTATTATGATCTTCATCTCATTCATAATGTGAAGCTTTTGTTCCATTTGTTAGCCATCAGTTCATGCATACCAGACTCACCAAATGCTTCTACAACATTTTCATCATGCCACAGCACTTCGTATGCATTTTCTACACAAAACGTAGTACAAGTTCTTCAATTCTCCATCATAAAATGTTAAAAAAAGAACCAAAATCAAAACACAGCTCACTCAATTAGCTATCAAATCCAAACTATGCATCCTGTGTGACAATAAATATTGTCAGTTGTTACAAACAGATGTACAAAATTTTTTTTGAGTTGGACATTTCTAAAGTGGAAAATTTTAAAATTGTATGAACTTTCTGATCAAATTCTGTACGCCAACAAGTCAAGTCAATAAATGTATATAACTATTTTGCTTATGTAATTCTTATTAGATATTAATATTGTCTGGTCTTTATTCATAGACATAAATGAGTGTGCTGGAAATGCCTGTGGCAGTAATGCAGTGTGTATTAATACTCCTGGAAGTTATGACTGTCGATGTGTTGAAGGATATTTGGGAAACCCATTTGTTGGATGCACACAACTTTCTCCTCAAACTTGTGTGGATGCTGCAACTTGTGCTTGCAGTAAAACTGTTCAGTGCCCATCAGGGTAAGCTTTATGTTTTGGAAATACTTTGCCTTCTAATTTATAGAAGGCAACTCAGTACAACTCAGTATATTATCTTAAATAAGTGATGTGTAATATCCAGCATTTATAATTAGATATGCAGAAATTTAAGTTTATGTTTGTTATATTGTAAAATAAATATGAACTCATATAATGTTTGTAGTATTGATAATTGTAAAACTTACTTGCAAACTGTGAAGTCAACTATAGCATATTTTTTACATATGTGATTTTAATGTATTTTTGTATTTGTTCCAGATACACTTGCAGGCAAGGGCACTGTCGAAATCGATGTGAAGGAGTGAAATGTGGTCCTAGAGCAGGATGTGTGAATGGAAGATGTGAATGTCCACCAGGTTTAGTAGGCAATCCAAACGACCTGACATCAGGATGTAAAATACAAGGCCAGTGTAATAATGATTTTGACTGCAGTAGTATTGAGATCTGTTTTCAGCGTGGTAAGGGTGTCAGGAAGTGTGTTGATGCTTGTAGCAAATTACAGTGTGGACCTAATGCACTCTGTGTAGCAAATAGTCATCGTCCTTCATGTATTTGTGCTGATGGTTATGTCGGAAACCCAGGGAATCTTGTGGAAGGTTGTCAGCCTACCAGGATTATTCCACAAAATGAGTGCAATAAGGATACAGACTGTCATGGTGGTCTTATTTGTTCAGTTAATGTGGATGGAGTCAATGTATGCATTAACCCTTGTGCAAATGTTGCATGTGGACAGAATGAAATTTGCCATATAGACAATAATGGACATCCAGTTTGTAAGTGTAAAGATGGATTTATATGGGATCCTGTTAATTCTGTCTGTGAGAAACCAACGTTACCAGACTGTACCACTAACCAAGACTGTCAAGAAACTGCATCATGTCACCCTGATGCATTAGGAGTGTTGAAGTGTATTGTGGTTTGCAGTGAATTTACATGTCCTGTTAATTCAAACTGTGTTGCATTTAATCATGAAGGTAATTGTCAGTGTTTACCAGGGTTTACAGGCAATCCTAATGACAGGAATGGTTGTAAACCTGTAATACATAATGAATGTACACAAGATAGCCAGTGTGCTGAGTCAGCTGTTTGCCGCCTTGATTCCAAAACAGGTGCTTTTATATGTCAACCTGCATGTGACATGTTGAACTGTGGAGAAAGTGCTGTTTGTATTGCTAATAACCATGAAGCACAGTGTCAGTGTCCTCCTGGTCTTATTCCTGCTGATCCAAACACTCCAGCATCAGGTTGTAAAAGTGTTCCATGTGTTTATAATATAGATTGTCCTCCATATCAGTTGTGCAATAGATTAACTCATAGTTGTCTTGATGTATGTGATGAAGATTCATGTGGGGACAATGCAGTCTGTATAGCTGAAGATCATAAAGCAAACTGCCAGTGTCCTCCAGGTTTTAAACCCAATCCATTACCTGATATTGATTGTGCACCTATAGAAATTTGCACTCCAAACCCTTGCCACCCGTCAGCGATCTGTGAAATTACTTCATCATCAGGTCACAGGTGTAAATGTCCACTAAACCATGTAGGCGATCCTTTTACATCAGGCTGTCATCCAGAAGGAAACTGTCCAAATGGTGATTCTGATTGTCCATTACAGTCAAAATGTGAATCTGGAAAATGTATAAATCCATGTGAAGGAGCATGTGGTCCTAATACACTATGTACTGTTGTTGATCGAAAGCCGAGTTGCACATGCTCGTCAAAGTTTGTACCTGGATCTTCAGGACCATCTGCAGGATGTGTTCGTGAAATATTTAGCTGTGCAAGTGATACTGACTGCTTAGGGGATGTTTGCATCAATGGACAGTGTAAAGGTAAGGCCCATAGATATACTCTTAACTAATAAAAAAAATAAATAAAAGGAATTCGTGAATTAGATATAAGAATGAGAATGATTTTCATAATTTATGTACTTTTATCTTGTAGTAAGAGATTAAAAAGTATTCTATTTAAAGTGCCAGATGCATACTAAACATAGGTATTTGTTTAATTTTTAAGTATCATGTATATTACTTTTCATATCAAAAACATGTAAGATTATAACGTGAAACATATATAATTGACACGTATATAGTTATATGCTTCACATATATTAGGAAACAGTATGTTTACTAATTTAATTTTAATTTTATGATTTTTTAAATTTCCACACTGTATGTTGTATGTGGTGTGTGTGTGTATGTGTGTGTGTGTTATATAAAATTCTGTATTAACCTAACATTTAAACAGTATTGACAGGCCAAAATTTATTAGACTAATTCCAACTACAATGTAGACTTCCTCAGTGATATGAAAGAAATATGTTGATTTATATGGTAGCTTAATAAAAACAACTCTCTGTTTATGTTTAATATAAATACCGTATTACACAGAGGCAAATACGGTTAAAACAGGCTTGTATAGTATAAAGTTGTGTGTGTGTGTGTGTGTGTGTGTGTGCATATATAAAACAAAAAAACATAATTTGTACCCTTGCAGTTGCATGTCGTAAGACAGAGGATTGTTCTTCTGGAGAAAGGTGTATAGGAAACTTATGTCAAGTAAGATGTGCAGGACACTCTCAGTGCCAGGATGGTCAGGCCTGTGTGAATAATATTTGTGTAATTGGCTGCCGAAGCAATAAAGACTGCAAACCTAACTTAGCATGTGTTGCAAATAAGTGTCAAGGTATGTTAATAAAAAAAATCTAAGTGTGTGTGTTTATATGAAAATTTTAGTTATTACATATAAATTAGCATGATATAATTAATTCACTTGTCCTTAATTGTCTTCCTTGTAAGTGGTAACATATGAATTTCTATATTGTAGATTATACTAATATTCTATGTCTACTTTTTCAAGGAGTCTTAATTTTCAAGTCATAATTATGTATACTGTGTATGTATGTATATTTATATGTTAAGCATGTATATATATATATATATATATATAATTTGTGATGTTTTCAATTTTTCTTCTGCAAGTAGTATAATTTCGTATATTCTTTTCGTAAACACCTGACGCACGTTTCACTGAAAAATATCAGTATCGTCAGAGGTTTCTAAGTAAATTAATAACAATCGAAATAATTCTATTAATATAAAATTACGAATTTGTATCGATTTTAAAATAACTGATATCGATTTAGGTCAATTAGTTAATGATTGTTTTAATGTTTATTTTCTTCAGCAGCTGTTTTCTCGGTTATATTTGAAATTTTGTTGTTTATATTTTTTCATTTTTATTTTTTAGTAAATTTATAATTTAAAATAGATCGTCTTGTTTTGTTTTTATTTGGGTTTGTTCTTTAATTAATAAATTATTGTTATTGTGTTTGTAAATGTTAAGATTTCCCCAAATATTCATTTTTTGACCTTTTTGTATGTTTTTAATTAATTTTATATTTTCAATGTTTGGAAACTGGTGGTTATTATTTAGACAATGTGTGGCTAAATTAGATTTATAAATATTTGGTTTTAAATATGCATTGCGGTGGTGAACGAATCTATCTCGTTTTTTCTTCGTCTGGCCCACATAAAATTTATTGCAATCTGGACATTCTATTTTATATATTCCATTTTTATTGTGAGTATTGGATTTAGTTTTAGGTTTTATTTTATTAAAAATTATATTTTTTGTATTATAAGATATTTTTAAATTAGTATCTTTAAATATTTTATTTAGTTTTTGAGTTATATTTCCGTAATAAGTGAAGGTTGTATATTTTATATTATTATTAATAGGTGAATTTTTAAATGTAGTGTTCTTGGGAATTTTATTAGTGATTTTATGTTTAAATTTATTTTCTAATGTTTTAGTGGATGGTTAGTGAGGATCGGTTTAGCTAATACAAATTTTAGCTATTTTGCGTCGACGTTTTGACAATATTTATTGTCATCTTCAGGACCCGTGTATGAAATACAATAGAAATATCAAACATAACGAAACAATTAAATATTTGGGTGAACGTGTTGGTGTATATGAGTGTGTGCGTGCGTATGTATGTATCATTTTATATGTGAAGACTTATGATAGTTTGTTTACATCTTCAAATTATCTTTAAGAAAACGAGCAAATTATAGTATGAGAGAACTTAATTTATACAGTATTACAATTTAAATTACTAAATGTAATGTTATTTTAATTAATTAAACAAACAGTAATCAACAATTGGATATTAGATTGGTACATAAATTGTTTATACCTACAGCAGTCAACATATAGCAAAGTAATATATTACCTATAACTAAAACAGATTAGGGGATGTTCACTACGTAATTATTAAAAGTTATTTTTACCATGTTTCATTCCCTACTGGTGTTAACAAACAATCATAATTTAGAAACATACAATTTACACAATACTGTAAAACATTACGACTTAAATCAGATAGTCGACAAAGGTTACAAACAAAAATTTCTGGTAAATTTTACTAACAGGTAAACTTGGATAATAATTGTAATCATATTATAAAATATAGTCAAGAATACTACAGAATAATGTAATTTATGTATGTGTCCACAATCACCCTTTCTCCCCCTGCCAGTCCTCACAGCCTCTCACTCTAACCTGAAATCGATCTATCACTCACTATCACCCCACTCCTCTCTCTCTCTCTCTCTCTCTCTGTCTCTCTCTCTCTTCTACATCTCACTCAATGTCTCCCTTCTCTCTCTCTCTCTCTCTCTCTCTCTCTCTCTCTCTCTCTCTCTCTCTCTCTCTCTCTCTCTCTCTCTCTCTCTCTCTCATCATTGTCCACGATTGGCACTCTAAAACACTCACCATTTTTATTACACTATCATCCTCGTATAAAATAGAGAATTATGTACACGATAACAGAAATGATTTACCAGCTTGTATTAAAGGGTTACAGACTTTATAACACAACATTATAGATAACAGATCTTTATATGAAAATGGTTATTACTTAATATTTACATTTTGTACAATGTTGTTTACCTGGAACTTGGTCTATACAGAGTACCATAGTCAATGTAGTTCATATATATGTCGGTCATAATCTCTCTCACATGCTCTCACTATGCTCTCTCTCTCTCTCTCTCTCTCTCTCTCTCTCTCTCTCTCTCTCTCTCTCTCTCTTTCTCTCTCAGTCTTGTATCTTTCTGACTCATACAGCACCTTCTCACTCACGTTAACCACTCGGGCGCTCTGTCTCTCTCTCTCTCACTCTATTCTAAACAGATATATACCACAAATCTAACACATAGACGTGTACACACACACACGCTAGCACCACACACACACAACAACAACAGCAACAACAAAACAACCTCACAAGCCAACTACACATTCGAGAATCGATACATAAATATAACACTATTTTATTCTCTTCTTTTTATCATCTAAGTGAAAATTATGCACAACGGAGATGCCCACTGTACTGAGTTTAAAACTGATCGAATATGTGTCTATAAGAAATGTTATATGTTTCTTAGCTAATACTAAATAATATGATCAGTGAGACACTTACAATTGGTGCTGACGCCAAACACACAACTGTAAATTTTCCCTGACCAACACCTTATTATAAAGCAGAACAGACAACCCTTGTACATTTGTAGGAAATTAAGTAACATGTGTTCGGAAGACAGTTGAGAAAGATTTGCACTAGGGGGGAGTGTGACACTAATTAATATCTGAATTTTTGATAGGCATTTTTTAAGTTTTTCAGAAAGCCCTTTTAAGTTTTTCTGAAAAACTTAGAAAATGCCTATCAAAAATTCAAAGAACTTTAGCATTCAAAAACCAACATACTGTTCGATCTCTCTTCTCAAGCCTCAAAGACCCGACATCCAAAGACAAGCGCTCTAATATCGTATACACTATCCAATGCAATGACTGTCCAGCCACATACACTGGTATTACGTCCCAATATTTACATAAGAGAATTTATCAACATAGGTATGATTGCCATAAAAAAACCCATAATGATAACCCCAACGCTTTAGTATCTCACCATTTAAACACCTGCCATGAATTTGACTTCAACAACACCCAAATTAAATATTACGAAAATAATTATTTCAAAAGATGCGTACTGGAAATGATTCAAATAAAAAGTGACCCTCACTCCATTAATTTTCGCACTGATACTCAAAACCTCTCGTCCAGTTATGCTCAACTTATACACACCGTCAAAACATGAATTTGAAGAAAATAATTAGTAGTCTCCCTACAGGATGTGTTGGTCATTTTAATGGCCAGCTTGTCCTCAGATATTAATTAGTGTCACACTCCCCCCTAGTGCAAATCTTTCTCAACTGTCTTCCGAACACATGTTACTTAATTTCCTACAAATGTACAAGGGTTGTCTGTTCTGCTTTATAATAAGGTGTTGGTCAGGGAAAATTTACAGTTGTGTGTTTGGCGTCAGCAACAATTGTAAGTGTCTCACTGATCATATTATTTAGTATTAGCTAAGAAACATATAACATTTCTTATAGACACATATTCGATCAGTTTTAAACTCAGTACAGTGGGCATCTCCGTTGTGCATAATTTTCACTTAGATGATAAAAAGAAGAGAATAAAATAGTGTTATATTTATGTATCGATTCTCGAATGTGTAGTTGGCTTGTGAGGTTGTTTTGTTGTTGCTGTTGCTGTTGTGTGTGTGTGTGTGTGTGTGTGTGTGTGTGTGTGTGTGTGTGTGTGTGTGTGTGTGTGTGTGTGTGGTGCTAGCGTGTGTGTATGTACACGTCTATGTGTTAGATTTGTGGTATATATCTGTTTAGAATAGAGTGAGAGAGAGACAGAGCGCCCGAGTGGTTAACGTGAGTGAGAAGGTGCTGTATGAGTCAGAAAGATACAAGACTGAGAGAGAGAGATAGATAGATAGATAGAGAGAGAGAGAGAGAGAGAGAGAGAGAGAGAGAGAGAGAGAGAGAGAGAGAGAGAGAGAGAGAGAGAGAGAGAGAGAGAGAGAGAGAGAGCGAAGGGTGGAAGAGTGAGAGAGGGAAGAAGGGAGACAGTGAGTGAGATGTAGAAGAGAGAGAGAGAGAGTGAGTGGGGTGATAGTGAGTGATAGATCGATTTCAGGTTAGAGTGAGAGGCTGTGAGAAAGACTGGCAGGGGGAGAATGGGTGAGAGAGAAGGGTGATTGTGGACACATACATAAATTACATTATTTTATAGTACTCTTGACTATATTTTATAATATGATTACAATTATTATCCAAGTTTACCTGTTAGTAAAATTTACCAGAAACTTTTGTTTGTAACCTTTGTCTACTATCTGATTTAAGTCGTATTGTTTTACAGTAATGTGTAAATTGTATGTTTCTAAATTATGATTGTTTGTTAACACCAGTAGGGAGTGAAACATGGTAAAAATAACTTTTAATAATTATGTAGTGAACATCCCCTAATCTGTTTTAGTTATAGGTAATATATTACTTTGCTATATGTTGACTGCTGTAGGTATAAACAATTTATGTACCAATCTAATATCCAATTGTTGATTACTGTTTGTTTAATTAATTAAAATAACATTACATTTAGTAATTTAAATTGTAATACTGTATAAATTAAGTTCTCTCATACTATAATTTGCTCGTTTTCTTAAAGATAATTTGAAGATGTAAACAAACTATCATAAGTCTTCACATATAAAATGATACATACATACACACGCACACACTCACATACACCAACACGTTCACCCAAATATTTAATTGTTTCGTTATGTTTGATATTTCTATTGTATTTCATACACAGGTCCTGAAGATGACAATAAATATTGTCGACGCAAAATAGCTAAAATTTGTATTATTGACCGATCCTCACTAACCATCCACTAAAATATTCATTGATTGACGGTCACTAAAAATTTAAGGATTTATTTTCTAATTTATTAATAGTTTTTATTTTGTATCCATTTTTAACTGCTATTTGTTGGATAATTTTTCTTTCTTTGTTTCTTTCTGTGTTATTTAATGGGATTCTAAGCATTCGGTAAATCTTGGAATTAAATACTGCCATTTTGTGTTTGGGAGGATGATTAGAAGTATTTGATATTACTAAGTCAGTTTGAGAAGGTTTCCTGTATATTGAGTATTCAAAATTTGTTTCATTTTTCTTTATTGTTAAGTCTAAATAATTTAATTTATTATTAGATTCTTCTTCTAACGTGAATTTTATTTTGGAATGTAAATTATTTATGGAGTTGAATATTTTATTTATATTTATACCATTGTTTTGGGAAATGTACAGAGTGTCATCAATGTATCTAAAATAACATACTAATGGGTCGTTTAATTTTATTATATTTATTATTTGTTCGTCGAGTTTTTGTAGGAAGATTTCTGATATGATAGCGGAGGTTGGGGCTCCCATAGCAAGGCCATCTGTTTGATAGTACAATTTGTTGTATTGAAAATAATTTTGATTTAAAATTATTTTTAAAGAATTAGTTAACTGTTTAATGTATGTGTTACTTTTGTTATTTGTTTTCAGATTATTTATTATAATATTTATAGTTTCTTCAATGGGAATGTTTGTATACATGTTTGATATGTCGAATGAATATAATTTTGTATTTCTGTTTACTTCTACGTTTATTAGTTGTTCCGTGAGTTCGATACTATTTTTTATATTGTGTTTATATTGCTGGAAGTTCAATTTTATGTTTTAAGATTTGTGTTAGTAATTTTGATATTTTATAATTTGGTGTGGTCCTAGCGTTTATTAAAGGTCTGATAGGTTTATTGATTTTGTGTAATTTTATTAAAGAATTTAATTTTGGTGCACAAGGATTATCCAGTTTATATTTAAAGGAGCCTTTAGGATTTATGATTTGGTTACTATTTTTTAGTATATTTGTTATTTGTGTTTGATATTTATTTGTGGGATCTTTATTTAATGTTATGCAATTATTATTAACTATAAATTCTTCTGTTTTATCGTCTAAATCTTTCTGAGAAATTATTATTGTACTATTACTCTTATCAGCTTTGGTTAAAGTGAGGTTATTAGTCGTTAGTTTCTGTTTTATGTTATTAATGGTGTTATTTTGTTTATTTTTATTTTTAATATGATGATTTTGGTTATTATATTTTTTGATATATTTTATTATTTCCATTGAGGCTTCTGTTCTTATTTTATCTTGTTTTATACTTGTTCTACATTATTAATTGCGTTTATGTTAACTAGATATAAGTAACTATTATTTTTAGCATCTTAACTGTTACATCTATATAATCTACCAAAATAATACCATATATGCACAGTTTCTTGTCTTTCAAAATTATATGTATATTATGTAATGTGTGTGTGTGTAATCATAATTCTGTTAACCTATTTAAAAAATGATTTGTCATTAATATACACTGTGTACTATGAACATACAGTAAACTATACTTTATTTTTTGTGTACATAGAGATTGACAGTTTTCTGCATAAAATTGTGTTTATATGTGATGTAGATCCTTGTAAAGTGGAAGGTGCTTGTGGGCCAAATGCTGTTTGCAGTTGTAGAAACCATGAAACAGTCTGCGAGTGTCCTGATGGATTCCAGGGAAATCCAGTACCACAACTAGGTTGTATCAGAAACCCAGTCATATGTAGGAATAAGGATAATTGTCCAAAGGGAAATGTCTGTACCAATAGTGCATGTAAACAGCCTTGTAGAAGTAATGGAGAATGTGCTATAGGAGAAAGGTGTCAGGCTAGCCTATGTGTTCAGGTCTGTCACAGTGGTGGTAACTGTCTTGCTGGAGAAATGTGTGTAGATGGTATTTGCACTCCAGGATGTAGAGCAGATTCTGATTGTGACAGCAGTCAAGTGTGCATAACAAACAAATGCAGGTGAATATATTGATATTCCTTAACAACATTAAACTCCCTCTCTCTTCTCTCTTTTATTGACCAAACCTTAATTTCATGTTGTGTTTCTCTAGTGTGACATTGAACATGGTGTGGTGGTAGTTCGTCATCCTGTTGTATTCCCGAATTGTCTGTGGAAGACAGTCACTAAGATAGACAGTTGTTTCCCTTTAGTCTTTTTCTAGTATTCCTTTCATTTGGGATTATTTCTTTCTCTTATGTCATATTTTTGTCTTTTCTGTCTAAGTTTTATTCTCTTCCTTCAGGCAGTCTGCTATGATATTGTTTTCTTTTGGTACTTTAGTGTATTATTAATTAGTTTTAATATCTACCCTTATGTCTCATGATTCTTGAAGAAAGTTGCATAATGAATTATTGTAGAATTTGTTAAATTTATATTTTTATTTTATTTAGCATATTACAGAAATATATCTAAAAGTTTTTTATGCTTGTTATGACTAATTTCATCTTAAAGAATTTTATGCTGCAGTGGAAGTCTTTTTTTATCCATGTGACTTTCTTTAGACTTTATTTAATTACTTGTGCTTCCATCTCAGAAGCTTTATGATTTCTTCTTATTTGTTATGCTTCTATTTATGATCAGTTAATTTACTATTTGATCCATAGGCTTAAGTGTACTTTTTTTACACTATCCCATGACTCTTATCATCAGAGAATAGGTTTGGTAGTTTTTTTTCCAATAAAGTCAGCACAATGTAATGTTAACTAGATATAAATAACTATTATTTTTAGCATCTTAACTGTTACATCTATATAATCTACCAAAATAATACCATATATGCACCGTTTCTTGTCTTTCAATACCTGCATTGTAATTGAGCTGTACTGTATAGATAAATGTTTTTTATGTTACTGTTTTGAAAAACTGTTCTAGTTGCAGGAATGTAAAAGTATTTTTCAAATTTCTAGAAAACAGAAAAACGTTTGGTGTCTATACAATACTTTATATATATTTTAATGTTTGGCACTGGAGATTACAGTCTTCAGTTTAAAAATATCAAAAACTACATTGATTTTCATAGGGAGGAGGTAAATAAATTACAGTACATTGTTTTATAGACTGAGGTTTGTAGGCCTCAGAAAACATGTTTCTGTTATTAAAAAAAAAAATGTTAGCTGTTAGAATACAATATTTTGTTCAATTTAATAACTCCTTGTTCTAATTTATAGATGTACAAATGGATTTTATATGAGTGACACCAGTTGTAAAGATATCAATGAATGTGCAGAAAACCCTTGCCATGCTAGTGCTGTTTGTACAAATACAGTTGGATCATTTCAATGTGCTTGTAAAGTTGGAACTGTAGGTGATCCATTTTCTGAAGTTGGGTGTGTAAGTCCTGATCAATGCAAGCAGAACTCAGATTGTGATGAGCATTTGGCATGTGCTCAAGGCAAGTGTATTGATCCCTGTAATGATTTCATGAAACAGTGTGCTTCAAGTGCCCTATGTGAGGTACAAAAACATATATCATCATGTTTATGCCCACCTGGTCACCTGGGAGATCCAAACAACGTTAATATTGGCTGTTACAAAGTAGAATGTTTAAGTAATGAGGACTGTGCACAGAACAAGTACTGCAATGTTGACAACAATAAGTGTATGAGTGAGTACTTATTTTACACTAATAACAATCATCTTAGTTTGTATACATATGGGTCATTTCCAAGTGTTTAAATAATTTTACTTGCTCATGCAGAAATTTTAAAACGTTTAATAATATATTAGAATCACAATCACTTTTATACTACTCAATTTTTAAAAGTTCTATAGTTATAACTATTAACATGCTCATTAGGCAAATTAATGGGATATTCTATTACTAGGTATGTCCATGAAATTCCCAAACTTTTTAAATAAAAATGTGTCCATTTATCTTAGAAGCAATTCAAAGTAGTCCTCTCCACTTCAAAAAACATCCTCCCAACATTATTTCCAATCTTTGAAACAATTTTTGGAACTCTTCACTGCAGTTCCACTAGCAGACACTGTGCAGTTCCACTAATGAGTCCTCTTTTTTATAAAATCAGTAGACTGTGAAAACATTGACCTATCACCTCATTTTAAGTTGGGAATTAAAAAGAAAGTCTACTGGTGCTAGATCAGGTGAGTAAGGAGGATGTGGAATGACTGTTGTCTCATTTTTCACCAAAAACTGATGGATTACTAGCGATATGTGTGCAGGCGCATTGTCAGCATGGAAAAGCATTGAGCCTTTTCCAGTAGCCTCTTCAAAGGTTTCATTACTTCATGATAATGTTTCTTGTTCACTGTTATGCCTTGTAGAAGAAATTCATGTGGAAAAATGCCCTTAAAATGTAAAAACATTTTTAACATTTGACCACACTTGTCTTGGCTTTTTTTTGGTCATTTTCTTCAACCCTTTTGACACCACTGTGATATTGAGCTTTTGTTTCAGTTTGTGTCCACCCATTGTTTGTATTGTATACACCCATGTCTCATCTTCAGTAATGATGTTTCTTGAAAAGTTCTTATCCTTATTAGCTTGATTCAGAAGCTCTTGGCTCACATCAAGTTGAATCTATTTTTATTGTCAGTCAAAAGACAAGGCACAAATTTGGCTGCAATGTGACTCAGCCTTAATTTTTGATAATAATGTTATAACAGTTATTGAAATGGTTCCTCATATACTGTACAAGCAATTGTATCAGGGGTAAAAACAAACAGTTTCTGTAACTTCCACAACAAGTTCATCAGTTGTGTACATTGATGGTCAGCCTAACCAAGGTGAAGGTTGACCACCTGTGGAATGCATCCATCACTCATACCTTTGACTCAGGCTTAAAACCTTATTCCCGTATGCTGTTTGTAATATTTCAGATATATATGTTAAGATTTTTCCCAATTTAATATACAATTTCACATTCGTTCATTGCTCATGAAAATTTCATTAGGATGATTCACAATGCTGCTGCTAGGTCACAGCATATTATACATTCTTCTGACGCACTATTTGGATGATAATAATTTTATGGACACACTTCGTATACCTAAATCTTAAGTGAGTATGATAATATATGAAAAAATAATTTAAACAAAATATTTTATTTAAAAAAATAGGATTGTTTTATATTAAATAAGAGTTATTAAAATTTATTATAAATATTGTTAAAACTAATAAAATAATATTAGTATTTAGTGCATAACAAATTATGGCAAGTTTAAAAATGCATTCTGGTACACTTATTTTTTCAAACTGTTATATTTTCCTAATGATTTATTATTATTTTGGTATTTCAGAAAATGTTGATCTAAAATTTATTACTGTTAAAAATAAAAATTATTGCATTAAAAAACAAACATGATATTATAGCTTTATCTGTACTACTTCTACTTTATCGCCTCAAAGGGATTTCTCATGCTTCAACTCGGAAGAATTCATTTCCAATGTTTCCTTTTCTTGGAAATTTTAAACTTTCAGTAGTTTTAGTTTTTGCATACAACTAAGAAATACACATGCTAGAGAAAAAGCTGCGGATTAGAACCAGAAAATTGTTTTTAGGTTGCTTTTATTTATTTATTTTTTTATGATTTTATTTAGAACAAGAGAAGAAAAAAGTTAAAAAAAGTTAAAGAAAAAAAATATTTTTGTTAAAATTAGCCACATTTTAATTATGAATGCAAACATTTCTGATTCAATGTAAACAATCTGATCTGTTGAAATGGTATCATTTTTAGTAATATTTTTGATTTTTAAATATTGACTCAACACTTGCTGAAAGAAATTAAAACAAAAATGATAACACTTTGTGGGTGTGAAGCCAGCAATAGTCAAGATGTGTGGGGCCAGTTCATATGTGTAATTTTAATGTAGCAATAAAAATTATGTTAAAATGGATTATATTTTACTATACTCAGGTTTAAGTAACTTGGGAAGTTATCTGAAACATAAAATTGATCATAAGTATTTTCCTGATTAAACATTTAAGTACCAGTAGCAAGTTCACTGTATCTGGAATTTATTGGCCTGATAGGAATTTTGCTCAGACTGTCTGCTGACAAACAGATGGGCAGTCAACTTCATACTTCTCTCTAATTCTGTTCACACATTCAAGCTACCATATCTGACCAAAATTCCTAAACCTAAAATTATATTGATTTTATCTAACCCTTCATCTATACTAAATGCTTGTTAGAGGTATCTGGGGAATAGAGGTAAACTGGTGAGATAGGGAGTTTGGAGAAGAGGATGAAAGTGATCACTGTGAGCTTTGTAGACACGCACACGCACTTGCACACACACACACACACACACACACACACACACACACACACACACACACACACACACACACACACACACACACACACACACACACACACACACACACACACACACACACACACACACACACACACACACACACACACACACACACACACACACACACACACACACACACACACACACACACACACACACACACACACACACACACACACACACGCACGCACGCACGCACGCACACACACACACACACACACACACACACACACACACGCACGCACACACGTGCACGCACGCACGCACAGTTTTATGGATTACTGTTAACTTTATTCTGCAACAGTGCCCAACACTGTTTGTTGCTAATCATGACCATTAGTTTCATTCTGCAGTTAATGTTTATATTATTATTGAAGGCAGGGAAACTTCGCTTATCCTTTATCATGGGTGTAAAGTCATTGTCTTAAAATTCCTTATGGCATTTAGAGAACTTGCAGTTTCACCGGTACTCTTGATTATTTACTGAATTGTAATTTGCCTTCTATCGTGGCATAGACACATTGTTGGGTTAACCACAAGATCAGTATTATGTACCTATTTTCTTCCTTGTTAACATAACTTTTCAGTGCTATAGCCATTGTTTTTGAAAAATTACTTGTGAGTTGTTTTTTTATAAATTTGTAACACTGTATCTTAAAAAAACAACTGAATGAATACTAAGACACAAACAATACATTACAGATCCTTGTGATCAAGATCTCTGTGGCCATGGAATCTGTGAAGTTCAGAATCATCATGCTACCTGCTCATGTTTTGAAGGATACATGCCAAGTGAAGGAAAGTGCCAGGATATTAATGAATGTTTGCAGAATCCTTGCCACAAAACAGCTTTGTAAGTACATTTGGATATGTACAAATAAATATTTAATCTTTTTCATCACGCGCGCGCGTGTGTGTGTATGTGTGTGTGTGTGTGTGTGAGAGAGAGAGAGAGAGAGAGAGAGAGAGAGAGAGAGAGAGAGAGAGAGAGAGAGAGAGAGAGAGAGAGAGAGAGAGAGAGAGAGAGAGAGAGAGAGAGAGAGAGTAGAAATGTATATGTAATGTATGTGGGTGTGGGGGAAATGGTATAGTGTTTTTCACTTTGAATTTCACATAAGTGTTTCCTTCTATTCCTCTAAGAGACTTTCTCAATGTTCTCTCTGCCATCATAGACTATAATTCCTTGCCATTATCTGTTGGAATAGTTTGGTTTTTGAACTGACTAGTCAAAATTAGCATACTATAATATTGTACTATTTAGCTTACACTTCATAAAACCCTAAAATACAACAAACACTGGGTTATAATGGAAATTCTAGTAATGTCCCACACAGATACAAAGTACACAGTAACAACTAAAAATGCAGTGATATTTGGAACCAGTGTCATTACACTAACATGCTATTGTGAATGTACAAACCAAACATTACGATAGAGAATGGCAAGGAATTGTAGCTAAAGGTGGCAGAAGGGCTGATACAACAAGCAAGGAATTTAACCACCTGGAAACACACACATTTATTATAGCATTTTATAAGATGTACACTGAAGATAATATTAAAACTTTTATGTAATGTAAATATTAAACAGAAATTAAATACGGTAGCATTGGTTTTGTTTCCTATTAGTGAATACAAGGAAAATAAATGTTTTCAAGAAAAAATTCCTTAGCCAATAAAGATTTGCTTGGATGTTTTCCAAAGGTTTCAAATGGATGTTTTAAGAAATCATTGAGCTGAGGGTTGGATTGAGGTTTATTGGGCAAAAAGGGGCAAAAAATGAGGTTCTTTGTGATCATCTTCAAAAATATGGATTTTAGCAAAACGTTCATCCCTCATTTTTGAAGCTTACAAAATTTCCAAGTGTTTGTTTTTTTCATTTCTTATACTATAAAAATTGACGAGCTATGGCTGTTTAAAGATGATGGTCATTTGTGTACCCTTCCTGAATACACTTATGACCTGCACCATTCCCAAACCACTTTAAAGACTATGCATTCTTTTTAAGCAAAATAATGCATTCTTTTTGAAGCTTAGAAAATTTTGTACAATTTTTTTCATTCCTATATAAGACAGTTGCCTGAGATATGCACAATTAAACATTTTCATACCTCAAATTACATATGTATTTTTATTTTATTTTAAATAATAATTTTAAAATTAATAATCTCAAGCAAAAAATTACCAGACTTATGTTAGTTTGAAGCATAAAACATGAATTTGGGCCCAAAAGTGTTTGATTGGTTATTCATAAATATCTGACAAAAAGTATAAAATGTAGAAAAATGCAAAGAGCTTGTCAAATTCACAAAGCATATTAACTTTGCAACAATTTTGTGTTATGTTGTTTTCTGTACAATTAAAGTTAACAAAGTTATTTTTAATTTTTAGATGACATTGTGTTACAGTTTGTAAATAAGGTATGAGTTAGGCTAATAAATAAGCTCGTACTTTTTTAATTTTGTTACTACCTTCAAAACTAACATAGGCCTACTTAGAAATAAGTGTCCTGAAGCATTTTGTGGACAATAAAATTATCTTTCAATTTTTATTTTTTTCAGTTTTTGTTTAAAAAAAAAGTTGTTTTGTAGAAAACATTGGACTACGGCCAAATATCCCGGGAAGGAATTTTAACAAAAACTATTTCTTTGTTGCCGATAACGTAGTACACATATATATAAAAAATATGCATAAAATTAATGGCTTGTATAAGTTAATGATTAATCTCCATTAAGTAGTGCTCAAGTTTCCAAAGTTTTAATATTATGATGTCCGTAATTAAAACATCGGAGCAGGTTTAGTGTGTATGAGGGTACACCGTGGACAAAAATTTTCAACATTTCCTATTGAGCATTGCTTAAAGTAAAGCTGCGAATCTACAGTGTACGTTTCACAGAACAAACACGCGGAAAAGAAGGAGCACTCCGAAGTCACTCATGGACCCTCAGCATCTTGCAGAGGGTTCATTCCTTAAAGACAAAAAGTCTGTCTATGAATCGTTCCTCTGTAAACACGTGCAGTTACACTGCCCAGCAATCCACAGGAAGCAAATCGCTATCCACGCTGGACACTTTTTCGGCTTGCACGCGTTATGTTGGTGTGGGTTTCGGCACTTTCCATTTAAAAAGCGTGCAGTTGTAAGAAAATAAACATGAGTGAGGCCAGAAATAATGCGAATTTTGTGTGTGTGTGTGTGTGTGTGTCTTCCCTGCCTTTTTATTGCAGTAATCATAATAATAAAATGGAAACATAAACATTACATAATTGAGATATGCTTGCCTGCCACGAACGATATATTTTCACTCATACATGATTTACACTAAAATGAAAATATCGGTATGGAGAACCATACATGACTTCCATATTCTAAGATTTATATTTAAAATCATTTTCGAATGAAATATTACCATAGAAACTACTTCTTTCTACTTACTGCTTCAGCCTTAACCACAGTACTGTGGTCACTAATGTATACCACCTCACGTTATCGCACTCGATTTTCACTGATGATGGAAGTCGATGGAATTGCCGAAATGTCTGGTTTTGTAGAAAACATTGGACTACGGCTAAATATCCCGGGAAGGAATTTTAACAAAAACTACTTCTTTGTTGCCGATAACGTTGTACACATATATATAAAAAATATGCATAAAATTAATGGCTTGTATAAGTTAATGATTGATCTCCATTAAGTAGTGCTCAAGTTTCCAAAGTTTTAATATCATGATGTCCGTAATTAAAACATCAGAGCAGGTTTAGTGTGTATGAGGGTACACCGTGGACAAAAATTTTCAACATTTCCTATTGAGCGTTGCTTAGAGTAAAGCTGCGAATCTACAGTATACTTTTCATAGAACAAACACGCGGAAAAGAAGGAGCGCTCCGAAGTCACTCATGGACCCTCAGCATCTTGCAGAGGGTTCATTCCCTAAAGACGAAAAGTCTGTCTATGAATCGTTCCTCTGTAAACACGAGCAGTTACACTGCCCAGCGATCCACAGGAAGCAAATCCCTATCCATGCTGGACACTTTTTCGGCTTGCACGCGTTATGTTGGTATGGGTTTCGGCACTTTCCATTTAAAAAGCGTGAAAATGTAAGAAAATAAACATGAATGAGGCCAGAAATAACGCAAATTTTGTGTGTGTGTGTCTTCCCTGCCTTTTTATTGCGGTAGTCATAATAATAAAATGGAAATGTAAACATTACATAACTGCCACGAACGATATACTTCCATATATGCTTGCCTGCCACGAACGATATATTTTCTCTCATACATGATTTACATTAAAATGAAAAAATTATAATTTTATTGCCTGGCAACAAAATTATTTTATTTTTAACAATTACGATTGTTTGAAAAAGTTTAAATGAATTTTCAAGTACTTTACTGTTGTTAAAACGTAAAAGGTTCCTGGTAAACTACCCCTTCCCCTTAACCGATCTTCACCAAAATCAAAAGGCCTTGAGTTCTCTACAATTCAGGGGTGTATAGAAAAAATTATTTGATTCTGTTTGAATATGCGGCAGTTATCGTTCGTCATATAAAAAATTACCCTTGTTAAAACATAAAACGTTGCAGGTAAACTACCCCTTTCCCTTAACCGATCTTCACCAAAAACAATAGGTCATGAGAACTCTATAATTCAGGGCTGTATGCGAAACATTATTTGATTCTGTTTGAATTTGCAGCTGTTATCGTTTGCCAAAAAAAAAAATTACCCTTGATAAAAAAAACTGTTGCAGGTAAACTACCCCTTTCCCTCAACCGATCTTCACCAAAAACAATAGGTCGTGAGTACTCTACAAATCAGGGCTGTATGCAAAAAATTATTTGATTCTGTTTGAATTTGCGGCTGTTGTCGTTTGCCATAGAAAAAATCTACAGATAGACAGACAGATAGACACACAGACACTTTTCGAAAAACGACTTTTTTCATGTTTTGAGTGCAGTACAATCAGAATCTGCAATAATCTCGAACACGTTTTTTTTTGCCATCACCATACTTCCATTTCCTTAAGGAATATGGAAGTAAAATATCGGTATGGAGAACCATACATGACTTCCATATTCTAAGATTTATATTTAAAATTATTTTTGAAATGAAATATTACCATAGAAACTACGTCTTTCTACATAGTGCTTCAGCCTTAACCACAGTACTGTGGTCACTAACGTATACCACCTCACGTTATCGCACTTGATTTTCACTGATGATGGAAGTCGATGGCATTGCCGAAACGTCTGGTTTTGTATAAAACATTGGACTACGGCCAAATATCCCGGGAAGGAATTTTAACAAAAACTGCTTCTTTGTTGCCGATAACGTTGTACACACATATATAGAAAATATGCATAAAATTAATGGCTTGTATAAGTTAATGATTGATCTCCATTAAGTAGTGCTCAAGTTTCCAAAGTTTTAATATTATGATGTCCGTAATTAAAACATCAGAGCAGGTTTAGTGTGTATGAGGGTACACCGTGGACAAAAATTTTCAACATTTCCTATTGAGCGTTGCTTAGAGTAAAGCTGAGAATCTACGTTTCACAGAACAAACACGCGGAAAAGAAGGAGCGCTCCGAAGTATCACGGAAAATTGTATTCTCAACAATTTTACGGGGACAAAGTCATATGGTACCCAGGGAGAAATGTAAATTTATAGAAAGCGGTGGTTTTCTTTAGAAGTAAGAAAACATTAAAATATGTAGTAAAGAGCGATAGCTATTCAAAAGACGACCTTGCGTTGACGCCAGTAAGTCGGCTAAGAATTTATATTTTGTCACGGACGGGTCGGACCGTCATAAAACTGTATTGTTTACTAGGGTGTAAGAAACATTTACTAAGGTTGTAAAAGTTAAGTGCACCTAACAAAAGAGAGCGTATGTGTGAAATGGAAGGTGACGCGAAGTTTCATACCACGTGTTCACGCGCATTTTGTGGACGAATAGCGGATAGCGTCATTTTTTGCGCGGGCTGTTCCGTTAAACAGATTGGGTAGTTTTGAATTTAGCGGTAAGTCAGACCAATAGGCGTGTAGTTTGTCGATATTGAGTGAGGGTAGTTTTAGCGAAATATAAAAATACGGAGTGTAAGAAGTTAGGGTAGTCAACGGAGAGATTACAGATATTAGACTCGTATTAGTTGCAATAATAATTTCTCAGTAATTTGGTTAAGTATATTTCAATCGCCACGTAAGTCAGTCATGGTAACGCGATATTAAGTATTGTGAAAGCTACATATTATAAACATTTAATAATCGTTTACAAGAATAACGTGCAGAGAAATTAGAGAAGATAAGTTAAAATCGGGTAACATATCCAAGTTTTACTTAACACAGCATCAATCGTTAAATCGAAATACATTGCGATTTAAATGTGTCAACGTCATGGTGCGGGACGGTCGATCAATAAGCAGTTATTAATCTGGTGTTAGACGCACTTAGCTTTGTAAAAGAATATACTGTGTATTCAACAAGTGTATTAGCATACGGCACATGTGTAGTTATCACTAAGTTGTCAAAGTGAATGGTGTTTAATACCTGTGAAACAAGTGTATAAAATAGTGCAAAACTAACAAGGATAAGGGCTCAACGATTAACGTCGGCGACCTGCCTGGAACGTGTAGAATTGATTACATCGCGGCGCAGAGTGGATTCAACATGCAAGTAAATAATAAAATGAACACTTATTGTACTATTGTCTATTAAATTTAAATGTATGTAACTCATACTTGGTGACTCAATTAGTCAAAGAATTCATAGCCAAGAAATAAGCACAAACAAATTTTATAGCAAACTTATTAAAGGTAATGATCTACAAATTTTGTAATATGTAAATACAAATTAGTTATTAAAAACTTAATTAATAACAGTCAAATTGTGTTTATTTATTACTGGCGCCCTGGGATAATTTTTAAGAGTCGGTACACTAAAGTAATTGTTACATTCTGTTGCTGATAATTAGTATGTTATAAATATTAATATTGTCATTGGGTAAATTAGCTTGATAAACTCTTACTTTTCACATGCTCGTAGGCCGAGTGTAGTATGTATAATAGTAACGTGAACTTTTATTAAGGCCTATTTAAAAGTGTATTACATTCTGTCGCCCGGAACGTGGGACTATTGAGTCACTAATAGAATAGTAAAATAAAAATAAAATAGAATTAAGAATAACGATAATATAAGATATAGTTGTATGATTACGCGGAGTAAGAGTAGGAAAAACATTAACACACAGAACAACACGCACGGAGAAAACAATAACATGAATACAGAAACAACATCCCACGGTAACGAAATGGACTCCGATGTAAGCAATCATCTAGGAGATTCGCAGACGATCGCACACATTTCAATGGGGAATGAAGAGTCAAGGACGCGGGGACTGAACGAAGAAAATGCAGAAACACAACATATTACACAAGAAACACTAGTAGAGGTTAGAGAGAGACCAATATATCAGACATTACCAGAGAAAAACAAAGACACCGATATATGTACAATACTCCAACAACTAGTACAACAAACACAACGAATTGAACAACAATCGAAAGAAACAAAAGAACAACTATTACAACAAACACAACGACTTGAACAACAATCGAAAGAAACAAAAGAACAAATAAAAGAACTGGCGGAAAAAAACAACACAACAGCTAACACGACAAGCGACACAACACAAACAACAAATGCAACAATTATCAGAGCAGATGCACAAACAAAATATGGAACTAAGAAACGAAGTATTCACGCAACTCAATCAAGAGAGAGCAAATAACCAAAAAATTCTCCAGGAGTTTAGAGTAGATATTGATAATAAGATCGAAGAAAATTGTGTTAAGATTAGTACCGAAATTAGTGCCAATACAAAACAACAAATTAAAGAACTTGACGAAAAATACAATAATAATTTTGAAATAATTATTGAAACAGTAAGTGTAAACAATCAAAGATGTGCAGATAACACGGCAGCTATAAATGAATTAAAGGTTGAAAAACTGAAAGAGTTGGAAACTAAAATCAACAGCAAGTCTGACGAGACACACCTTAAATTACAACAAATACAACAGGAAGTACGAACTAAACTAGCGTCAATAAGCAATACACCATGTAATCGGAGCATGACAAACGAACAGGTGAAGGACATAAAATATAATGGCACGGGTGATTTCCCGATGGAATTTATTAAAGAATTGAATGAAATATTCAGAGAACATTATCAAGATGCTGGAAACATCAAGTGGATAGCAAGACATCTTGAAGGAGAGGCAGCAGTGTGGTGGAGGTTAGTAAAAGATAACATTAACAATTTTGTGGACTTTACTGACGCATTTATAAGTAAATATTGGAATGACGTCATTCAAGAGAGAGTACGCAATGAACTGGAATTCGGAAGGTATCACGCCGAGAATGGAATGAACATGATCCAGTATTTAGAGCGTAAACTGTTAGAAAACCGTCAATTAATTCCGCCAATACCTGATAAGTATTTAATTAGAAAAATTACTAAACATTATCCGCATGAAATAAGAGTTGCGATAATTACTCGTGGTGTAGTGACAATCAATGAATTCGAGCAGGTCTTGTTAGAATTTATGAGTCTGAGAAGTGACACCAGAGAGGTGAGCCGAGGGTACTATGACGGACGGCGAGATCGTAAATCATGGACGAGGGTTGAAGAGGAGAGAGAGCGACCAGCTGAGCACGGGCGCACAAATGAAAGTGAAAGTAGGCCAGTCACTTCACACTACCCCAAACGAACAAACAAGTTTAAAAATGAGAACGAACCTATTCCATCGACCAGCGGTGTGAACGGTAACAAAGTTAATACCGTTATGCCAAAAAACTAGCTAAGTTCTGTAAATATGAAGTAGACTTAAGTAATATTAGTAAATATATTAACACTACTTTTCTAGATTTAAGAGATGATTTAATGGATGATGATGATGTCAACATAATATGTAAAGTTAATGAATGTCCGGAAGTAAGTGTCTCGTTGAACGGTGTGTCTACATGCGCCTTATTGGACACCGGGAGCCAATTAAACGCTGTCTCAGAACAATGGTTTAAAGACAATAAAAAGGAATTGGGTGATCTAGAAATGTTAAAATTGTCGAATACCGTAATTAAGGGTGCAACCGGCAATAAGTAAAAAAGGGTTACACAACAAATCCTATTAACTGTCCAAATCGAAAGTTTAAGAGTCGATAGTGTCTTCGTAGTTGTTCCAGAATTAATAAAAGATTGTATCTTAGGCATAGGGTTATTGGAAGAAAATGGGTGTGTGATCGACCTGAACAACAAACGATTAATCATTCAGGGAGACCAAAACCAGGAAGGAACTACAGCGGAGATACTACGAGTAGAACTCGCATCTGCCGATGAAGAGATCGAAGAATTGATTGGACAGAAGGTACAAACTATCACAGACATAACCGAAGCTGAACGGAGCGAGCTAAAGCATATTTTGATGGATAATAAAATGGTATTCCGGGATACGCCAGGTAGGATTAACTCGTATCAACATAAATTCGAAGTCACCGATCGGACACCCTACTGTCAGAAAGGTTGGCCGATTCCGATGAGATACAAGGAAGCAGTGAAGGCAGAAATCCAGAAAATGGAGGCGCATGGTGTTATTGAAAGGGCCCAGAGTCCATACGTCAACCCTATGGTTACTGTCGTAAAGAAAGACCAGGCGGTTAGATTATGTTTGGACGCCCGTAAGCTGAATTCAGTAACAGTTCCAGACCATGAGGGAGCCATTCCAATTAACGAGATCCTGGCAAAATGTGGTAACATTAAGGTCATGTCCACAATTGACCTCCGTAGCTCATTTTGGCAAATCCCATTGCATCAGGAATGTAGAGATTTTACTGGGTTTTTGTACGAAGGCAAGTGCTATCGGTACACAGTGACGCCGTTCGGATTGAAGACTAGCCTAGCAAGTTTAACACGTGGTTTGGACCGAGTATTGTCGGAAGAAGTGAAGGCATTTACGATCTTATATGTAGATGACTGCTTATGTATCTCGGATAGCGTGGAAGAGCACCTACGGCACTTAAAATTATTATTACGTGACATCAAACAAGCTAATTTAACTGTCAACTTTAAAAAATCGCAGCTGTTTCGTAAAGAGATTGATTACCTGGGATATCGCTTAACAACAGAGGGTATTACCGCCGCACCAGATAAGATTAGAGCCATTCAGGAATTTCGAAAGCCAAAGAATCAAAAACAACTTAAAGGATTTCTGGGCTTAACCAATTTTTACAACCGATTCACCAATAAATACGCCGAAGCGACGCAACCGTTGTTAAACTTATTAAAAAAGAATACCACGTTTAAATGGACAAAGGAAATGGATCAGCATTTTGAGAGAGTCAAGGAATTATTCATCGAATCAGTGGTTCTTAAGCATCCTGACCCCAACAAGCGTTTCTACCTACAGACGGATGCGAGTCGTTATGCGCTAGGAGGCCAGCTTTACCAGCTAGACGAGAATAACGACATTGGAGTAGTCGCATACACAAGCCGCGTGGTACGGGGAGCTGAGCGTAATTACTTCACCACAGAATTAGAGCTACTGAATGTTGTATACTGTTTGCAAAAATTTAGGACCTACGTACTGGGTAAGCCTTTTACAATCATTACTGACAATAAGGCGTTAATATTCATAAAAAAGTGCCACCTAAATAACTCCCGCATAACGCGATGGATTCTCGCTATACAGGAGTATGATTTCGACATCATTCACTGCAAAGGGCGAGATAACATCGTGGCGGACATCCTGAGCAGGCATCCTGAAGACATGGACGAGGAACAACCAATCGATCGAACCGAGGAGTTAGAGATCAATCTTATCAACATCCGCATCAGTAAGGAGGCTAAGGAGCAGCTCAAGAATATAAGAAGTTATCAACTAGCCGACATGAAATTGAAGCGAATTATCGACGTAATACGAGCCAATAAACAACATAAACTTGCCCAAAAATACAGTTGGCACAATGAAAAAAATTATACAGAAGCGAAAAAGGGATATGGGAACTTATGTTGACCAATGAACTTTGCCACAATATGATTGCTGAACTACATCAGGCATACAGTCATGTGGGAAATCGTCGTACATATCAACTGTTCAAAGAAAATTTCACGGGGAACTCAGTTAATAAGATTACCAAATTAATTACGAAAACTTGTCAAATATGCCAGAAAAGCAAGGACCATTTTAAACGAATGGTAGGCGAAACGCAGCCTGTCATACCCCAAAACAAGAGTGAACTAGTTAGTATTGACTACTATGGACCATTACCGGTATCCACGGGCAAGGTCAGGTACATACTCACTGTGATTGACAACTTCACCAAATATGTAAAATTATATAAATTAAGGCAAGCCACCACGACCGCCACTATAAATAAAATTAAATTGTATTGTGAAGAAATGGGAAGGCCATCAGCAGTACTGACTGACAACGGTACACAGTTCACCAGTCAACGATGGTTCAGAGCATTGACGGAGATGGGTATTAAACCAAAATATAGCGCTATTCGCAATCCGTGCACTAATTTGGCCGAAAGGGTCAATCGACAATTAGGCAACATGTTTAGGGCATTGACCTCCGAAAGACACACAAAGTGGGCACAATTTCTTAATCTAGTTGAAGCATGTATAAATCAAACATACCATGAGACAATTGAAACCACCCCGTACGAGGCACTCTGGGGAAGAAAACCGGAGCGGGACTGGACCAAATATCTTGACAAGGAAATGATGCCGACAAGCCAACCAATTACTTATCATAATATTTACTTACGCATAAAAGAAAAGGGAGAAAAAAGGACAAATCGAATCAACGCTGCTCATCAGATTTCAAAATTCCAAATAGGAGATAAGGTGTTGCTACGCGCGTATCCAATCTCAGATATTAACAAGAAGATAATAGGGAAATTTTGCAATTTATTTGAAGGACCATATAAAATAACAAAGGAACTCGGAACAGCAACCTACCAGCTAGAAGACGCACGACGACCAGGATGTATCAGAGGAAATTTTAATATACGACAATTAAAACCGTATTATGAGCAAAGACCCATTACTACACACACGAACACTGATACTACATAGATACTAAACAGATTGTAATAGCACACAACGTCTACATATGTAATAATTGTAAGATTCGAATACTAGTGTAATAAATAAGATAATCATTGTTAATTATTAAATTGTATAAGAATTCCAAAAGATATTAGCGTAGTTATTATGAATGTACTACATTGTAAGAGCAAGTTAAGGGAAGTAGAACATAAACAGATGTTAGGGCAAAATGTCATTGTAACATGTGTTGAGATGAAAGGGAGAGTAAAGGAAAATATTTTAAAAGTAGTTGTTTGACCAGTTTGTCAAGGGTGGGACGGAGAGTCTGTATGTAAACAAACCTTGAAATGCCGTTGACACTTAGGGTAACAACAGATTGTAAACTAACTAATATTGCCATGTTATGTTAAATAAATTAAGAGTAATTAATATAATGTGATGTACAAACAAATTTAGATTATAGCAAGGGTTAAACAAATTATTGTTAGTAATATAAAATTTTAGCAGGGGATTAGGGACGCATCAATAGAATCAATCCCAAATTCTATTAAAATTTTGATATGATTCTATCGGGGGACGATATCACGGAAAATTGTATTCTCAACAATTTTACGGGGACAAAGTCATATGGTACCCAGGGAGAAATGTAAATTTATAGAAAGCGGTGGTTTTCTTTAGAAGTAAGAAAACATTAAAATATGTAGTAAAGAGCGATAGCTATTCAAAAGACGACCTTGCGTTGACGCCAGTAAGTCGGCTAAGAATTTATATTTTGTCACGGACGGGTCGGACCTTCATAAAACTGTATTGTTTACTAGGGTGTAAGAAACATTTACTAAGGTTGTAAAAGTTAAGTGCACCTAACAAAAGAGAGCGTATGTGTGAAATGGAAGGTGACGCGAAGTTTCATACCACGTGTTCACGCGCATTTTGTGGACGAATAGCGGATAGCATCATTTTTTGCGCGGGCTGTTCCGTTAAACAGATTGGGTAGTTTTGAATTTAGCGGTAAGTCAGACCAATAGGCGTGTAGTTTGTCGATATTGAGTGAGGGTAGTTTTAGCGAAATATAAAAATACGGAGTGTAAGAAGTTAGGGTAGTCAACGGAGAGATTACAGATATTAGACTCGTATTAGTTGCAATAATAATTTCTCAGTAATTTGGTTAAGTATATTTCAATCGCCACGTAAGTCAGTCACGGCAACGCGATATTAAGTATTGTGAAAGCTACATATTATAAACATTTAATAATCGTTTACAAGAATAACGTGCAGAGAAATTAGAGAAGATAAGTTAAAATCGGGTCACATATCCAAGTTTTACTTAACACAGCATCAATCGTTAAATCGAAATACATTGCGATTTAAATGTGTCAACGTCATGGTGCGGGACGGTCGATCAATAAGCAGTTATTAATCTGGTGTTAGACGCACTTAGCTTTGTAAAAGAATATACTGTGTATTCAACAAGTGTATTAGCATACGGCACATGTGTAGTTATCACTAAGTTGTCAAAGTGAATGGTGTTTAATACCTGTGAAACAAGTGTATAAAATAGTGCAAAACTAACAAGGATAAGGGCTCAACGATTAACGTCGGCGACCTGCCTGGAACGTGTAGAATTGATTACATCGCGGCGCAGAGTGGATTCAACATGCAAGTAAATAATAAAATGAACACTTATTGTACTATTGTCTATTAAATTTAAATGTATGTAACTCATACTTGGTGACTCAATTAGTCAAAGAATTCATAGCCAAGAAATAAGCACAAACAAATTTTATAGCAAACTTATTAAAGGTAATGATCTACAAATTTTGTAATATGTAAATACAAATTAGTTATTAAAAACTTAATTAATAACAGTCAAATTGTGTTTATTTATTACTGGCGCCCTAGGATAATTTTTAAGAGTCGGTACACTAAAGTAATTGTTACATTCTGTTGCTGATAATTAGTATGTTATAAATATTAATATTGTCATTGGGTAAATTAGCTTGATAAACTCTTACTTTTCACATGCTCGTAGGCCGAGTGTAGTATGTATAATAGTAACGTGAACTTTTATTAAGGCCTATTTAAAAGTGTATTACAGAAGTCACTCATGGACCCTCAGCATCTTGCAGAGGGTTCATTCCCTAAAGACGAAAATTCTGTCTATGAATCATTCCTCTGTAAACACGCGCAGTTTCACTGCCCAGCGATCCACAGGAAGCAAATCGCTATCCACGCTGGACACTTTTTCGGCTTGCACGCGTTATGTTGGTATGGGTTTCGGCACGTTCCATTTAAAAAGCGTGCAAATGTAAGAAAATAAACATGAATGAGGCCAGAAATAACGCAAATTGTGTGTGTGTGTGTGTGTGTGTGTCTTCCCTGCCCTTTTATTGCGGTAGTCATAATAATAAAATGGAAACGTAAACATTACATAACTGAGATATGCTTCCCTGCCACGAACGATATATTTTCTCTCGTACATGATTTACATTAAAATGAAAAAATTATAATTTTTTTGCCTGGCAACAAAATTATTTTATTTTTAACAATTACCATTGTTTGAAAAAGTATAAATGAATTTTCAAGTACTTTACTGTTGTTAAAACGTAAAAGGTTGCAGGTAAACTACCCCTTCCCCTTAACCGATCTTCACCAAAATCAAAAGGCCTTGGAGTTCTGTACAATTCACGGATGTATGCAAAAAAAATTTGATTCTGTTTGAATATGCGGCAGTTATCGGCCATCATAGAAAAAATGACCCTTGTTAAAACATAAAATGTTGCAGGTAAACTACCCCTTTCCCTCAACCGATCTTCACCAAAAACAATAGGTCGTGAGTACTCTACAAATCAGGGCTGTATGCAAAAAATTATTTGATTTTGTTTGAATTTGCGGCTGTTATCGTTTGCCATAGAAACACACACACACACACACACACACACACACACACACACACACACACACACACACACACACACACACACACACACACACACACACACACACACACACACACACACACACACACACACACACACACACACACACACACACACACACACACACACACACACACACACACACACACACACACACACACACACACACACACACACACACACACACACACACATTTCGAAAAACGACTTTTTTTCATGTTTTGAGTGTAGTACAATCAGAATCTGCAGTAATATCGAACACGATTTTTTTTGCCATCACCATACTTCCATTTCCTTAAGGATCGGTATGGAGAACCATACATGACTTCCATGTTCTAAGATTTATATTTAAAATCATATTCGAAATGAAATATTTCCATTGAAACTACGTCTTTCTACTTATTGCTTCAGCCTTAACCACAGTACTATGGTCACTAACGTATACCACCTCATGTTTACGCACTCGATTTTCACCGGTGATGGCAGTCGATGGCACTGCCAAAAAGTCTGGTTTTACAGAAAACATTGGACTACGGCTAAAGAGCCCGGGAAGCAATTTTAACAACAAACTACTTCTTTGTTGCCGATAATGTAGTACACAAAAAAAAATTCTACCCTCCACCTTCAACTATAATTTTTAATAATAGAAAATTACCCCCACCCCGTTCACCTAACTTCTTCATTTATAGATATTTCAGCTACGTTTCTACAGTGGATTACTATGAGCTTCTTATCAGGATACTTTATTTATCAAAATTAAGTACTTTACTCTTGTTAAATCATAAAATGTTTCAGGTAAACTACCCCTTTCTCTTAACCGACCTTCTCCAAAATCAACAGACCTTCCGTCCTCTACAATTCAGGGAAGCATGCAAAAAAATATTTGATTCTGTTTGAATGTGCGGCACTTATCGTTCGTCATGGAAACATTTCTCTTGTTACAACATAAAATGTTGCTGGTAAACTACCCCTTTCCCTTAACCGATCTTCACCAAAATCAATAGACCTTGAGCTCTCTGCAACTCAGGAAAGGGTGCAAAAAATTATTTGATTCTCATTGAATTTTCGGCAGTTATCGTTCGTCATATAAAAAAATTACCCTTGTTAAAACATAAAATGTTGCTGGTAAACTACCCCTTTCCCTTAACCGATCTTCACCGACACCAATAGGTATTGAGAACTCTACAATACAGGGCTGTATGCAAAACATCATTTGATTCTGTTTGAATTTGCGGCTGTTATCGTTTACTATAGGAAAAAATTACCCTTGATAAAAAACCGTTGCAGGTAAACTACCCCTTTCCCTTAACCGATCTTCACCAAAAACGACAGGTCTTGGGTACGCTACAATTCAGGCCTGTATGCAAATAATTATTTGATTCTGTTTGAATTTGCGGCTGTTATCGTTTGCCATAGAAAACACCCTTGATAAAACATAAAACGTTGCTGGTAAACTACCCTATTCCATTAACCGATCTTCACCAAAAACAATAGGTCTTGAGAACTCTACAATTCAGGGCTGTATGCAAAACATTAGTATATTCTGTTTTAATGTACGGCAGTTATCGTTCGTCATAGAAAAAATACCATTGTTAAAACATACAACGTTGCAGGTAAACTACCCCTTTCCCTTAACTGATCTTCAACAAAATCAACAGACCTTGAGTTCTGTATAATTCAAAAAGGTATGCAGATGAGTAGTCGATTCTGTTTTAATGTACGGCAGTTATCGTTCGTCAAAATTACCCTTGATAAAACATAAAATGTTGCTGGTAAACAACCCTATTCCCTTAACCGATCTTCACCAAAACCAACAGGTCTTGAGAACTCTACATTTCAGGGCTGTATGCAAAATATTATATGATTCTGTTTGAATTTGCGGCTGTTATCGTTTGCCATATAAAATACCCTTGATAAAACAAAAAAACGTGTCAGGTAAACTACCTCTTTCCCTTAACCGATCTTCACCAAAAACAATAGGTTTAGTACTCAACTAAACAGGACAGTATGCAAAAACGTATTTGATTGTGTTTGAATTTGCGGCTCTTATCGTTTGCCATAGAAAATACCCTTTAAAAACATAAAACGTCGCAGGTAAACTACCCCTTTCCCTTAACCGATCTTCACCAACACTAATAGGTATTGAGAACTCTACAATTCAGGGCAGTATGCAAAACATTATTTGATTATGTTTGAATTTGCGGCTGTTATCGTTTTCCATACAAAATACCGTTGATAAAACAAAAAACGTGGCAGGTAAACTACCCCTTTCCCTTAAACGATCTTCACCAAAAACAATAGGTCTTTAGTACTCAACTAAACAGGACAGTATGCAAAAACGTATTTGATTGTGTTTGAATTTGCGGCTCTTATCGTTTGCCATAGAAAATACCCTTTTAAAACATAAAACGTTGCAGGTAAACTACCCCTTTCCCTTAACCGATCTTCACCAACACCAATAGGTATTGAGAACTCTACAATACAGGGCTGTATGCAAAACATCATTTGATTCTGTTTCAATTTGCGGCTGTTATCGTTTACCATAGAAAAAAATTACCCTTGATAAAAAACCGTTGCCGGTAAACTACCCCTTTCCCTTAACCGATCTTTACCAAAAACGACAGGTCTTGTGAACTCTGCAATTCAGGGGTGTATGCAAAATATTATATGATTTTGTTTGAATTTGCGGCTGTTATCGTTTGCCATACAAAATACTGTTGATAAAACAAAAAACGTGGCTGGTAAACTACCCCTTTCCCTTAAACGATCTTCACCAAAAACAATAGGTCTTTAGTACTCAAGAAAGCAGGGCTGTATGCAAAAACTTATTTGATTCTGTTTGAATTTGCGGCTTTTATCGTTTGCCATAGAAAATACCCTTTGAAACATAAAACGTTGCAGGTAAACTACCCATTTCCCTTAACCGATCTTCACCAAAAACAAAGGGTCTTGAGAACTCTACAATTCAGGGCAGTATGCAAAACATTATTTGATTATGTTTGAATTTGCGGCTGTTATCGTTTGCCATAGAAAATACCCTTGTTAAAACATAAAACGTTGCAGGTAAACTACCCCTTTCCCTTAACCGATCTTTACAAAAATCAACAGATCTTGAGAACTCTACAATGCAGGGTAGTATGCGAAACATTATTTGATTCTGTTTGAATTTGCGGCTGTTATCGTTTGCCAAACAAACAAAATTACCCTTGATAAAAAAAAACCGTTGAAGGTAAACTACCCCTTTCCCTCAACCGATCTTCACTAAAAACAATAGGTCGCGAGTACTCTACAAATCAGGGCTGTATGCAAAAAATTATTTGATTCTGTTTGAATTTGTGGCTGTTATCGTTTGCCATAGAAAAAAAATCTACACACAGACACACACACAGACACTTTTCGAAAAATGACTTTTTTCCATGTTTTGAGTGTAGTACAATCATATTCTGCAATAATCTCGAACACGATTTTTTTTGCCATCACCATACTTCCATTTCCTTAAGGAACATGGAAGTAAAATTACCCTTGATAAAAAAAAAACTGTTTCTGGTAAACAACCCCTTTCCCTCAACTGATCTTCACCAAAAACAATAGGTCGTGAGTACTCTACAAATCAGGGCTGTATGCAAAAAATTATTTGATTCTGTTTGAATTTGCGGCTGCTATCGTTTGCCATAGAGAAAATCTACAGATAGACACACAGACACTTTTTGAAAAACGACTTTTTTTCATGTTTTGAGTTTAGTACAATCAGAATCTGCAATAATCTCGAACACGATTTTTTTTCCCATCACCATACTTCCATTTCCTTAAGAAATATGGAAGTAAAATATCGGTATGGAGAACCATACATGACTTCCATGTTCTAAGATTTATATTTAAAATCATATTCGAAATGAAATATTTCCATAGAAACTACGTATTTCTACTTATTGCTTCAGCATTAACCACAGTACTGTGCTCACTAACGTATACCACCACCACCTCACGTTTTCGCACTCGATTTTCACCGATGATGGCAGTCGATGGTACTGCCGAAAAGTCTGGTTTTGCAGAAAACATTGGACTACGTCTAAAGAGCCCGGGAAGCAATTTTAACAAAAAACTACTTCTTTGTTGCCGATAACGTAGTACACATATAAAAAATTCTCCCCTCCACCTTCAACTATAATTTTTAATAATAGAAAATTACCCCCACCCCGTTCACCTAACTTCTTCATTTATAGATATTTCATCTACGTTTCTACAGTGGATTACTATGAGCTTCTTATCAGGATACTTTATTTATAAAAATTAAGTACTTTACTCTGGTTAAATCATAAAATGTTTCAGGTAAACTACCCCTTTCTCTTAACCGATCTTCTCCAAAATCAACAGACCTTCCGCCCTCTACAATTCAGGGAAGCATGCAAAAAAATATTTGATTCTGTTTGAATGTGCGGCAGTTATCGTTCGTCATGGAAACGTTTCTCTTGTTACAACATAAAATGTTGCAGGTAAACTACCCCTTTCCCTTAACCGATCTTCACCAAAATCAATAGACCTTGAGCTCTCTGCAACTCAGGGGGTGCAAAAAATTATTTGATTCTCATTGAATTTTCGGCAGTTATCGTTCGTCATAAAAAAATTACCCTTTTTGAACATAAAACGTTGCTGATAAACTACCCCTTCCCTTAACCGATCTTCAACAAAATCAACAGACCTTGAGTTCTCTTTAGTTCAAAAAGGTATGCAAAAACCTAGTTGATTCTGTTTGAATTTACGGCAGTTATCGTTCGTCATATAAAAAATTACCCTTGTTAAAACATAAAATGTTGCTGGTAAACTACCCCTTTCCCTTAACCGATCTTCACCAACACCAATACGTATTGAGAACTCTACAATACAGGGCTGTATGCAAAACATAATTTGATTCTGTTTGAATTTGCGGCTGTTATCGTTTACTATAGAAAAAAATTACCCTTGATAAAAAACCGTTGCAGGTAAACTACCCCTTTCCCTTAACCGATCTTCACCAACACCAATATGTATTGAGAACTCTACAATTCAGGCCTGTATGCAAACAATTATTTGATTCTGTTTGAATTTGCGGCTGTTATCGTTTGCCATAGAAAACACCCTTGATAAAACATAAAACGTTGCTGGTAAACTACCCTATTCCATTAACCGATCTTCACCAAAAACAATAGGTCTTGAGAACTCTACAATTCAGGGCTGTATGCAAAACATTAGTTGATTCTCTTTGAATTTACGGCAGTTATCGTTCGTCATAGAAAAAATACCCTTGTTAAAACATAAAACGTTGCAGGTAAACTACCCCTTTCCCTTAACCGATCTTCAACAAAATCAACAGACCTGGAGTTCTGTATAATTCAAAAGGTATGCAGAAGAGTAGTTGATTCTGTTTTAATGTACGGCAGTTATCGTTCGTCAAAAAAAAAATTACCCTTGATAAAACATAAAATGTTGCTGGTAAACAACCCTATTCCCTTAACCGATCTTCACCAAAACCAACAGGTCTTGAGAACTCTACATTTCAGGGCTGTATGCAAAATATTATATGATTCTGTTTGAATTTGCGGCTGTTATCATTTGCCATATAAAATACCCTTGATAAAACAAAAAACGTGTCAGGTAAACTACCCCTTTCCCGTAACCGATCTTCACCAAAAACAATAGGTCTTTAGTACTCAGCAATACAGGGCTGTATGCAAAGACGTATTTGATTCTGTTTGAATTTGCGGCTCGTATCGTTTGCCATATAAAATACCCTTGATAAAACAAAAAACGTGTCAGGTAAACTACCCCTTTCCCTTAACCGATCTTCACCAACACCAATAGGTATTGAGAACTCTACAATACAGGGCTGTATGCAAAACATCATTTGATTCTGTTTGAATTTGCGGCTGTTATCGTTTGCCATAGAAAATACCCTTGTTAAAACATAAAACGTTGCAGGTAAACTACCCCTTTCCCTTAACCGATCTTTACCAAAATCAACAGATCCTGAGAGCTCTACAATTCAGGGCTGTATGCGAAATATTATTTGATTCTGTTTGAATTTGCGGCTGTTATTGTTTGCCAAACAAACAAAATTACCCTTGATAAAAAAAACCGTTGCGGGTAAACTACCCCTTTCCCTCAACCGATCTTCACCAAAAACAATAGGTCGCGAGTACTCTACAAATCAGGACTGTATGCAGAAAATTATTTGATTCTGTTTGAATTTGCGGCTGTTATCGTTTGCCATAGAAAAAAAATCTATAGACACACAGACACTTTTCGAAAAATGACTTTTTTTTATGTTTTGAGTGTAGTACAATCAGAATCTGCAATAATCTCGAACACGATTTTTTTTGCCATCACCATACTTCCATTTCCTTAAGGAACATGGAAGTAAAATTACCCTTGATAAAAAAAAAAAACGTTGCAGGAACCGATCTTCACCAAAAACAATAGGTCGTGAGTACTCTACAAATCAGAGCTGTACGCAAAAAATTATTTGATTCTGTTTGAATTTGCGGCAGTTATCGTTTGCCATAGAAAAAAAATCTACAGACAGACAGACAGAGAGATAGACACACAGACACACACACACAGACACTATTTGAAAAACGATTTTTTTTCGTGTTTTGAGTGTAGTACAATCAGAATCTGCAATAATCTCGAACACGATTTTTTTTGCCATCACCATACTTCCATTTCCTTAAGGAACATGGAAGTAAAATCAATTAATGTTTTTTGCAAATATTAAAAAAAAAAATTTAGCAAAAATGTGCATTGAATATCCAAAATTATCTTTAAGTCGGCTTTTTCTTACCTCTGTAAGAAAAATATTGACTGAAATATTGTTATTTCAAACAAAGCAATTTTTCACTCTATTTCAAAAATCACAGCTTTTTCGTTTATAAATTATATTTACAGTAAAAGAAGTAGGCAGAAAATAATTATATTCATCTTGAAGGTCTTGAAGTTACCTTTTATTTGTTTTACCTGTGTGTTTACTTGTTATTTATGTGTGATAAAAATTAACTGAGATACTTCATATGTTAGGGATGTGTATAGTCTTCAAAGTGTTGAATCATCACTAACTATAAAATTACAGATTCAGAATCTTCAAATTGACATAGTTATATTAATTTTTACTTGTAGGCAGAAGTAAAAAACCAAATTATAGCTTCTTATTTTCTTACCTTTGTTAGGTCCGTCTTGTGACTTTTATCTTTAGAATAATATTAGCGTGACGCGTTTCAGGTCATCTGACCCATCCTCAGACACTTGCTCGAAAAGAGGTCGTCATATATTAAAATCCAATTAAAATATAAGAAATTAAAATACGTGACTTGGACCGTTAACAAACAAAAATGTTTCAAATTATAGCTCTTTTTTATAAACATTCAGTAGCCATAAACTATTTTTGCCTGATATTATTAATTTTTAAATTATTATTTAAAATGCAATTAATATATATAGGTTATTTGGGGCACAAAAATGTTTAAATGGTGATTTCTTGATCAATTTTATTGTATAGGAGAGCAGAAAAACAAATTATAGGAAATTTTATAAGTTTTAAAGAAGAATTAGTGCATTGTTTTGTTAAAATGTGTAGTTTTTAAGTTATTTGCAAAAAACAAATTTGGAATTGTGGATTCATGAAAGGGCATGAAAAGTGTTTATTTTTAGAAAGTATCAGTCGATTTTTGTCAAATGAAAATTTAAAACAAAAGAACAAATTGTTAAAAATTGTGTGTGCTTTAAAAAAGGGTGATGCATTTTTGGTGAAATGTATATTTTTTTAGATATTCACAAATAACCCCACATTTATCCCTTTTTGTCCCAATGAAAATACTCTGCCCTCAGTCAAACTCTCAACTTAATGTGTTTTAAAATATTATGTAGATAACATCTATCCAATCTTCAATTTGACTAAGGAACCTCTCTTTTATATTGAAATTGTTGTCCATTTTTTGTATACTAAATATAAATGTGGTATTTGAATAACCTACAGATATTTAAGTGCCTACAGATATTTAAATACTTCTTTGTGATTTCATAAAAAGAGAGAGGATTGATTTTGTTGAACTTTTGACTTTTTAAGATGCAAAAATATGCCAGGTAGTTATACCTGTGTGTGCGCTGAGGGATTAGTTGGTGATCCAGTTCGAGCAGGGTGTAGGAAACCTGGTGATTGTTTTACTGATGAAGATTGTCCAGAAAATGCTGCTTGTATTGACAATCGTTGTAGAAATCCTTGTGACTCTCCTACTGCTTGTGGAATCAATGCTGAATGTCAGGCTGTTGTCCATACACCACAATGCCGTTGTCCTGCCAGAACAAAAGGAGATGCAAAGGTAAAATGAACATCCTAAGTACAATATATTTAGTATATGTATATATATAATATTTAATTTTTATGATGAATTTACCTCAAGATATAACTTTTCTTATTAGGAACATGTTTCGAGAACCCGTGTGTTCTCATCCTCAGCCTTCGTGATTTTGCATCTGGTGAAGTATTTATGTGTTGGCTGGATGTTATTGTGGTTTCTTGTTGGTCTCTGGTATTTTAAAGTGGTATTATTGTGTGTGATTGTGGTGTATGTGTTAGTATTTTGTGTATTTTCGATGTTGAAACAAACTAATACCTGAACAAATACAAATCAATACAAGACACAATTTTCAAAGCACTTAGCATCGAAAATACACAAAATACTAATACATACACCACGCAATAATACCACTTTAAAATACCAGAGATCAACAAGAAACCACAATAACGACCAGCCAACACACAAATACTTCACCAGACACAAAATCATGAAGGCTGAGGATGAGAACACAATGGTTCTAGAAACATGTTCCTAATAAAGAAAGAATATCTTGAGGTAAATTCATCATACAAATTAAATATAATATATACATCAAGAAACGGACTGTAGCAAAAAGTGTTTGAATATATATATCTTATATACTTATTTTTCAAAGGAAAACTACCTGTCAGAATAATTTGTAACTATATATTGTACTGCTGTAAATTGTTACAGTACATAAACCTTGATAAACTATCTGAAAATTGTGAAGTTTTTAAAAAGGTTAGGTTAGAGAGAGGCAAGAAGGCTTTCAGCCATGTTGTATTGGGTGAAATGTCAAATTATAGTAGAATCATAAATATGGTAAATGATTTAAAATAAAAAGAAAAATGTCATATTAACCAATGTATGTAAATCTCTAAATAATTAACCTAAAATTATGCATGTATTAGTGCAAATAAACAAAACTCAATTCTAATCATAATGTATAAAATGTTGAAGTAGTTTGTAAGAAACAGCAATTAAAGTAATACATAGACATGGTCAACGAATCAAGCATTATGTGAGTTAGGTACTATAATAAATTTTATAAATTATAAACAAGTGTTAAACGTTAACAAAGTGTAAAGTAGGAAAAAGTAATTGTAATTGTGAACATAAAAGTCTATGCTTCAGACAAAAATAAGAATTTGAAAACTTATAGCATAAAACAAAGCCAAAGGAAGAATAAGAAATTGGTTTTCTAACAATGAGAAGTGGAAGAGTGCCATGTATTAGTGAAAGAAATATTAAATAATTATTAATAATTGTAAAGTTAATCATCCAAAATAAAGAAGAACAGTTGTAGTGAATAATAATAGTGTTTAAAAGGTTAAACAAAAATAATTTTTAAGAAAATGTAATTAACAACGTACAAAGGAAATAATTAAGACGAAGTGTACTTACCAGCATACAATAGAAAGCCTGGTAAGAAATATTTAACCAAGTAATATTACAAAGAATATGTTCCAAGGAAAAAGAGTAATATTATATTTATTACATTTAAAACACATTCATTCAAGATAACCGTACTAGATGGTAAACCCAACACTAGAACAGTGATAGTTTGTCTCATAAGTAAGTGATAAAACTGAACATTTTAAATAGTATATGTTAACGAGTGACATTAACCATGTTGATTTTCAAATAGTACCTACATCTTAAAGCAAAACCATACAAAACAAACATTCATGATTAAACTGTAATTGGAAAGAATTATTGGCTTGGCATCCTTTTTGGTGTTGACCATTACATCAGAATTTGATGTTGGCAAGATGGCAATTCTGCCCACAACTTTTAAAACATTTTGAACAGACTGAACAATAATAAAGTGTTATAGCAATTTAAATAATATATAAATGAATTGAATTGTAGTAATTGTTTGTTTGTAAATGTTTATTTTGTTAAATGTGCTACATACTGTATGGTTGAGAATCTACATGTGGGTGCTCCAAAAAATAAAAACCCAATTCACATTGAGCATTATGTTTGATTTCAGACAGTAGTGAAAGTAGTAGTAGCACAATATATAATGTATAATATGTGTGTGTGTGTGTGTGTATGTGTGTGTGTACACACGGAATGTATCTTACACACACACATACACACATGTATAATGAACTTTTTAACAATAAATTTTTATTATAATTTCTAATGATTTTTATATTATAGGTTGAATGTATTCTACTTGAATGTGAATACAGTCTGGATTGTTCAGCTTCCCAAATATGTATTAACAACAAATGTAAGGACCCATGTTCAGTTGGTAATGTGTGTGGAAATAATGCGCTATGCACCTCTTCAAATCATGTAGCAGTATGTGGCTGTCAAGCTGGTTACACAGGAGATCCTCGTTTAGGATGTGTACCTCTTCAGTACTGTAAAAGTGATAGCCAGTGTCCATCTGGAACTAAGTGCAGTAATGGAATTTGTCTGTGTAAGTACAAATTTGATATCTCTTCTTACACTGAAATGAAATAGAATTGAATTTAAAAGTAATGTATCATGTTAATTTTATAATTATGTACTTTAAAACAGCTGACCATAATGTGTATTTGTTTCTTTGTTAAATACAGCTGTGTGTACCAGTGTTCGGGAGTGCATTAGTGACCAGGTTTGCCTCGGTAGTGTTTGTCAACCAACTTGTAAAAGCAATAGTTCATGCCCTGACTTTCAGTTCTGTCAGAATGGAATATGTCTTCAAGAAGTCCGTTGCTCATCAGACATGGATTGTGAAGAATCGGAGCAATGCAGATTAAATAACTTTGGACAGGTAAGTAATTTATTCTTTTAATGTAGTCAGATTCAGTTACAATGAAGCTGTTGGGCCTCCAGTAATTATGTTATAGTGAATTTCATTTTAGCAAATGTTTGGCAAATGTTCTGTACAAGTATCTAATATCAAAAATAAGTACAAATGTAATGAACTACATTTTTAGAAATACATACATACTGGAGCATTAAGGGAAACAAGTCATGTCGAATGAAATTGTAAGTGCATGTACTGTGCATATGAAAAGTTTATTATAGAATTTACCTGTTTCTATATAATTAGATGTACATATTTTTTACATCTACTTTTTAATTTTTAAAAAGATAATTTTTAGTGAGATTTTTTTATAATTGCAATATTAAAACAAAAATTTGTATAGAATTTAATGATTGAAATGCCATTTCAAGAATACTTGGTGTATCAAACAGCTGTAAAATTTTAATTACTCATAGAAACAAAACCTGTGGCCTCCTTTATTGCGGACTTCATATAGTTTGTTGTAAATACTCCTATCATATTCAGTATAATTCCATAATCTACCCAACAAGTAGCACAGTTAAACGTTGATTCAACTTTCCTCTCACTGCAGAGATCATCCTGATGGTAAGATCAAACTGATGAAATTGCTGGTGGTAAAAGCACTGAAAATGCCTTTTAAATTAATTTTTAATTATAGTTTTGGTACTATTTATTCTGTAATCATTTACTTGAAATATGAACATAACTTTATAGGCATTTCCAAAATGTCATCTGAAACTATCGATTCCATGGCAAAAGTCATAAACTCATTATATATCATTTAGGCTATAGGATGTAGCTGATTATGGTGTCTTCTTTATTACAGGACCTAAAACATTAGGATATTTTGGCTGAACATTAATAAACCAAGATCATAATAGATAGCTTTTCCTGTGTCCTCTACAAAGCATTGAGAATATTATCAGCCTTTTTGTATAGAATTCATTTATTATTCTTTGCTCTTTAGGAGATTGGTCAAAATAGTTGAAGAAATGTTGTTATTTTTGCTGGAGCACTTCTTATTCTCTAAGAAGAATTTTATTGTACTTTTGTTATGAAATTTGAAAATATTTAGTAAAATTTTTTAAAATTTATTCTATGAAAATTCACATCATGTATCCCTTTTTTGATCCATTGATTTACCAGACAAGATTAGGGTATAAACATAAGCCCAAGAAGAAACTGGAATGCAGGACACATATGGTACAGGAAGTAAAACAGTTACATGCTAAACAAACAAATCATCAACTATTTTACTGAAAAACAACAGGCCTAAAATTTCTTAATGGAATTTGATAAATAGTTAGTTACACAATACTTTACATAGCAGAGTTTAGTACAATTTTTTTTTAAGGCTTGACTTCTTAACCATTGTTAATACTCTTCTGTGAAATTTATGAGCATTATTTATTTTAGGCGGAATGTCGAAGTGTGTGTGAGGGCACACTTTTATGTGGCCGTAATGCTGAGTGTTCTGCTGTTAACCATAAGCCATTATGTACGTGTAAACATGGATATCATGGAAACCCACAAATTGGATGTCATGTGATTGAATGCCATTCTAATGATGACTGCTCGAATGACAAAATGTGTGAAGACCATATGTGCAAGATATCATGTCTGGCGAAAAATCCTTGTGGTGCAAATTCCCTTTGTTCAGCTGAAAACCATGATCAGGTATCAAATCTGTTATATAAGATATAATAGATAAAGATAATATTTTATACAAATATTGTAATTATAAAACTTAAAATACTCTGTGTGTGTATGTGTGCACATGTGTGTGTACGTGAGTGTGCATTCATGCATGTGTGCTCATTCTCAGGTGTTATTTTGATGTAGGTATGTTTAAAATGTGTTAAAAATGAAACTGCCTTTTGGAATTTCTTAAAAGTCAAATTTGTCTTAGCTTTAGGCACTTAAATGTAACTAATTGTTGGTTGTTACATTGGCTTCAAACAGGAACATAATTTTATGGGTATTTCCAAAATGTCCTCTGAAACTACAGATTTCATCCCAAATATCATAAACACGTTGTAAACCGTTTTGGTATAAGAGCGAAGCTGATTATGAGGCCTCCTTTGTTACAGGACTGTTAGGACATTTTGAATGAACATCAATAAACCAAGATCATAATTGGTAGCTTTTCCTATATCCTCTTTCAAAACACCTTGAATATTGTTTTAGCCATGTTAATGTTTGCAGGATTAATACGTATGGTAAAAATAATGGTTTATAAACAAAACGCTCATTCACATATATTTTTTTAGAAGGAAGTTGGGGTAAAAATGTTGCTCTTTTTGGTTATTTCTAACTTTGCTCGATTAAATTGAATGTGATGGCAAATGATTTGGTAGTATATTTTATTTTAGTGTTGTCTGTATCCCAAGTAGTATTGATATTTAAGACATTTATTCATTTCATATCAATGTTTTCTGCTTGCTGGCTTATGTAGCAATTAGACTGGCTGATCAAGCAATTACTTTTGCCATATTGTTTGACATATACATATAAATACTTACTACTTGAACAGAGACTAGTAATAGTTAATTACATCGAATTTGTTTCATTTAATCAACCAAACTGATCATGCTTATGTAAGTATTTATGTAATGTCTTTGTTGTCTAAAAATACAACTTCATTAAAAAAAAGTAAATTCCAATATAAAATCAGTTGTGTGTGTGTGTGTGTGTGTGGCAATATCTTACTTATAAAACACTAAATTGTACATACAATTTACAAATTGTAATGTTAATTCATTATAGATATATTGGGTCCAGTGTTAATCTGATTTCAGGAACACTGAATTATACAATTTTTCTGAAAAGTGGAGCTGGTAAAGAATACTGTTACTAGTAAACTACAAAGTTTAAAGTTTTCTTTTCATCATATGTCGTAATCGCTAAAACTTCCTTTAACTTTTCATTTTCAAATGGTATTTTTTCAGGTTTGTTACTGTCAGCCAGGATATACTGGTGATGCATACACTGGCTGCAGTTTAATAGATTATTGTGCATCCAGTCCATGTGGACCCAATGCTCACTGTGACAATTCACGTGGCTCCTACAAGTGTCTGTGTCCTCTTGGAACCGTAGGTGATCCCTATGCTGATGGCTGTAAACCGCCAGTAGAATGTGAGACTGACGGAGATTGTCCTGATGTTGCAAAATGTATAAAAGATAATGGTGTTCCAAAGTGCAAAGGTTAATATCTTTATTATGATAAAAATTAATAAATTATGAATATCCATTAAATTAATTTCTGTTACCATAAATAATGAGCAGATAATTGTATATTTATAGGTTTATGATTTTTTGAAATTATGAACAGTAATTCTAAAAGTTCTAAATATTATACTGGTATTATAAGTTTGAGGTTTTGTTTTGTGTTTATATCTCATGTATAATATACATTATATAAACAAACAAGTGTATGCATGTGGTAAATTTAAAAGGTGAAATAGATTTAATTTCAGCACTGAATTTATTGTACTAGATGCGTGCAAACTGCTGCAGTGTGGTCCAAATACTGACTGCTTGGCAAAGGAACATGTAGGAATTTGCCAGTGTCTTTCTGGATATGAAGGGAATCCTGTTGATATTTCAGTTGGCTGTAGACCTCAAAAAGTGCCTTGTACATCAAATAATAATTGTCCATCAAATATGTACTGTTATAGTGGGACGTGCAGATGTAAGTTATATTTTGTTACTTCAAAAAAACTAAACATTCTTATGTTATTCTAATTCTTAAAGTCCCTTTGTACAACTTGTGTCTTAAGTATAATTAAAAATATACTATCTGTAAAGAACTAATCCATTTATACCAAAAACAGCTGTGTTATATAAATTAAAGTGATAATATACAGCTTGTCCAAAAAGTACCTGGGATGATTTTTTTTTTATAAATTACTAATACTATCTCCTATATAGTGGTAGACATAACAAGTGCCATGGACAAATTTTATTTTGTGTGTGCGTGTGATGTTTTTAAGATTCAAAGGAATCGCTTAAGTGTGTTGTTTCTTTGTTTTTTTTTTTTAGTGCAAAGCATAAAGAAATATTCATAACATAAAACATAACATATTCTAAATTGTTCAAAGAACTCATTTATTTCAAATATTAGTTATAATAGCATATGTACTAATGAATGACTGTTTTAGACAAAACTTTGTATGGGTAACTATTAGTTTCATGAGAACTAGTAATTTTTAAGCGGTGATAAGAGGAAAGAATGTTCACTAACAACAAAATTTGAAGACATTTCAGAAGCTGTGTGTACTGGTGTTGTGTAAGGTGTAATACTAACAAGTTAACAGTCACACTAAACATAGCAAACTTCATTATCAATGAAAGTCTTGCCAAACTTGTAGTTAAAGCATAGGAAAATAGTTAAAGAAAAGTGTTTTAACAATTTACCTCACAGCCTCATATAGCAAATAGGAGGGATTCTAAGAGACTATCCCACGATGCTTATAAATAGCAAGATATGATTATAATTTGTTTAATCCAATCATATCAGGAATCAAGTCATGCTGTTTTGATCGCATTTATAAAGACACAAATCAAAAGAGAATTTTAATTTTGTTAATGTGTAAAGATTATAGCACTATCTACAGCTGCAGTTCATAAATTATAACATTCATTTGTAACATTCACACATCACAGCTACATTCGTTTTTAACATTCACACATCACAGCTACATTCTTTTGTAACGTTGATTATAAATTACAGCGTATTCTAAGATGTAGGGTAATATTCATTTCTTTGTTTGTAGCTTACTGCCAGTCAGACAGTGATTGCCAATTAAATGAGCAATGTATGCAAGGCCAGTGCAGCAATCCTTGTGAACAGCCTTCTGCTTGTGGAATGAATGCAGAGTGTCATGTCTCAGGACATATAAAACAGTGCAGTTGCCCAGCTGGATTCACTGGAAACAATTTAGTTGAATGTGTTAGAAGTATGTGTTCAGTACTGAAATTCAAATAACTAGTGTAGCTGAATAGTTAATGTAGTTTATCAAACAATAAGAGTGAAATGGTAAAGGTATTAAGTTAGTGATAAAACAACACAAGAAATCAACTGTCTTGTTTGATTTAAGTAGTCATAATTTGTGTGAGCTTCACTTGTGAGCAGCTTGATATACAACTCATAAATATTTTATAATTGAATTGAAATGAAACAGAGAATTAAGCACTTATGTGACTTTATACAGTTACATATAAAATCCACATACCATGACTGACTGACAATGATCATGACCATGACCTGATCATGACATCTCTACAAGGCTTACAAATATGGAATTTGCTACAAAAATCCCTCTTAGGTCGTAGACGTATGACAAGAAATCTTTTTGAGACATTTACTTCTAAGGGAGGTTTCAGGGGTACTTCCCCCCTCCAATAGAAAAACCATCCGAATTTTGATATGTTAGTTTTAATTGCAGACCTTTTTATTTAGTCAACTAAATAAAAGTCTAATATTAAAATTTAGCATATTGTGTATAAGCTGTATTAAAAATTTAATTTCCATTTTTTGTTAATCTGTAGCAAAGCATGGGTATTCAGCTAGTACTATGTAACTTCATACAACAGAGTTACAAGTTAATTAATAGTCAAACTTGTACCTTTAAGGCATTAGTTTGTATAGTTTGATTACTCATTAAAATATCATTTATGATACAATAATAAATTGTGTATGTATGTAATGTACTTAATTTTTTTAAAGTAACTTATTATATTTGTATTGACTCTCATTTCCTTTCAGTTCCAGTCTCCTGTGGATCAGATATTGACTGTGATGTAAATAATGCATGTAGGGAAGGAATCTGCAGACCGAGTTGTCATTCTGACAATGAATGTGCATTAAATGAGAAATGTCTGAAGGGAAGCTGTATATGTAAGTATATAACACGTTATCTTTTAATCACATTTTAAACCTTTGAAGAGATTATAGATTTTAAGAAATATTATCATCTGTCTTGAGTCATATACTTAACAGAAGTAAATTCAGCAGGTGATGTCCTTGGCTTGAATTAAATCTATGTCAGTTGAAGTTTCCTTAAGGTATGAAATAAGAAAAAAAAGGAACAGTGTAAGCCATTTAGTTAGAATTTCATTTTCACTTAAGTGTTCTTTAATGTGCACACTTCGTATGAATTAACATGTAGTCTGTATTAACACTGTTGTAACTAGTATGTCAGGTGTAGTGGTTACTGATTTGGACAATAAAATACAATCTGTGTATAACATTTTTATGCAGACACCAAGTATGACATTAATATTTGGCTTGGTAACAAGTATGGCATTAATGTTTGTTCACTGGAATGCGTCTAGTGTTATTTGAAAATTCAGAATGTTTTCTAAACACCAAAGAATTTAATATTTCTGAAATTATAAGTTAATAAAAGCATAAGTTAGTGTAACAGTTATTTGTAAATCTTTTTTCAGTAACATGTCGAGTGGACAATGACTGCTTCCTAGGACACATATGTTTGCACAACATGTGCATATTTGGCTGCCATTCTGATGAGGATTGTAGTGCTAGTGAAGCATGCAGAGACAACAAATGTGCTAATCCATGTTTGGCAATGCCGTGTGGACCCAATGCTGTGTGTAGTGTATCAAACCAACGAGCATCATGTTCATGTCGATCTGGATTTGTACCAAGTCCTACAGCTCAGATAGCATGTGTTCGCGCACCTGCACTGCCATGTTCAGAAAACAGGGATTGTAAAATTGGAGATACCTGTGTGGACAGAGAATGCCACCAGGTTTGTGGCTCAGATGCTGGTTGCCTTGTAAACGAGAGGTGTGACCCTGTTGTAGGAGTTTGCAAGCCATTATGCCAGAGTGATAACGACTGTAGAAATGGGGAAGTGTGTGAAAATCTGATTTGTATTGCAGGATGCAGAAGTGATGGTAGCTGCCCTAATGACAAGGCTTGTGTAAACAGCAAATGCATTGGTAAGTGTTTGTCATTTGTGATGCTTTAGTTTTCTATATGATTTGTTTTTGTACAGTAACATTAATTATTTTTTTCATAATACAAAACTTATAGCAATGTAAGTAGTTGATAAATAGTAAAAAAAAAAAACCTTTATAGACATAAAAGTGGAATAGAACAACCATAGTACATTTAGTTTTTTGTTCCTTATTGTCCCGTACACTTAAACCTTATATTGATATACTAATATACTAACTTCTAGAATTTTAGTTTCATGTAATATATGGAATGGAATTAGATGTTTACAAATTTTTATTTTCCATGAATTTACTTTATTAGGTACTTCTGTTTTCACACATAATCTTATATGCTATATGAAATGAACTGTAGTGCACTCAAAATGTGGGACTAATATACTGTATGAAATTACCTTCACTACATTTACAATTCATCCACTACTCAGGAGCATAATAAAACCCTGACCTATCAACGGTGTCAAGTGACATCTACAACACAACAACAAAATATGTGATCGAATATGAAGGCAGTGGACATAGAGCCATTGTAACCAATACATCAATAAAGAATCAAAATGGACAGAAAAAAGTTCAGTATAACTCTTGGAACTTCAAAAAAGCCAAATGGAAGGACTTCCAGGATGCAGTGGAGTTGTACATAGAAAAAAAGATACAGGAAAGAATGCTGAGACACAGTTACGACAGTTCTGCCATGTTCTGCAACTGGCTGCAAAACGATACTTTCCCAGGAGGAATGTCAAGCACTACAAACCCTTCTGGAGTAAAGAACTAGAGACTTTGAAAAGAAAGAGGAACACACTGAGGAACAAATCAGAGAAATCAAAGAATGCAAGGGATGTTCAAGAATGGTGAAGGGCAGATGCTGCATACACCAAACAACTATAAAAGGTGAAAAGAGAAAACTTCACTAAGTTTGTTGAACAGCTAAACTATAGAACTGATAGTGCTAAAGTTCACAGACATATTAACACCCTATCTGATAAATGGGAAGATAAACCGACTGACCCAATCAAAAGCACAAACAAATCACTACATTCTGATTATGAAATAGCAAACAAATTTAACACATACTACAAAGAAGAACATAAATTATCCCAGATCAACAAAAAACTGGACAAAACCATAAAGAAACAGCTTAGGAAAACCAGTGAGCAAAAACATGACATCTTCACATGAGAGTATGCCATGGTTGAATTGAATGTGGCTATAGAAAAACTAAAAACAAAAAAATCACCTGGCCCTGATAGAATCCATGCTGAATTTATCAAAAACCTAGGACAGAGGGGTAAAATATACTCCTGAACATCTTTAATAAGGTGTAGACTGGAGAATCTAATATGCCAACATCATGGAAGAAAGGTGTGATCATCCCTATTAACAAACCAGGTGATGAAATGGGCAGCTACAGACCAATTTCCTTAACTTCAATAATCGCAAAAACAATGGAAAGAATGGTAGCAACAAGGCTACAATATTATCTTGAGTGCAATAAACTAATTTCCAATGATCAAGCAGGATTTAGACCAAACTACACCACCATGCATCAAGTCTTAAGGTTGACACAGAGTATTAAAGATTCATTTAACAGAGGAGAATATGTATTAGCTGTGTTTGTTGATTTCAGAGGCGCATTTGATACAGTATGGAGGTCAAAACGTCTAAGAAAACTTATAGACCTAAACATAAAAAATAACGTGTTTCGCTGGATCAAACTCTTTTTGAACCAACGATGGATATGTACAAAATGGAGAACAGCTACATCCTCTTACAAACACAAGTAGGCCTCCCGCAAGGTGCTGTTCTGAGCTCATTATTATGTAACATATACAGCATAAATGATCTACCTAAAACACTTCTCCATAATAAACTTAATTGTGCAATGTATGCAGACGATGTTGTAATCTGGACAGCAGCCAAAAACACGAATAAAAAATTGTTCGACATATTACATAAAGATATGAATGCAGCTCTGACTGGCCTCATGGAATAGAGTGACAATAACAACATGAAAATAAATGTCCAAAAAACAAATTACCAACTTTTCTCATTAAAAACAAAAACTCAGGACATACACCTTCAAGTAAAAAATACAGAAATCCAAAAGAACTGCAACACCAAATATCTAGGAGTCATCCTTGACGACAAACTCAACCTAAAAGACCATGCAAACCACACCACTGCAAAAATCTCCTCCAAAAGTAACATCTTAAAAAGACTCGCTGGAGTGAAATGGGGAGGAACCCTTGATATACTTAATGAAACCTACAAAACATATATCAAACCAAACCTTCTGTATGGTGGAGAAATACTTGCCTCAGCTAGCAATGGCACAATAAGAAAACTTGAAATAAGTCAAAATAACTGTCTATGGATCATAACAGGTGCTGTGAAGTCAACTCTTGTATCAGCATTACACGCCTACACAAATAATAAATACTTGTGTAATGAATACAAATACCAGACATGCATAACGTATGAAAAAATATTACAAAGAAAATACAATAACCCATGGATTATGGAGCCACCAGCAGAACAAACACTAAAAACACAGACGAGCTTTAAACATGTGATGTTGAGATGGAGACAAGAAAATATAGAGAGTGAACGACCAACACAACTGACTAACCCTCTGGATTTTATTGAATTTAATATAAACACTCAACTCACTGAACCCATCAACAAGGCAAATGATATGCCAGCCAAGGTTGCCCCCAAATTTCATTAGAGACTATTAACAGCTTGTATCCATCAGATCATAGGTTAAGAATATATACAGACGGATCTAGAATTAAAGGAGAAACTGGGACGGGCATCTTCTCTGAGCACTTCTCCGACTATTTTATGCTGAACTCAGATGCTACTGTGTTCGAAGCAGAACTATTCGCAATCATTGAAGCACTGAGGCAAATAATAATGAGGCCCTGGCTAAACACCAACATAGTGATCCTGGTTGACTCTAAATCGGCACTCCAAGCGATAGCTAACAATAATACACCAAAAAGTTGTTTAATCCAGTCCATCCAAAGTAAATATAAAATAAAAAAAAAACACCACCAAATCCATAGCACTGCAGTGGATCCCATCACACAGAGGTCTGTAGGGCAATGAAGCAGCTGATGAGCTTGCTAAGAGAGGAACGCTTTTACTCCAGAAACCTAAAAGATTGCCTACACTGGATGGAAGGATCAACACACTGAAAAGAGCATCCCACCTTGAGTTCACCAGCAGCATACAGGAAGACTTAAAGGACAAGCCGTATAAAAATGTTCGAGATCTATTCAACAAAATTAAAGACGTACAAAGAAAAACATCTGTTGCAATTTTTCGTTTATCAACAGGACATGACTGCCTGGCCAAACATCTGAAGAAAATTAATGTTATAAATTCCGACAAATGCACACTATGCGAATGCCCTCAATCAATTATGAACAATGACCATCTTCTGGTCTGCGAAAAGTTGGACGAACAGAAGCAGAGGAGAGAAGACCTGCCTGGACTTTACTGGGAAGCAGTACTGAAGATGGCATGAGCCAAAACAAGCCATTGGACAACAACAACAACAACAACAACAACATTTACAATTCAATAACAGCTTCTGTTATATAACAAACATGTTTTATTATTTGTCATGGTACCCAGTAAGTTATTTATCACTAGAGGTTTAGTCCATTTTATGAATCAGCATCCTCAGTACTCAAATTGAAATTGAGATAATAACAAATATGCCTGTTTGGCACTGAAAGAAAATATTATTGCTGACAGTTTGAAGTATTCCAACTATACAAGTTTATAAACAAATATATTTTTTAAATAGCTAATTGAAAACTGTAAGTGTATTGTGCTTCTGGTTGGATATCCACATTAAATTATAAAGAATTTTGTTAAACTAAATTTCATTTTAGCGATTATCTATTTTTTTTTTCAGTAAGACATATTATTTGCAAACCTTTTTAGTTTTAGTACAGTGAACTTAAGAAATGGCAAATATTACAGTCCAACATTATCACTGAGAAAATAAAATTTTTTAACTGAACAGTACAAACACTCAAGCAACAATTAACTGAGTAAATAACTAAAAAAAGATTGGTGTCATTATGTTAAGTACTGGACACAATCTAAAATATTTTTCATCATGTTTCTGACAATTTTATTACTATCTTCACAACATTTATAAGACAAATTTCTGGAACAGTAAATGCAGTATTTTTATTGTTTATGTAATTATATTTTTTTAAAATAACTTCGTTTTACTGGTATATGAAAACATAATGATATGTTCTATCCATTTCCATCTTCTGGAAATTTTAATGTCACTAGATGGATAATGTACATGTGAAACTAACATTTGAACAAGGGAGGAAATATGAACAGTAATAATAGAATGAAAAGAAGTGAATACTGCACAGACTTAATTAAGAAGAATCTTTATCATAGGTTAATATGAAATTAACATAATAAACTCAAAACAATATAATAGGAGTATCTGTTTTTCAGAGGTGCATACAATTGTTATAAACCATAATAAAAAAATCATTGAGTAACAAAACTGTACACATTGAGGTAAGCTTTTTTTTTTTTTTAAAGTAAATTTGAAAAGCATTGTACATTTCAAGTTGAACTTCAAAGAATCAAAATCAGTGAAAGCCATAACCTTAGTTAAACATAATATGTCAACACACATGATGTTTCCCTTGGAAGTTTGAATCCATTGTATCTAGTAAAATACATATTAGACCTGTTAGTTTGAATCTTGTTCCAAAGTGTTACATTGTTCATATTGACAGATCTAATTAAAATTAATTGAGTTATATAGTTAGTTTGTGTAATATATTTTGTGATCCAACTTTGACTATAAATTTGCCCTGTTGATAAAATATATAAGGTGACATTGATGTTCATTGTAAGGAGAAGACCATCTTAAACATTTATAAAAACCATCTAAAATCTTTTATCATTCATTAATGAAAATTTTGAGATTAAATCCTTAACTGGATTCTCAGTTGCACTAACTGTTTTATTTAGTTGTATATATAAAAAAAAATTTTAACTGTTTTAAAAACTTCCAATTGACATACCTTTACTTCAATTTGGAAGTAGAACAAAAAACTGGGACACATAAATTTTCTTTGTTTTGCTCTCTCCAATAACAGTCTCTTCCACCACCATCCTCCACATCATTGATCCACCTTTTCCGTGGATGTCCTATTATTTTCTTTGTAAATGGTTTCCAATTTTAGATTTTTGTTATGTATGTTTGATCAATTCTTTCAATGTGACCTAACCAAGTGAGTCATTGTCAATCATTTAATCAATCTTATGTTTTCATTTCCGGTAATCTGACCCTTGGTTCATGGGTCAGTACATTCTTCAAGAATGGCTCTTTTAGTGGCCATATATTTTATAAAAGTTTCTTTCAAGTATCCTCAACAACTGCTTATCAGTTATTGTCAAAATCTAGGCTTCACTATCATAAATGACCACAGATGAATCAGGCTCTTATAAGCTTATTATTTTTATGTAACAGGTGTGACATCATCTAGTATTTATGTGCATAATAGTATCCGTTTGTACAGTGATTTTTGGGTTTGCATTTCAATTGTTACATTGTTCATCTTACTCAGTTATGACCCCAAGTAATTAAAGTTCTGTACATATTCAAAGGTGTAATTTTCTGCTATAACATTATTTATAGGTGTTGTTGTTTCTTCTACGTTCCATTAATCTTACTTTTAATAGTGTAAATTTGAGTGAGCGTAGTTCAAATCTATAAGATACTAGACAAATTTTTAAATGTGTTGGAGGAAATGATTAGTTCTTACTCTGAAAGAAGATTGAGATCATTTGAAGGTCTGTAAGACTCATTTCGTTTTGTTTGATCAATTATAGTCCTGTAAACAGAGGTGTGAATTACGGAACAAGTAGAATCAGAACTATCAGCGATGAGATTTGTTTAAGAGATTGATTGGGAGAAATTATTTTTGCCAGGCAGCTCCATATCCGTAGTTTTAAAACATACATTTTAGACATAAATAATGGAAGATGAAAGTTTAGGGTAAAAACAAGATATTTTTAATGAGTATTCAGATGTCTCTAAAACAGACGTAGTTAAAATCATCTGGCACACATGAGTAAGAAAAGTTCAACTGATTAGAAATGTAAGATTAAATAAAATTGAATTTTAAAGAAAATGAGTAGATTATAATGGAATTACAATAAACTGTGATAATAATAATAATTATTATTATTATTAATATAATATAAATATTATATTGCTAGAACTACAATTAAAATTTTCTTTATTTCTTTTAACAGATCTTTGTGAATCTCCAACTGCTTGTGGTACAAATGCTGGTTGTACAATGGTAAATCATCAGAAGAAATGTGCATGTATTCTGCCATTATTGGGAGACCCAAATATAGGATGTTATCGTGCTCATGTTCAGTGTGTTACAGAAAATGACTGTAGTAAAGGGCAGTCTTGTTATGCATTCACCTGTGTTCCTACTTGTCAGACGTATGTATTAATTATGCTTCTTAACCTTAAAATGTTTAGGTACAGTTACAGATTCTTTATGAGTCTTGTATGTTTTCAGTGATTTCAATTGTCTCTCAGATGAAAGGTGTGTAGGCGGAGTGTGTAAGAGAATTTGTAATACAGATTCTAAGTGTGGAATTAACCAGATTTGTGAAAACCGTTTATGTGTTGCTGGATGTCGCAGTGATAATGTGTGTCCCGACAATCAAGCTTGTATTGACAAACAGTGTAGAGGTAAGAGTAGTGATATATTTATAAGTATAAATATTCAGTTTATTGAATTTTTATGGTTTAATGCTATCGGATACATTTTTGGTTCCTTGTCATACATAAGCATATATGTAAGTATACTTCTAAATTTATTATATATACTTGTTACTTGATATTATGTGTATTATTTCTATTTTAGATCCATGTGAAGGGGCAACAACATGTGGTTCATGTGCAAAATGCCAGGTTGTGAACCACGGAGTTCAGTGTAGTTGTCCGGCTGGTATGAAAGGTAATGCACATGTTGCATGTTCGAAGCCTCTTGTACGATGTGATGGAAACTGTCCATGCTACCAAGCTTCAGGCTATTGTACAACTCGGTGTTCTGTCAACACTGACTGTGCTTGTGGTGAAACATGTTTAAATGGATTATGTCACGCTAAATGTTCAACAAGTACTCCATGTCCAATTGTGAGTTTTTTGAAGTATTAATAAGTTAGTACATAGGGTAACATTTTAAGTATTCTTTTGATAACTACACAGTAGATAAAAACTCAATTAAAATAGTAATAAATATGCAAAGTTTAGAAAAATTGTGAAAGTTATGAAATATTTTTTATACTTTTTTTTTGTAAGAGAGCTAGTAAAACATCTCTGGAGTACTAGTAAAACACATGTCTTCACAACTTTTCTGGTGTGAATGTACAGTGAAGGTTTCAAACCTTCAGACATTGTAACATTTCAGATGCTGTGGACTATTATTATCCTAAATCCTAATTTTTTTTTCTTATTGTATTATAGGTTAGACCATCAGATATGTTTGTGGTCTAGCATATAAATGGAAATTATGATATAGACCAAAGTTTGTCTTATTGTCTTATTGGCTGGAAAATCAGTTTATTTTACGATCACCATTTATCAAGTCCTTGATGTAAATTGTGAAGTAACATATTGTTTTAATTTAAGATATTTACATTAGGAAATAACAAGGAATAGTATAGTATAGTAAAAAAATGTAATTACATTTAACAAAATTATCGTGCTATAGTCTGTCCAAACCTTAGAAAAAACATTGCATTTATGGACTACAGTGTTAACATGGACATCATGTTTTTAAATCACTTATGATGCACACTTACCTCTTCTAAGGTATAACCATTCTCTTGTTTCGCTGTCAACACTGTTAAAATGTTTTATATCCATTTAGGGACAATGAATATTATAACACAGATCATCATATTTAAACAGTGTAGTAAATAATTACACACCAAAGGATTTGTTTATTTAATTACATTTCTACCCAAAAATAACAATAAACACATGTGTACACCAATTCTTCAATTTACAATTGTCTAATACGAGCCAGTGTCAAAAAAATAATATTATTCAACACTGTTGCAATAAATAATACAAGCCATCAGTTACAGAAATCCACTCAAATTAATTCAAATTATCGTTTTAAACCAAACTGCTGTTAAATATAGGCATCAAATCACAAGTCTCTACAAATCTGGTAAGACACACTATAAATTTACAATTGCAATGCAAATTGAACTGGCCACTTCCGAAACACATGTGTTTATAACAATATAACAAGCAAGGTTGTGAGCTTGTTCCATGGCAACATTCTTGATGCACGGAGAATAATCGACTAGACTCTGGAAGGCATAAAAAAGTGAAGAGCTCTTAAATTTTTTTTAGCAACCTTGTAAACATAGCTGCCAAACCTGTGATATACATGCCTTGCAGATTGCCTATCTCATAAGTGTAAAAAATGCACTTAATAAACCATAAGTGTTATACATAAGTTGTTATGTGTGTGGATGTTTGTGGTATGTGCAGTTATATAAAACTGTAAGAATTTTTTCTTCTTGATAATTGTCTTTTATATATCTGCTAATTCAGAATTAATAAATATGTTGTATTCGTTTTAAATTATTATTATTATTATATATATTTATCTGCACACCATCATAGTTTTGTGCCAAAGCACTCAGGTATAAAAATGTCTTAACAGTTGTGTTGATGGGCTAAGGGTACCCACCTCCTTATTCTTACAAATTATTACTTGAAAGCCAACAAACTTACCACCATCACTGTTTTCAAAACACATACACAGATAAGAAAAATCAACAGTGATTTGAAATATTTTTTTGTCACAAGCAGTTTCATCAGTCAAGAAGAATATAAAAAAAAACAAAAGACAGTAATATCAAGTTAAAAAAATATCGGTATGGGGAACCATACATGACTAATATCGGTATGGAGAACCATACATGACTTCTATGTTCTAAGATTTATATTTAAAATCATATTCGAAATGAAATATTTCCATAGAAACTACTTCTTTCTATTGCTTCAGCCTTAACCACAGTACTGTGATCACTAACGTATACCACCTCACGTTTTCGCACTCGATTTTCACTGATGATGGCAGTTGATGGCACTGCCGAAACGTCTGGTTTTGCAGAAAACATTGGACTACGGCTAAACAGCCCGGGAAGGAATTTTAACAAAAAACTACTTCTTTGTTGCAGATAACGTAGTACACATATAAAAAAATTCTCCCCTCCCTCTTCAACTATAATTTTCATTAATAGAAAATTACCGCCACCCGTTCAACTAGCCTCTTCATTTATAGATATTTCATCTACGTTTCTACAGTGGTTTATTATTAGCTTCTTATCAGAATACTTTGTTTATCAAAATTAAGTACTTTACTCTTGTTAAAACATAAAATGTTGCAGGTAAACTACCCCTTTCTCTGAACCGATCTTCACCTGATCTTCAACAGGCCTTGAGTTCTCTACAATACAGGCATGCATGCAAAACATTATTTGATTCTATTTTAATTTATGGCAGTTATCGTTCGTCATAGAAAAAATTATCCTTGTTAAAACAAAACGTTGCAGGTAAACTACCCCTTTCCCTTAATCGATCTTCTACAAAATCAACAGACCTTGAGTTCTATATAATTCAAAAAGGTATGCAAAAAAGTAGTTGATTCTGTTTGATTTTACGACAGTTATCGTTCGTCATAGAAAAAATTACCCTTGTTAAAACATAAAATGTTGCAGGTAAAGTACTCCTTTCCCTTAACCGATCTTCACCAAAACCAACACGTCTTGAGAACTCTAAAATTCAGGGCTGTATGCAAAAAGTTATTTGATTCTGTTTGAATTTGCGGCTCTTATCGTTTGCCATAGAAAATACCCTTGTTAAAATATAAAACGTTGCAGGTAAACTACCCCTTTACCTTAACCGATCTTCAACAAAATCAGCAGACCTTGAGGTCTGTATAATTCAAAAAGGTATGCAAAAGAGTAATTGATTCTGTTTGAATTTACGGCAGTTATCGTTCGTCATAGAAAAAATTACCCTTGTTAAAACATAAAATGTTGCAGGTAAACTACCCTATTCCCTTAACCGATCTTCACCAAAACCAACAGGTCTTGAGAACTCTAAAATTCAGGGCTGTATGCAAAAAGTTATTTGATTCTGTTTGAATTTGCGGCTCTTATCGTTTGCCATAGAAAATACCCTTGTTAAAATATAAAACGTTGCAGGTAAACTACCCCTTTACCTTAACCGATCTTCAACAAAATCAGCAGACCTTGAGGTCTGTATAATTCAAAAAGGTATGCAAAAGAGTAATTGATTCTGTTTGAATTTACGGCAGTTATCGTTCGTCATAGAAAAAATTACCCTTGTTAAAACATAAAATGTTGCAGGTAAACTACCCTATTCCCTTAACCGATCTTCACCAAAACCAACAGGTCTTGAGAACTCTACAATTCAAGGCTGTATGCAAAACATTATTTGATTCTGTGTGAATTTGCGGCTGTTATCGTTTGCCATAGGAAAAATTACCCTTGATAAAAAAACGTTGCAGGTAAACTACCCCTTTCCCTTAACCTATCTTCACCAAAAACAATAGGTCTTGAGTACTCTACAAATCAGGGCTGTATGCAAATAATCATTTGATTCTGTTTGAATTTGCGGCTGTTATCGTTTGCCATAGAAAATACCCTTGTTAAAACATAAAACGGTGCAGGTAAACTACCCCTTTCCCTTAACCGATCTTCCCAAAAACCGATCTTCACCAAAAACAGTAGGTCTTGAGAACTCTACAAATCAGGGCTGTATGCAAAAAAGTATTTGATTCTGTTTGAATTTGCGGCTGTTATCGTTTGCCATAGAAAAAAATCTACAGACACATACAGACACTTTTCGAAATATCGGTATGGAGAACCATACATGACTTCCATGTTCTAAGATTTATATTTAAAATCATATTTTAAATATGATTTTATTGAAATGAAATATTTCCATAGAAACTGCGTCTTTCGACTTATTGCTTCAGCATTAACCACAGTACTGTGGTCACTAACGTATACCACTCACGTTTTCGCACTCGATTTTTACTGATGATGGCAGTCGATGGCACTGCCGAAAAGTCTGGTTTTACAGAAAACATTGGACTACGGCTAAACAGCCCGGGAAGCAATTTTAACAAAAAACTACTTCTTTGTTGCCGATAATGTAGTACACGTATAAAAAATTCTCCCCTCACCTTCAACTATAATTTTTAATAATAGAAAATTACCCCCACCCCGTTCACCTAACCTCTTCATTTATAGACATTTCATCTACGTTTCTACAGTGGATTATTATGAGCTTCTTATCAGGATACTTTATTTATAAAAATTAAGTACTTTACTCTTGTTAAATCATAAATTGTTTCAGGTAAACTACCCCTTTCTCTTAACCAATCTTCACCAAAATCAACAGACCTTGAGTTCTCTACAACTCAGGCAAGTGTGCAAAAAATTATTTGTTTCTCTTTGAATTTTCGGCAGTTATCGTTCGTCATAAAAAAAATTACACTTTTAAAACATAAAACTTTGGTGATAAACTACCCCTTTCCCTTAACCGATCTTCAACAGACCTAGAGTTCTCTTTAGTTCAAAAAGGTATGCAAAAACGTAGTTGATTCTGTTTGAATTTACAGCAGTTATCGTTCGTCATATAAAAAATAACCCTTGTTAAAACATAAAATGTTGCTGGTAAACTACCCCTTTCCCTTAACCGATCTTCACCAAAAACAATAGGTCTTGAGTACTCTACAAATCAGGCCTGTATGCGAAAAATTATTTGATTCTGTTTGAATTTGCGGCTCTTATCGTTTGCCATAGAAAATACCCTTGTTAAAATATAAAACGTTGCAGGTAAACTACCCCTTTACCTTAACCGATCTTCAACAAAATCAGCAGACCTTGAGGTCTGTATAATTCAAAAAGGTATGCAGAAGAGTAGTTGATTCTATTTGAATGTACGGCAGTTATCGTTCGTCATAAAAAAATTTACCCTTGTTTAAACATAAAATCTTGCAGGTAAACTACCCTATTCCCTTAACCGATCTTCACCAAAACCAACAGGTCTTGAGAACTGTACAATTCAGGGCTGTATGGAAAATATTATTTGATTATGTTTGAATTTGCGGCTCTTATCGTTTGCCATAAAAAATACCCTTGTTAAAACAAAAAACGTTGCAGGTAAACTACCCTTTCCCTTAACCGATCTTCACCAAAAACAATAGGTCTTGAGTACTCTACAAATCAGGGCTGTATGCAAAAACTTATTTGATTCTGTTTGAATTTGCTGCTCTTATCGTTTGCCATAGAAAATACCCTTTTCAAACATAAAACGTTGCCAGTAAACTACCCCTTCCCCTTAACCGATCTTCACCAAAAACAGTAGGTCTTGAGAACTCTATAATTCAGGGCAGTATGCAAAAAATTATTTGATTATGTTTGAATTTGCGGCTGTTATCGTTTGCCATAGAAAATACCCTTGTTAAAACATAAAATGTTGCTGGTAAACTACCCCTTTCCCTTAACCGATCTTTACCAAAATCAATAGGGCTTGAGAACTCTACAATTTAGGGCTGTATGCAAAATATTATTTGTTTGTGTTTGAATTTGCGGCTGTTATCGTTTGCCATAGAAAAAAAATCTACAGATAGACAGACAGACACACAGATAGACAGATAGACACACAGACACTTTTCGAAAAACGACTTTTTTTCATGGTTTGAGTGTAGTACAATCAGAATCTGCTAAATTTTACTTCCATGTTCCTTAAGGAAATGGAAGTATGGTAATGGCAAAAAAAATCGTGTTCGAGATTATTGCAGATTCTGATTGTACTACATTCAAAACATGAAAAAAGTCATTTTTCGAAAAGTGTCTGTGTGTGTGTCTGTAGATTTTTTTTCTATGGCAAACGATAACAGCCGCAAATTCAAACAGAATCAAATAATTTTTTGCATACAGCCCTGATTTGTAGAGTACTCAAGACCTATTGTTTTTGGTGAAGATATGTTAAGGGAAAGGGGTAGTTTACCTGCAACGGGGTTTTTTTTAATCAAGGGTAATTTTTTCTATGGCAAACGATAACAGCCGCAAATTCAAACAGAATCAACTACTCTTTTGCATACAGCCCAGAATTGTAGAGTTCTCAGGACCTGTTGGTTTTGGTGAAGATCGGTTAAGGGAATAGGGTAGTTTACCTGCAACGTTTTATGTTTTAACAAGGGTAATTTCTATGGCAAACGATAAAAGCCGCAAATTCAAACAGAATCAAGTGATTATTTGCATACAGCCCTAAATTGTAGAGATCTCAAGACCTATTGTTTTTGGTGAAGATCGGTTAAGGGAAACGGGTAGTTTACCTGCAACGTTTTATGTTTTAACATGGGTATTTTCTATGGCAAATGATAACAGCCGCAAATTCAAACAGAATCAAATAATTTTTTGCATACAGCTCTGATTTGTGGAGTACTCAAGACCTATTGTTTTTGGTGAAGATATGTTAAGGGAAAGGGGTAGTTTACCTGCAACGGGTTTTTTTTAATCAAGGGTAATTTTTTTCTATGGCAAACGATAACAGCCGCAAATTCAAACAGAATCAACTACTCTTTTGCATACAGCCCAGAATTGTAGAGTTCTCAAGACCTGTTGGTTTTGGTGAAGATCGGTTAAGGGAATAGGGTAGTTTACCTGCACGTTTTATGTTTTAACAAGGGTAATTTCTATGGCAAACGATAACAGCCACAAATTCAAACAGAATCAAATGATTAATTGCATACAGCCCTTAATTGCAGAGTTCTCAAGACCTATTGTTTTTGGTGATGATCGGTTAAGGGAAAGGGGTAGTTTACCTGCAGCATTTTATGTTTTAACAAGGGTATTTTCTATGGGAAACGATAACAGCCCCAAATTCAAACAGAATCAAATAAGTTTTTGCATACTCATTTGTAGAGTACTCAAGACCTATTGGTTTTGGTGAAGGGAAAGGGGTAGTTTACCTGCAACGGTTTTTTATCAAGGGTAATTTTTTTCTATGACAAACGATAACAGCCGCAAATTCAAACAGAATCAAATTATGTTTTGCATACAGCCCTGTATTGTAGAGTTCTCAATACCTATTGGTGTTGGTGAAGATCGGTTAAGGGAAAGGGGTAGTATACCTGCAACATTTTATGGTTTAACAAGGGTAATTTTTTATATGACGAATGAAAACTGCCGTAAATTCAAACAGAATCAACTACGTTTTTGCATACCTTTTTGAACTAAAGAGAACTCAAGGTCTGTTGATTTTGTTGAAGATCAGTTAAGGGGAATGGGTAGTTTATCAGCAACGTTTTATGTTTTAAAAACTAAATATCACTATAATATTGACGACTCGGAACACTAAGTTTTGTATAAGTAAAAACGTAAAGTTTTACCTTACAGCCTAAACCGGCTTTCACCTATAGAAGGCTTCATCAGAGGCTGTCGTTAGTAGCGCTGTTCGTCTTGTTGTTGGTGACGAGATAGTTTTTCGAAAGATCAAAGCTCTGTGTGTGTGTGTGTGTGTGTGTGTGTGTGTGTGTGTGTGTGTGTGTGTTCGAATAATGCGTGCGATTTGAATTGTGTCTGTTCGTTTAGGATGTCGTTTTTATTTGTTTTTGTGTGTTTGTATATTTCTAATTGTTCTAGAGTGTCTAGTTTTCGGCCTTTTGTGTGCACGTGTAGTATGTTCATGTTATTGTCGATGTTTTTATATGTGTGGTTTGCTTCAATGAGGTGGTTTGCGAAGGTAGATTCTGTAGTGGTGTGGAGTGCTTTTGTGTGTTCAATATATCTCTGTTTGAAGCTACGTCCTGTCTGGCCTATGTAGAATTTATTGCAATTTGAACAATGTCATAACCGTTAGATTCTGCTAGATATTTTATCGTGTTTAGTTCGTCTTTGTAGTCTATTTCATCTAAGGGGATGTTGTTAAGTCTATGTATCATGGTTCTAAAAGCAGCTAGTTTGTGTTGTATTGGGTGATTGGAGGTGTTGTGTATTAGTGTGTCAGTTGTAGTTGGTTTTCTGTATATACTGAATTTGTGCCTGTGTTCTAGTTTTGTGATGGAGAGGTCTAAGAAGTTTATGGTATTGTTGTGTTCGTATTCGGCAGTGAATAAAATATCTAGCAGAATCTAACGGTTATGACAGAACAATAGTCAGTAAACTCCTACACAAAACACAAAACAAACAACAGACAAAGACAGAAAACAACAAATTCATAACACTAACATACATCAACAAACAAACACAAAAAATCGCCCACAAATTCAAAAAAGCAGGATACAGAATCGCTTTCAAAACTACTAACAAAACTACAACACACACTATCAAAACGCATGCACAAAGCACAAAACAAATTTGATCTACCCGGTGTATATAAGCTAAATTGTTCAAATTGCAATAAATTCTACATAGGCCAGACAGGACGTAGCTTCAAACAGAGATACATTGAACACACAAAAGCACTCCACACCACTACAGAATCTACCTTCGCAAACCACCTCATTGAAGCAAACCACACATATAAAAACATCGACAATAACATGAACATACTACACGTACACACAAAAGGCCGAAAACTAGACACTCTAGAACAATTAGAAATATAAAAACACACAAAAACAAATAAAAACGACATCCTAAACGAACAGACACAATTCAAATCGCACGCATTATTCGAACATATCTCACCACACACACACACACACACACACACACACACACACACACACACACACACACACACACACACACACACACACACACACACACACACACACACACACACACACACACACACACACACACACACACACACACACACACACACACACACACACACACACACACACACACACACACACACACACACACACACACACACACACACACACACACACACACACACACACACACACACACACACACACAGCTTCGATCTTTCGAAAAACTATCTCGTCACCAACAACAAGACGAACAGCGCTACTAACGACAGCCTCTGATGAAGCCTTCTATAGGTGAAAGCCGGTTTAGGCTGTAAGGTAAAACTTTACGTTTTTACTTATAAAAAACTTAATGTTCCGAGTCGTCAATATTATAGTGATATTTAGTTAAGTAACGGACACGTCATGGACAACGAAATCCAAGGTTTTAAAAACGGTAATTTTTTTATGACGAACGATAACTGCCGAAAATTCAAAGAGAATTAAATATTTTTTTGCACACTTTCCTGAGTTGTAGAGCACTCAGGTTAACGGAAAGGGGTAGTTTACCAGCAACGTTTTTCTTATCAAGGGTAATTTTTTTCTATGGCAAACGATAGCCACAAATTCAAACAGAATCAAATAATGTTTTGCATACAGCCCTGAATTGTAGAGTTCTCAAGACGTGTTGATTTTGGTGAAGATCGGTTAAGGGAAAGGGGTAGTTTACCTGCAACATTTTATGTTGTAACAAGAGAAATGTTTCCATTACGAACGATAACTGCCGCACATTCAAACAGAATCAAATATATTTTTGCATGCTTCCCTGAATTGTAGAGGACTGAAGGTCTATTGATTTTGGAGAAGATCGGTTAAGAGAAAGGGGTAGTTTACCTGAAACATTTTATGATTTAACAAGAGTAAAGTACTTAATTTTTATAAATAAAGTATCCTGATAAGAAGCTCATAATAATCCACTGTAGAAACGTAGATGAAATGTCTATAAATGAAGAGGTTAGGTGAACGGGGTGGGGGTAATTTTCTATTATTAAAAATTATAGTTGATGGTGGAGGGGAGAATTTTTTATGTGTGTACTACATTATCGGCAACAAAGAAGTAGTTTTTTGTTAAAATTGCTTCCGGGGCTGTTCAGCCGTAGTCCAATGTTTTCTGCAAAACCAGACTTTTCGGCAGTGCCATCGACTGCCATCATCAGTGAAAATCGATTGCGAAAACGTCAGGTGGTATACGTTAGTGACCTCAGTACTGTGGTTAATGCTGAAGCAATAAGTAGAAAGACGTAGTTTCTATAGAAATATTTCATTTCAAATATGATTTTAAATATAAATCTTAGAACATGGAAGGCATGTATGGTTCTCCATACCGATATTTTTTCATGTTTTAGTGTAGTACAATCAGAATCTGCAATAATCTCGAACACGATTTTTTTTTGCCATCACCATACTTCCATTTCCTTAAGGAACATGGAAGTAAAAATGTATAAAACTATTGACAAATTTTTGCTTACCTTTTGTATAAAACTATCTTGTTTATATGTTTGCTGGCTATGGGGGGGATATGAGTAGGCGGAACTGATGAGAGATTGAGGCTTTTAAGGAATTCCTTTAGGCAAATAGTTTGTTTATTATTGTCTTGTGAGAAATTATTATCTTATGTTGTATATTATTATTTATATCTCTAGATTTAGTTATCAGTTGATAAACTAATTCTCAGCTTGCTAATTGTGAAGAATCACTTGTGACTGAGAAATGTTTAATTATTTTAATGCTGAGAGAGGAATAAAAATCTAAATTCCGTAATACAGAATTCACACATAGCAAATTGGTTTCACAATTAATACAGGCCATGTCTGTGTTACTGTTCGTTCTCTTTACTAATGACATTTTGAAAAGTTATAATTAAGCAGAAAAAATATATTTGCTAACTTCATCACTCCCCTTGAACAAAAAGTGTACACACCTCATAGTAATACAAATTTTCATTGTTTTATGCCTGCAATATTTAAGAAAATTGATAACGTGTATATTCAAAAATAAAATAAAACAATTGTTTTTAAATTGCCAAACATTTTATTTATAAAATTTAATTTCAAAAATCAGTTGTTATTAAAATCTGTCGTTTTTTAATTCCAACAGAACAAAAAATTGCTATCATAGAATTTTATTCTGAAACTAAAAATACATTAAATATAAAATAATAATCTATCTATATCTATAAAAATGAATGTTTGTTTCTTTCTTTCTTTCTTTGTCCCGTATGCGTTCCTATACCATTCATCCGATTGCGATGAAACTTCGGTGAGTTGTTGTGCGCACGCCCGCGAAGGTTTATGAATTTTTACTTCCATATTCCTTAAGGAATGGAAGTATGGTGATGGCAAAAAAAATCGTGTTCGAGATTATTGCAGATTCTGATTCTACTACACTCAAAACATGAAAAAAAGTCGTTTTCCGAAAAGTGTCTGTGTGTCTGTGTGTCTGTGTGTCTGTCTGTCTGTCTGTCTGTCTGTCTGTCTGTAGATTTTTTTTCTATGGCAAACGATAACTGCCGCAAATTCAAACAGAATCAAATAATTTTTTGCATACAGCCCGGTTTTGCAGAGTTCTCGCGACCTATTGTTTTTGGTGAAGATCGGTTGAGGGAAAGGGGTAGTTTACCTGCAACGGTTTTTTTTTAGCAAGGGTAATTTTGTTTGTTTGGCAAACGATAACAGCCGCAAATTCAAACAGAATCAAATAATGTTTCGCATACAGCCCTGAATTGTAGAGTTCTCAAGACCTATTGTTTTTGGTGAAGATCGGTTAAGGGAAAGGGGTAGTTTACCTGTAACGTTTTATGTTTTAACAAGGGTATTTCCTATGGCAAACGATAACAGCCGCAAATTCAAACAGAATGAAAAGATTATTTGCATACAGCCCTAAATTGTAGAGTTCTCAAGACCTTTTGTTTTTGGTGAAGATCGGTTAAGGGAAAGGGGTAGTTTACGTACAACGTTTTTTTAACAAGGGTATTTTCTATGGCAAACGATAACAGCCGCAAATTCAAACAGAATCAAATAATTTTCTGCATACAGCCCTGATTTGTAGAGTACTCAAGACCTATTGTTTTTGGTGAAGATCGGTTGAGGGGAAGGGGTAGTTTACCAGCAACGTTTTTTATCATGCGTATTTTCTATGGCAAACGACAACTGCCGCAAATTCAAACAGAATCAAATAATTTTTTGCATACAGCCCTGATTTGTAGAGTACTCGCGACCTATTGTTTTTGGTGAAGATCGGTTGAGGGGAAGGGGTAGTTTACCTGCAACGGTTTTTTTTATCAAGGGAAATTTTTTTTTTTTGGCAAACGATAACAGCCGCAAATTCAAACAGAATCAAATAATGTTTCGCATACAGCCCTGAATTGTAGATTTCTCAAGACCTATTGTTTTTGGTGAAGATCGGTTGAGGGAAAGGGGTAGTTTATTTACTTCCATATTCCTTAAGGAATGGAAGTATGGTGATGGCAAAAAAAATCGTGTTCGAGATTATTGCAGATTCTGATTCTACTACACTCAAAACATGAAAAAAGTCGTTTTCCGAAAAGTGTCTGTGTGTGTGTCTGTCTGTCTGTCTGTGTGTGTGTCTGTAGATTATTTTTCTATGGCAAACGATAACTGCCGCAAATTCAAACAGAATCAAATAATTTTTTGCATGCAGCACTGATTTGCAGAATACTCGCGACCTATTGTTTTTGGTGAAGATCGGTTGAGGGAAAGGGGTAGTTTACCTGCAACGGTTTTTTTTTAGCAAGGGTAATTTTGTTTGTTTGGCAAACGATAACAGCCGCAAATTCAAACAGAATCAAATAATGTTTCGCATACAGCCCTGAATTGGAGATTTCTCAAGATCTGTTGATTTTGGTGACGATCGGTTAAGGGAAAGGGGTAGTTTACCTGCAACGTTTTTTTAACAAGGGTATTTTCTATGGCAAACGATAACAGCCGCAAATTCAAACAGAATCAAATAATGTTTTGTATACAACCCTGATTTGTAGATTACTCAAGACTTATTGTTTTTGGTGAAGATCGGTTAAGGGAAAGGGGTAGTTTACCGGTAACGTTTTATGTTTTAACAAGGGTATTTCCTATGGGAAACGATAACAGCCGCAAATTCAAACAGAATCAAAAGATTATTTGCATACAGCCCTAAATTGTAGAGTTCTCAAGACGTGTTGTTTTTGGTGAAGATCGGTTGAGGGAAAGGGGTAGTTTACCTGCAACGTTTTTTTAACAAGGGTATTTTCTATGGCAAACGATAACAGCCGCAAATTCAAACAGAATCAAATAATGTTTTCAATACAGCCCTGATTTGTAGAGTACTCAAGACCTTTTGTTTTTGGTGAAGATCGGTTAAGGGGAAGGGGTAGTTTACCTGCAACGTTTTTTTATCAAGCGTATTTTCTATGGCAAACGATAACAGCCGCAAATTCAAACAGAATCAAATAATTTTTTGCATACGTCCCTGAATTGTAGAGGTCTCAATGACTTTCGATTTTGGTGAAGATCGGTAAAGGGGAAGGGGTAGTTTACCTGCAACCTTTTACGTTTTAACAAGAATAAAGTACTTGAAAATTTATTTAAACTTTTTGAAACAATGGTAATTGTTAAAAATAAAATAATTTTGTTGCCAGGCAATAAAATTATAATTTTTTCATTTTAATGTAAAATAATATTTTTCATTTAATACAGCAATAAAAAGGCAGGTAAGACACAGCCTGGCTGTTTGGCTGAAAATGATTTTAAATATAAATCTTAGAATATGGAAGTCATGTATGGTTCTCCATACCGATATTTACTTCCATATTCCTTAAGGAATGGAAGTATGGTGATGGCAAAAAAAATCATGTTCGAGATTATTGCAGATTCTGATTCTACTACACTCAAAACATGAAAAAAAGTCGTTTTCCGAAAAGTGTCTGTGTGTGTGTGTCTGTCTGTGTGTCTGTGTGTCTGTGTGTCTGTCTGTAGATTTTTTTCTATGGCAAACGATAACTGCCGCAAATTCAAACAGAATCAAATAATTTTTTGCATACAGCCCTTTTTTGTAGAGGACTCGCGACCTATTGTTTTTGGTGAAGATCGGTTGAGGGAAAGGGGTAGTTTACCTGCAACGGTTTTTTTTATCAATGGAAATTTTTTTTTTTGGCAAACGATAACAGCCGCAAATTCAAACAGAATCAAATAATGTTTCGCATACAGCCCTGAATTGTAGAGTTCTCAAGACCTATTGTTTTTGGTGAAGATCGGTTAAGGGGAAGGGGTAGTTTACCTGTAACGTTTTATGTTTTAACAAGGGTATTTCCTATGGCAAACGATAACAGCCGCAAATTCAAACAGAATCAAAAGATTATTTGCATACAGCCCTAAATTGTAGAGTTCTCAAGACCTATTGTTTTTGGTGAAGATCGGTTAAGGGAAAGGGGTAGTTTACCTACAACGTTTTTTTAACAAGGGTATTTTATATGGCAAACGATAACAGCCGCAAATTCAAACAGAATCAAATAATTTTCTGCATACAGCCCTGATTTGTAGAGTACTCAAGACCTATTGTTTTTGGTGAAGATCGGTTGAGGGGAAGGGGTAGTTTACCTGTAACGTTTTTTATCAAGCGTATTTTCTATGGCAAACGATAACTGCCGCAAATTCAAACAGAATCAAATAATTTTTTGCATACAGCCCTGATTTGTAGAGTACTCGCAACCTATTGTTTTTGGTGAAGATCGGTTGAGGGGAAGGGGTAGTTTACCTGCAACGGTTTTTTTTATCAAGAGAAATTTTTTTTTTTGGCAAACGATAACAGCCGCAAATTCAAACAGAATCAAATAATGTTTCGCATACAGCCCTGAATTGTAGAGTTCTCAAGACCTATTGTTTTTGGTGAAGATCGGTTAAGGGAAAGGGGTAGTTTACCTACAACGTTTTTTTAACAAGGGTATTTTCTATGGCAAACGATAACAGCCGCAAATTCAAACAGAATAAAATAATTTTCTGCATACAGCCCTGATTTCTGGCCTCACTCATGTTTATTTTCTTACATTTGCACGATTTTTAAATGGAAAGTGCCGAAACCCACACCAACATAACGCGTGCAAGCCGAAAAAATGGACATTAATTTGCTTACTGGCGAAGCTAGTAGTTAATGAATGGGTAGGCAAAAATCTTATCTTAAATTTTTTTTAAGGAATCACTAAAAGGACGGTGGTTCAAATCGGACGCTGAGGTAGAGTTTGCTGTAACCGAATGGTTCCACAAACAGCCGTAAGAATTTTACTAGCAGGGAATCTACAGGTTAGCGCAACAGTGGAACTCATGTCTTAATGTTATTGGAGACTTCTTTTAAAATCGTTGAATAAAAAATGCTTTACAGCTCTATACGTGTTTCTATTGAACAATCCTTGTATTAGTCATACACAATAATACAACTGATTGAACTTCAAATTTTTAAACTTGATTAGTTTCTATATATATATGTTTAATGTTACAAATAATTCAAATAACAATCTTGATCATCTGTTAGTTCAGCGGAATAACAGTGACACTTTTAATAACCGCATAAAATAAACACTGAGAAACAACACAGGCGCTTTAACTTAACTGTTTGGACCACAGAAGTGAGGTATGCCTCAACGCTCTATGTGAACAGCGCGGGACAATCCCCCCTCCCTACACTTCCCTATCATACCACTACATTGCTTACATACGATGTATACAAAAAACGCTGAGGCAAGTTCAGGTTGCCTCATTCGGTTTAAACGAACTATGCCGAATCTCACCTGTCACCATCTAGCGGTCGCTCAATAAAGCACGTTTCGGTTTAATAAATTTGACAGTCGCAGTAACAATGTATAATCTTTACGTTATGTAGTTCATACGTATTTATAATTTTTATTCTACAGAATTTTTTAGGGTAGGCATTGCCTCAATTGCCTCCATGTAACTTCGCCACTGATATATATGTGTACAACGTTATCGGCAACAAAGAAGTAGTTTTTGTTAAAATTCCTTCCCGGCATATTTGGCCGTAGTCAAATGTTTTCTACAAAACCAGACATTTCCGCAATGCCATCGACTTCCATCATCAGTGAAAATCGAGTGCGATAACGTGAGGTGGTATACGTTAGTGACCACAGTACTGTGGTTAAGGCTGAAGCACTAAGTAGAAAGAAGTAGTTTCTATGGTAATATTTCATTTCGAAAATGATTTTAAATATAAATCTTAGAATATGGAAGTCATGTACGGTTCTCCATACCGATATTTTCGATGGGGTCCTATGGGGAGTTCTTGGGGTCTTCCACATCTCCTCCTAAACCACTGGACCGATTTCAACCAAACTTGGCACAAATATTTTATGCAACGGGAGAACCAACATAGGGTAGGTGTTTTTTCGATGGGGTCCTTTGGGGGGTCCTTTGGGGTCTTCCACATCTCCTCCTAAACCACTGGACCGATTTCAACCAAACTTGGCACAAATATTTTACGCAACAGGAGAACCAACATAGGATAGGTGTTTTTTTCGACGGGGTCCATTGGGGTCCTTTGGGGTCTTCCACATCTCCTCCTAAACCAGTGGACCGATTTCAACCAAACTTGGCACAAATATTTTACGCAACGGGAGAACCAACATAGGATATGTGTTTTTTCGATATGATCCTTCAGGGGGTCCTTTGGGGTCTTTCACATCTCCTCCTAAACCACTGGACCGATTTCAACCAAACGTGGCACAAATATTTTACGCAAAGGGAGAACCAACATAGGATAGGTGTTTTTTCAATGGGGTTCTTTTGGGGGTTCTTTGGGGTCTTCCACATCTTCTCCTAAACCACTGGACCGATTTCAACCAAACTTGGCACAAATATTTTACGCAACGGGAGAACCAACATAGGATATGTGTTTTTTCGATATGATACTTCGGGGGGTCCTTTGGGGTCTTCCACATCTCCTCCTAAACCACTGGACCGATTTCAACCAAACTTGTCACAAATATTTTACGCAAAGGAAGAACCAACATAGGATAGGTGTTTTTTCGATGGGGTCCTTTGGGGGTCCTTTGGGGTCTTCCACATCTTCTCCTAAACCACTGGACCGATTTCAACCAAACTTGGCACAAATATTTTACACAACGGGAGAACCAACATAGGATAGGTGTTTTTTCCGACGGGGTCCTTTGGGGGGTCCTCTGGGGTCTTCCACATCTTCTCCTAAACCACTGGACCGATTTCAACCAAACTTGGCACAAATATTTTACGCAAAGGGAGAACCAACATAGGATAGGTGTTTTTTCGATTGGGTCCTTTGGGGGGTCCTTTGGGGTCTTCCACATCTTCTCCTAAACCACTGGACCGATTTCAACCAAACTTGGCCCAAATATTTTACGCAACGGGAGAACCAACACAGGATATGTGTTTTTTCGATATGATACTTCGGGGGGTCCTTTGGGGTCTTCCACATCTCCTCCTAAACCACTGGACCGATTTCAACCAAACTTGGCACAAATATTTTACGCAAAGGGAGAACCAACATAGGATAGGTGTTTTTTCGATGGGGTTCTTTTGGGGGTTCTTTGGGGTCTTCCACATCTCCTCATAAACCACTGGACCGATTTCAACCAAACTTGGCACAAATATTTTACGCAACGGGAGAACCAACATAGGACAGGTGTTTTTTTCGATACGATCCTCTGGGGGGTCCTTTGGAGTCTTAAAAAACTAACTTATTAGATCTGGTTACTATGGCAACCCAATGGAATAGATTCTGTTCTAAATATATTATCGCATTAAATTGAAGACCACGCGAACGAAGTCTTTATATATTATATATATACAAACACTTTCTTTCTTTGAGTGGCATTGCAACGCATGCCGGGTACTCGCTAGTACTAAATAAAAATTAATTAACATTGTGGCTATATAAACTGGAATAGATTCAAATATGATTTGAGCTGTGTTTGCCGCAGCAGCATGTTTTAGGTGAATACACAAAGTTTATCTTTTTGTATAGATTGCATTTCATAAATTTAATTTTTATAACAAGTACTTATTCAGTACTATTTCCACTGACTTAATATTGATTATTTTACTGTGAATGTTAATGGTATCCATGTGCTTATGGTAGAATCACATTCATCCAAAATTTTCAGACAAAAGTAGAATATTTATATACTAAAGTTACTGCTTATGTGACAGTGGTACATTTATGCAGTATATGAAAACCAATCTGATGTGATTAACTGCAACACTTCTGAAAGATATTTCAAAATTTGTCTTATCTTTAAATACAAATTCTGTTGTTTGTCAAAACACCAAAAAAACTAAATTTTCGGAGAGTCAGTTGGTTCAGAATACCAACACACATAACATTTGTACGTGTATAATTTAATGTGTATAGAATTAAAGTTTTTAAAGAAAGGAAATAGATAAAATATTTTTATAATATAGAAATATTGTATTAATATTAAGAATGATTTTAGTACAACAAATGAAAATTCATGAAAATACATTATTTTCATTTACTTTCAGGGATACATATGTTCTAAAGGCACTTGTGTAAGTGGGTGCCATACAACTAGAGACTGTCCAAATGATCGCACTTGTTATAATGGGCAGTGCATAGATCCATGTGGAGCAAAGAATCCATGTGGGCTGAACGCATTATGTCGGGTATCAGAACACAGACCAGTGTGTTTATGCCCAGAGGGATACCAAGGGGAACCAAGTAAGAAGTGTTCTAAATCTGTGTGTAGTAGAGATGAAGATTGTGAACCAGATCAACACTGTAGTTCTGATGGAGCTTGTCGAATACCGTGTCTTGAACCTGGTGTTTGTGGTGTCAACGCTCAATGCCGAGTTATAAACAGACGGCCACAGTGTTCTTGCCCTCCTGGATATGTCGGGAATGCGCATGTTGAATGCAAACAAGGTACACAAAGTTTTAGAATATATTAACTTTTAACTGAGAAGGCAGAAGTGAGAACTTTATAACATCTGATTTATAAATGAATATGCTATAGATGTAAATAATAATGCTCTTTGCCTAATTAAAATTACTAAATAAAAAAAAAAGAATTACTCCTGGATTTTTAAAGCAGTTTACTTTAGAAGCCAGCTAAAATATGGTTGTTGGAAAATCAAAAATTATTATAAAAATGTGTAATAAATTATAAGTTGTTTCTTTATAACACACACACACACACACACACACACACACACACACACACGCACGCACGCACGCACGCACGCACGCACGCACGCACGCACGCACGCACGCACGCACGCACGCACGCACGCACGCACGCACGCACGCACGCACGCACGCACGCACGCACGCACGCACGCACGCACGCACGCACGCACGCACGCACGCACGCACGCACGCACGCACACACACACACACACACACACACACACACACACATTCATTGTGCAGCTACATTTACTTGCAAAATATTAATAGATAAATACAATACTTTTCCAAAATTCTTACCTTTACGGATCCAGGATTCTTCACTCGAACTCGCAACCTATAAGTGTGATTTAGGGTTTGTGTTGTTTAGTAAATTCGACTCTCATTGAATTTGTTAACTATCTCATCTTTATTTAACATTTCTTTATCTTCTCTTTCTTTTCAACTTCTTTACTTTCTATTCATTTCATTATTGATGCTTATGTCACAAAACAGACTATAGTATATCTACGTATTATTCTTAAATTAAATGTTTTTGATACGGCAACCCAGTACACGCTCATTCATTCTTACCATTCACCCGTTTTACCCCATTTACTTTAGAGCTCTTTGTTAATTTGTTATATTGATTTAATTAATTTTGAAGCAGTTACTTTCCTGTTGTCTCCATGAAAAGCACATATTGAAGTCTGTCCTTTTTGTTCACTTGGTTGGTCCGAATTATGTTTTCACTGATTATAATTTACTCACTGACGACCTGTTAATGTTTCACTGTTTGATGATTACTTTACACCATTTTTATTTGTATTTTTCACATTTTAAAACTATTTTGGCCGGTCGGTCTACATGGTTAGTAGGTATTAAGCGAACCGTGCATCCACGCAATTGTGCGGTTTTGAGTTTCGAAGCCGACTGACGCTTAGTGGCTCGTTTTCAATATTGCCCTCGGCATCCCAAGAGCGGCAACTTGCGTTCTCATTGGACGAGAGCATTTAACGTAGACTCGCAGTCGGCGACCAGGAAAATCGTAACGTGATCTTCACTCTGTCAGAACGGCCATCCGCGCACTCTGACACATTCCGAGGCTCCAGCTTTCGGTGTATGTGGCCTGGCTTATCATATAAACCGACAACTGGGTGTTTCAAAAGTACCCTCTGCTTATTAAAACTGAAACTCTGTCTGGGCGATTCCCCGTTATTACCATTGATACAAGAATAAAATAAATCCCCTTGATTCTGTACCGTTACATCATAGTTGCTCACGTTATTCTCGTTTATAATGATTATAAATAAATATTATTGTTACGCTCTTTAAATTCAAAGAATTTGGTGGTAATTTATCTAATCAGAGGAATCTATTTTATAATTGGTAAACCTGGATTATGTTTTACAAATCTGAAGATGATGGTATAAAAGAAAAAAACTGTCAAACACTGTTATAATATACAAAAAAAATATATATATATATATATATTTGTATTATATATATATTGTAACGATACAATTAAGCCAAATCCCGTACCAGTGATAAAAAAGATAATTCTTGATATAAAAATACTTCATATAAAATAAAATGTTTAAAAAATGATTAAAATGTAAATACTTTGACACGACGTACAACGATATTACCCAACCCAAGTGATTGAGCCAACAACATAAACATAAAGAAGGGAACCACGTAACATACTTAAGAAAAATATGATAGACAAAACAATGATGAACACAGAACTAAAGAAGAGAACAGATCCCTACAATTAAACAGAATTTAAACCAAAGATGAAGAAGAGGAAGAATGAAGATGAAGACTATTGAAGATGAAGACGACGGAGAAGAGGAAGAATGAAGAGGAAACAGGTTAAACCCAAGGGGAAACTAACACACATATAAAAGGGAAAGATAGTATACTTAAAGATAGAATACGGTCAATAAACCTCGAATAATTATGTATTAATGAAACCAATATTATTATTATCATTAATTTAACCTATGTACCCATTTTAAAGACAATACAATTGTAAAGCAATGTAATATAGAAAAAGTACACTAACACAGTCAGAAAGGTTAGATTTAACAAAACACAACTCACCTAATATTGTTAATAGTAAATATCATACTAAAACGAAATAGTGAGAAATGGTAGGAGAAAGTATAGGGATTACCCATTAAATAACACTAAATACAAAACAGTGAACCAAAGTGAAGTGCTTTAGTGAAGTGTAAATACCCTAAAAAATAGTGAAAGTGTATGTGAAACATTAAAAATATAATGATAAGTAAGGAGACACTTTATAAAACATTGATGAACAACCAATGATTGGAGTGACATGGTAAACAGTAATATATCTAGAAATAATTAGAAATAGTATTCCAAATTAATATAAAGGAAGCTTGTGATGTTATTCAGGGAGAAAGCCCAGACAAATAACTTGTGTTAACATGGTATGGTAGAATAGAATTAAAGTTTTGTTATTAAAATTAAGATTGCAAAGAATACAACACCCCATGTCGAAAGGGGAATTAACCTTCATAATTTTATAAAAAGTGACAATGTTTATCACTTTAGTTTGTAACAAAAGAAAGAAATCAATGTTAGAACTAATAATAACTCATGACTTGTAAAGAATAGTTGGTTCAATGTTAAAGGAGGAATATGGCTGAAAGGAACCTACAGTCCATAAACCTAATTATTATATTTTAAAGGAAGAGTAATGAAAATGTATGTTGAATAGTAGCTGAAACACAAACAAATAAGTGAAGCCCATCAGGCTGAATTCAGAATGTAATTTAAAAAGAAATACACCAAAAAACAATCATGGCTAATCTTGACTATGAAAACATCTAACTGCCAAAGACATTCAAATGTAAATTGTATCAATTTCACAAGAAATCTTACTAATCTAAGACCAGTGAATGGACAGTAATTATATATCAATTATTTTAAAACAGAAATGTTATTGTAATAGTTTAATTTAAGAAAGATATGTTATTTATTAAATGTCAAATAATTAGACTATAGTTAATGTATAACAGAATATGACCTTATGAGGTATCATTGTAAACTTTGAAAGGAAAGAAAGATAATAGTGATGTCATTTATTACCCCAAAGGAATTATAAAGGAATAAAACCATTAGGAAAATACTTCATAAATTTGAATAAAAATTCAAATATTTTAACAATGTCTTTAAAGGAGTAATTGACCAATCACAGAATTATGGTTACTATGACAACGAGATGTTGAGGGCTTATTTTCCGTTAAATTATATAGACTCTGAAAAACGACACGTGGGTAAGCGGCATGCAAAATTGGAACGATTGAAATTTTAATTTAAACGGTTACAAAAAGTCGAATCAGTGAACCAAGATGACCAAAAACGAATAAATGTCGATCCATAAAGAATTCACGAGGTCCAGGAACCAAATTAAATAAATTAATTAGAGAAAAACCCAAGACCAGATTGAAGAAGATGTTATAAGTTTAAAACCAGCCCAAATTTGAAGAATATCCAACTATCCTGATGACGACGCTTCAACGTGATATGAACTGATAAGTACCGAATAAATTCTACGGACTCCAGTAGTGACGTCGATTTATGTAACGACCAGTGTGAGGCAAACACACTACATTCACACTAATACACAAAATAAACAATTGTGATACATTTTAACAGGTACAACAACCGTTACTCGTTACATATTGACGAACCCAACGAGGGGCTTTAAGGAAGAAGGACGTACACCTATATTCTCGTTACAATATATATATATATATATATATTTGCGACAGTACAACTATATACGGTACTGTGCATTGCCAAAATAATTAAAATAATTAATAAAAATAAATAAATATATGGTTGATAAACATGATTCAGATTGCAAGCTGGATTGTATAAAAAAAGGGAACAGCACAGTTCATGAATGGACACGCATATCTGGCCACTTGTCGCTAGCTTTGTGTGACACACACATACTATATTTTAGTATGTGTGTGTGAAACATGTCCGTTCCTGAACAGTAACAACCATTATTCAAATGATGTTAGATTTTAAGTATTATTTTAATTATAAGAAATATATGTACAATAATGTAAAACAAAATACACCAAAGTGTGTAGGAAATAATGATGCACAAGTGGTTAAAATACCGTGAGAAAGTGACGTAAAGTGAAATTACAATGAATTAAAAAGTTAATAACTCTCTGAATAATTACAATAAAGAAGTGTAAGTTACATATAATAAACATATGAAAATTAGCGAACGATTGAGCATTGTGTAGTGTAAAACAGACTTCGCAATTAGCGAAGATAGGCGAAATTAGTGAATCGAACAAGAGTGGGAATAAGGACACGTTCGACAAACTCTGACAAGACAAATATTGTTCAGACAGGAGCTTTTGCACGATGTGGCTATAAATACCAGGTCACGCTAATAAAGCTCTCTTCTTCTTCATTGAACCGTTGCCGCAGGAGGCTATGTCAGTCAGCAACGCTGTCTTGAATCTACAGTAAGCGTCACAGGATGGACTGGAAGTCAAAGCAGAGGTTCTATGGACACACCTACAGCCCATGATGTGAGGAGGGACAACAATTAAGGAGTACATGCAGTGGAATCCTGTACGAGGACCCGAAGGACACGGACCGATGACCGAGTGGAGGACACGATAATGTACCACATCAAATGAGGTGATAAAAAGCCATATAATTACCTACAATTGAAAGACAATAATTAAAAACTATAATGAGAGACATTCGAACTGTTGCTATAAGTAATTAAATTGTACATAGTTGTGTAAAGACTGATTGTTTAATTTAGAATAATATTTCATTTATGTTAATTAGGATTTGACTATAACGTAAATGTTATAAGATCAATATTTGATTTGAAATTGAAATAATTTAAAGTAATTCATATAATCATTATTTGGTTAAAAATGCATATGCAGTAGAAAAAAATAGAATCAAAGTAAGATTAAAGAAAATGAAATAAAGTAAATTCATTGTTTAAATAAATTAGTAAGCAATTGCAAAGAGAACCACACTGAATGAGTAAGCCGAGAGCAAAATATTTGATAGTTAAGATTAGATAATAAGATTTTTGTATACCATGTTTAATGTAAATTGTCAACCAGAAGTCCCGTGCAAAAGATTCGCACAAGCGAAGAATAATGGGGTTTTTCTATTTCCGAAATAAGGAAAGATGTTGTTCAATAAATAATGTAAATATTTAAAACGTATTACACATTCTTGTTATTACGATTACACCTAACATCATTGTTATGTTATATAACGTATACTCCAAATTGTGGAGTATAATTGACACATGCATAATTATATTGCATTAATGTGTTAAAAAAAATATATATATATATATAATATTTATAATCACTTTACCTCAAGATATTTTCTCCTTATTTGGAACATGTTTCGAGAAGCCTTGTGATCTTCAGCCTTCCTGATTTTGAGTCTTGTGAAATATTTGTGTGTTGGTTGGTTGTTGTTGTGGTTTCCTGTTGGCCTCTGGTACTTTAAATTGATATTATTGTGTGTGATTGTGGTGTGTATGTTAGTATTTTGAGGCCAACAGGAAACCACAACAACCAACCCACACACAAATAGTTCACAAGTCTCAAAATCAGGAAGGCTGAAGATGGGAACACAAGGCTTCCTGAAACATGTTCCAAATAAGGAGAAAATATCTTGAGGTAAAGTGATTATCTTATACTATTAAGCGAGCAATCTTTGTATGTATGTCCTTTTTTTCTCGGAAACGGCTCTAATGATTTTCTCAAAATTTGGTACTTAAGCGTATTTGGACAATAAAAATCGATTGGGCTAGGTCTCATTTTCCGCAAAAATCACCTAAGGCCTAAACCGTAGGGTCTTTTAAGTATACATTTTAATTCATGTAGGTTTAAATATTCACACAACAATTGCTATTGTTATAACTCTGTCACCCAGCAACAAATATTTTTTATTTGAAATTAAAACGTTAATTTTAATTCTGATCATAAAGAATAGATCTTGCCGATGTTTATAAATAATATAAAATAGCTGTTGCAATGAATGTAAATAAACAAACTAAGAGTTGAAACATACAATCCCAGTATCGATGTTTATAAATAAATATAAATAGCTGTTGTTATGAATGTAAATAAACAAACTAAGAGTTGAGACATACAATCTAATCTATGTATGTCCTTTTTTCTCGGAAACGGCTCTAACGATACCGTAGGGTCTTTATAGGTCTTTAACCTGCGGCCTAAATGGCGCAGTATCGATGTTTATAAATAATATAAACAGATGTTGCTATGACTGTAAATAAACAAACTAAGAGGTGAGACATACAATTGTGGGTTTCTGCGCAACGATTTTTGTACAATCTATCTGATATACATTGTAACCCCTCTTTAAGTATTTTATTGACTTATAAAATTTTTTTTTTTTCCTAAAGAGGGGCCACAAGATAATTAAAACTAGGCCAAAAGCCTAGAGAAGCCAAAAATGCGCTGGATCCAGTGAGACGGGACTTGCAATTAAAACTCACAAAATTAACAACCAATAAATTTTTATTACATCCTTCTCCTTTTTTTTAATAACAAAACGTTAAATATTTTTGGTTAATTTTTTTTACTTGAAAAATAAATGTAAAATTTAAATGAAATGAATATAAAGATTTTCTTTTCCAATTGGGGTTACTTTTCCCCACTTAGCCCTATACCTAAACCCCAGAAATACACATGAATATACAATACATATAAATGGACATATAAATATATATGTCTACAACTACAACACATACACACGTTCCACATCACAGGACAATTACAACTTTCAACATTAATATCTTGCCACACCTCTTTCACCCCAAGGAGATACATAATTTACAATTCATAAATATTATTGAACGCAACACCTATTGCAAGATCTTAATACATAATAACCCATATATATATATATATATATATATATATATATATATGTGTAACACCAGTGCCCCCAGGGCATACTAAAATTCAGGGGTTGGCATAATGCCTGATACTACTATTAAGTGCTCCCACACTGAGCACTTAGACTTGGAGGAAATATAATCATAATTCAGTCACAATACAAGTGACCATAATAAATTAAAAGAATTTAAGCGTGATAAATTTTGTGAAATATTAATAACAGTAATGTGCCATGATGCTTTATAACCTTTAAGAATTAATTTGGCCCAAAGGCCGACATGTTCCAGGCCTATTACAATCTAAACTATTAAGTGTTCTCTATACGCTGTTGTGTTTTTTGCATTCTCTGAGGTATATACATAATCTAAACTATTAAGTGTTCTCTATACGTTGTTGTAAATAATGCTTTTACGAAACTTGGACGTCTCTGAAGGGCTGTGCAATGGAACAAGATTGGTCGTGACTGAATTATGTAATAACATTATTAAAGCCAAGATTATCACGGGTGAATATTCAGGCCGAGAAGTTCATATTCCAAGGATTACAATAGATTCCAACAAAAGTCAGCTTGGGTGCACTATGCAAAGGCATCAATTTCCCGTCAGACCAGCTTTTGCTATTACTATTCACAAGGCTCAAGGTCAAACATTTGAAGTGGTGGGAATTCACTTATCATTTCCTGTGTTTATGCACGGCATGTTGTATATAGCATTTTCCAGAGTCAAAAGGCGAAGTGGCTTAAAAGTTCTTTTACCACCAGAAAATCCTTGCCATACAAGAATCGTTGTATGGAAAGAAGTATTAAATAATTGTGATTCCAATAACAGAAACCGTTGATAAACGCAAACGGCGTAGTATCGATATGTTAATATATGAAAATAAATATCAAAATATAAATAATTAATAAAAATAAATAAATAATTAATAATAAATAATGTTTTTTTTTAAAATTTGTATATTTATAAATAAATGTGAAAACCGAGCAAAGCTCGGTCACCCTGATATTAAATATTAAATGTATTATATACATCAAGAAACAGACTGTAGCAAAAAGTGTTTGAATATATATATATTTTAACCAGACCTCTGTATGCCGGTCGTTACAAAAGATAATAAGTTGATAGAAAATTTTATAAAAATAGAATTTTCAAATAGTAAAAGATTTTGTTTATGTTTATTAAGAGGTGTGTATAAAAAATAAATCTGTTTTAAAAGGTTCTTGTAACAATTTTAATAACAGGCAGGTATTTATTGACTGCCGATGCACTTCTAGAAGATTTGAACCAAGTCTGGAGTTAAATAGTTTAACTCCAGTTAGCAATCGATTGGTGACTTTTCTGGCTGGTCCAATATCTCGTTCAAATAAAATATTTTCTTCTTAGTTAAGTCCTTCAGCCTTAATAAATACTCTTAAATTAACCTGTGAAATAAGTAACAGATAAGAAATAATGGAAATATATAGATTTATTGACAATTTAAATAAATAATCGATTTTTTATCGATGGAGAGCAATTATCGACTCTGTCTCGGGAATTATCGATTGTGTCATACAGAACAAAATTTATGATATTTAATATATTAAAAGACAGGTTCTTTGAGCGATTAAAATTAATAGTCAGAGAAGGGTGACGAGAAAGTATAACATTAACAATTAACACAAATACAATAATTATTATTCAATAAAATTTAAATAATTCCAATAAGTAATGTGTATGTATGTTGTCAAACCAATATGCAGACGATGACGTCACTGCTGGAAGATAAAGAAGGCAGGCTTGAATTTTCAAAATGGCCGCTACTAGATATGGCGAGTTCACTGCAAAATCGGCATGTCCAAAAATCACGACAGAATTACCTTCGTGAATGTCTGAAATCTTCCCGCACTGGTGTAATATGTCTGTTAAGTTATTTGGTGTATTCTGACGAAGTGTTCTGTGTAAACTTGTGTTGGTTAGTTTATTTTGTATGTGTTCACTTCTTTGAGTTAACGTTCTCAAGATATGGTTATGATTTGTAGAGTGAATTGGTTTAAATATAAGGTTTTACTGTTTTCTGTCACTCGTATCATGAAGTTAGATGTTTGTTTTCACTATTGTCGTGAACGTATGGATAGCTTTAGTTTTAAAAAGTGTCTAATTCGTCTAACTCTCGTTTCACTTATTTTAATGGCTAAACGCTAGTACCATTTTCGACTCGATTTAAAGAACGTTTTGTCACACAACTATTCAGCTTGATATTCAACAAAAGACTAATTAACTTGGTCATAAATCTGGCCCAGTTAATCTTTGAAAAAGTATTGTTAACATATTTCGATTACCTGTACACATGATAAAATATTACATTATATATGGAATTTATCTATTTTATTCATCACTTTTATGAATTATGAACCTTATTATTGGTTTAATCATCTCATTCCCTTTAAATTGATGTATTATAGTCCATATCTGTAGACATTTTGTGGAAATTAACAAATTTTGTTCACTTTTTGGAAATATAGGCTCAAAATTGGATTTCCGTCTTTATACAAAATTCCTCCATTTTAGGTATCAGTAATACTATTATAATAAATTTTAATTAGTCATATTCCTCTTCCTTTCCTTAAATACATATAAATTAAACCCTTGAACTGGTTTTTTGTGTTAATCTGTAAATTTGACATTGCTCTTGAAAATTAATTAATTTATATATTTTGAAAATTTACAATGTTTTAAGGTATATTTCCTTATTATCATTTTAACTCATAGGATCATTTCCATTAGTGGTGAACTGAGTTATCTTATATAAATCTTGCTAGTTTACAGGATTTATAAGTGAATTATACTGGTTTATATTGTTTCTGTGAATTCACCAAATGGCCTAGATTTTAGAATTTTATATTTCTGTCTTTCTCAAATAAATTTAAACTTAACTCCTCCTCTGACTTTACATAATTACAATTATATGAAAATAACATGTCTTATAACTTATTGTGTGGTGTAGTAGTTAATTAACACTACGGTTATTAAAATAAATAATTATGAACATTGTTTAGCAATCTGCACAATTGAACATATTGCAGACATGGTTTGAACATATATCTTTTAACTATTTTTGAGTTAACATAGCATACCTATTTAAACATTATTAATGGCATGTAGGCTATTATTTAGCAAACATAATTCTTTTTAGAACACATAACATAAATCTTATTTTCTAATAACTCTTACAAATACATTTTACTAACACATTGATTTTAGGACTGTGAATAAACAGTCTATTTAAACATTTTACACTTATTAATATTATATTAATCCCAGTCCTTTCTGGTCTAAACCATTATTATTTGTGATCCCCTACATCAGTAAACATGAACTCCTATACTCTATTTATTATCATTTTTTACAAATGTCTTGTAAATAAAGATTTACATTGAAATAATAAAATACTGGAAATCTTCCATTTTATTATTTTATTATGCTGTTTATTATTAGATATTAAAGTTGTTATATTGCCTACTGATAAGTTATAGCTTCACCAACTTTAAGTTTATTGCATTTCTAAAAAACACACAAATTCACTTTCACTGTTGGTTCTGATATTTTGAGTCTTATTATCTCAGACCAGACCTTTAGTAATCATGGACTGTTAAGACTAGTTTATTTTCTTTATTACCCAATAGCTTTAGTCGATTCACTTCTTATAACGCTATACAGCACTTTAGTTTTTTAAATAATTACATTTTTATAGGATTTTGGGTATGTTATACTTTCTTTTGCATAGTTTTTGTGGGTTTGTGGTTGATAATAGTTTATATAATAATAGGTTTTACAACGGTGTTTCTTTCATACTATTTCTTCCTCTCCTCCTGTCTTCTTTCTTGTCCTTCTTCGTATCTTCCTTCTGGTCTTCCTTCTTGTCCTTCTTCTAGTCTTCATTCTTGTCCTTCTTCTAGTCTTCATTCTTGTCCCTCTTCTAGTCTTCATTCTTCTGGTTTTCTTGTCTTCCTTCTTCATTCTTGGGTAAACCAAGGTACTTTGTGTTATCTCGACTGAGGTTTAGTTTTGAACATTTAATTTATTCACTGATACTGACTTTATTCTTCTCTACAGGTATCAGGGTATTGTTTTCTTCCTGATCACAAATTTTATTCTTCCCTTTTCTTGTTTTTGGGGTATTTTGGTATTCACTACTCTTTAATTGAGTCTCTTTTTTCTTGATATGGTCTTATATAACTGGTCTACTGCTCTTAGCTCCCTGGGTAAATTACGGATATTATAATATGAGTTGCTTCCAATACTTTCTTTGATATTTAAACAGTGGTTTTTTATATAATGTAAATGAGGATTTTTATTTTATCGTGGTTCATTCCTTTGATTTCCTTAAATATCATTCAATATTATTTTAACATATTTGATGTAATTAAACTTTATGATTTTATTTAACTTAATAAGTAGTGGATTTTCTGTCACGCTACAATATATATATATATATATATATATATATATATAGCAAGGTAACAGGTTATAGCCCAGACCAGACTTGCAGAAAAGAATGCTCAGTTAGTGAAAATACATACACTTATTGTCCTTTTATTTTCCACACAATTATATCAAAATGTTCTTTCGTTATTTTAAACAAAATTGATTTATTGAAGTTCAAAATCTTCTTTGAAATATATTTTAAATAAATGTTCTCTTTATTTAAATAGTGCTGTAAATTTTAACTGTTCAAAGTCTCCTTTAAACAAAATTATATTTAAAATAAATGTTCTTTTACTTTACACAATGAAATAAAATTTTTTATAGGTTCAGAAGTTCTTTCTTTTTCACTTTAAAACTTTATACATGGATAACAAATTTATTTAAATTTGGCTTCCCTGTTCTGTTGTCTTCATTGTCCTCCCGGTCGACGATTCATCCGGCCTCCAGCGATCCTTCGTCTTGGTTCCACGTTCCAGCAACCGCCTCCAGGAACTGCCTTGCTCTAGGTGTCCGTTTCCAGCCGCCACGATCAGCAAAACGAAGCTCAGGAACGGTAGCCGACTATCTCGTACTCCGTATTTGATCCCTGCCGACACTCGCTGCTATCACGACTCCACGGGCCCAAGGACTGCCTGGAATTGATGTTGACTGGATGATGCCCACCGCGACTGCTTTCGCTGAGTGCTGTATGAAGACTCTCAAAGAAGAGCTCTAAGAGGGTTCTAAGAGAGTTAGATGAAGACTGGCTACTGCTTTTATAATACTGCTCAATGTATGCCGCGGCACTGCAGAATGACGTCACCGCCGCTATGCGTGTAGGCGTATTTTCCATATATTCTATTATATTCTGGACCGGCCACGTGTTCACTGACTTCCTTATTCTTGAATTTTCTAGCACAATGCTTTATTACATATGAATAAACTTCCATAACCTTCTATTTGCTACCCACACTACACAACACTTCACTCACATATTAAATTATATCTTCATAGTTTTTACGTTGTCTTATTACTAATTTATCCTATTCATTTTAATTGTTAATAATATTATTTTACTTCCAAGCATTCTTCTATCGTTCTGGACACCCATAACAGCTGATAATAATTATGCTCCACATTTACCTATAGTGAGACAGCTTGTCACGTTGCAATATATATATGTGTGTTTGTGTATTCTCTATTATAGTATGTATTTAAAAATACATTTATTTTCATATACATTTACATTTATTCATGTATAGTAATTAATTTATGTATTAGTATTATTTATGTATTTATATTATTTACATATGTATAACAACACACATAAATATAAAATATTGTTCACAATCACCTAAGTGGTTATGAAAGTGTATTTATTGGCTTCCTTTCCAAAAATTTTGCAGAAATAAACTGCATTGTCAGAAGGTGTCATATATTTAATGAATAATCAATCAATCTATGTGTATTTTAAATATGCATATGCAAAGCAAATCTATAAATATACTTACAGAAGAAATGTGATGTAATTATAAATAAGTTTATTGTTATTACAGCATGGAACTTGAAGAGTTACTATACATCAATCAATGTTAATAATGTCTATATACCTTTATTGTTTATTTAATTGAAGACCTGTGTTTCTTCCTTAGGTTTGGACAGCTGTGCTCGTAATCCTTGTGGTCAGAACACAAAGTGTCATAATGTCCAAAGTGGATACGAATGTAGTTGTTTACCTGGGTGTTCAGGAGATCCTTATAGAGGATGTCTGTGCCAAGAACCACTTATTGACTCATGCAGAGATCTCCATTGTGGTATTAATGCTATTTGTAAAACAATAAACAACAAACCTGTGTGTTATTGTCCACCAACTTATCCTCTTGGAGACCCACTTGTTCATTGTAAGTGTTTTTAAATAGCAATTGTAGTATATGCTAAACTAATCACTTTATTTGATGACAAAATTATATATGTCAGTTACTATATCCTCAGAGATTAAATAAATGCATATACTCGATTTGAAATGTCTGTATTGGAACTTTTAAATTTATATACTGTATTTTAATCATATAAATATAGATTATGTCTCTTTCTGTAAAGTCCAAATGAATCTAATTGAGTTTATTATTAATTTTAGTTAGATTTAAATCTTCTGAAAGAAAAGTCTTAATTATTTTTGGCCACTTTGACTGATTTTCCTCAAATTACATTCTCTGTTTTCTCTTAAACGTTGTTCCTTAAATGGACGATACTGATTTTCTGCTAATAATTTGATTTTCCTTTTTTATTTTAGCTGCAAAAGTGCATTTAATTTTTTTAATTCTCATTCAACAGTTTATGCCTGAATAAATATAGATACATAACACATAATATACAGACAGACATACATGCATATATATACAGTAGTCATAATAAAAAGTTTTCAAATTAAATTTTTCTTAAACATGTAGCTCTATTGTGTTATGATACAAACAGACCTGTGTTTGTCATAAATATTAAGTTACTTTGTGTTCATAATCACTAATTACTTCAGTTAAATAACATTAAATTAACGTGATAATGGGTTCAATAAAATGAATAATATATCAAGTTCAGAACAAGTCATTGCATTAAGTTAATACTTGAATAAGGCTTGTTTACATGTATAAATATGCAAGTTAATTACAACTAATTCCCTCGCTAAGTTGCTTGCAGTATCAGTATGGTAGCTTTTTCACTCCAAAAAAATAAATGCAACGTATAGTTGAATGTATTTATAATAACCTCCAATGGACTGCCAAATTGTGGTCACCATGTTAGGCTTTTTTACACTTTTTGTATTTTTTCGTTTTTATTTTGTGATATTATTTCTCGAGTAAACTAATAAAACAAGTAATAATGATAATAATAATGATGATGATGATAATAATAATATCAACAAGAAGAAGCAACAAAAAATAAAAAACAAATTTGGACAAAAAGAAAACAAGTAAATTAGAGACATTGTTTGTACTATAACCAATCTGCTGTGTTAAAGTGGTTTTTGTAGTTAGGATATATAATTTTATCAGTTAAATAATGTGATCACTAATAGGAACTTTGACAAAAGTTTAAAGGAGTCTTCCTGATTTCATAATTTGTGCAAGTCTAGAGTAAAAACTATAAATATGACTTACAGGTAGTTCACCAGTTTTATCTCAGGACTGCCGTACCAAAGGTTGTGGTAAAGGAGCTGAATGTGTGAAAGAAGTGGATCATTTTGTATGTCATTGCCCACATGGAACCACTGGTAATGCAGATGTTGAGTGCCGGCCAGGTAGGATCTTTAAACAATTTCAAAATTTTCTCAACCAGTCAGAATTATGTAAATACAATTTTTTTTTGTTCTTATGTTTTAGTCATAAAAACGAATTTTCAAATGGGAATATTTGTTTTGCTGTAATAATGTATATGATTTTTCTATATTCACAGTTTCATTTTCACAAAACACACACACACACACACACACACACATACACACACACACACACACACACACACACACACACATGTTATTACTTCAGATCATGTGTATGAAATAGGAAATTGTTGTACAGAGCTACACAGTATTAGAAATAATACAGCTTTAGTTTTATATATATGTATATATATATATATATATATATAATTTAAAAATAATAATTTACATCAAATCATAATAACATTTAGTGTGTGGATAATGTAATAAAGCCAAAATTATAACACTTTTGTATTTTGATAAGAAATACTAATTATGTAAAAGCATGCTGTAGTTTCCATTGATATTTGTAGTCTAATATTGTACAGTGTAAAGGTATGGGTTATGGCTTGTTATCATATTATACTGCCCAGTAAAATGTTACCTGTATATATTTATATATACATATTTATATTTGTTGAGTAATTATTAACTGACATGTTATCATTATTCACTAATCAGATCACTCCATGTGGAATGTTCAGACAGTGTCCAATCTGCCTTTTCACTAACAGGCTCCCACCCTGAATCCTTTTAGTTCAATATCAGGTTACAATACTGACATATCAGTATCTGAATATTTTTATTTTGGTTAATTTTTTGTGTTATGTAAAGTGAATGTGTTTTTGGAACTAGATAAATTGTAAATTATGAACTACTATTTTTTTTGTTGGCAATTAACAGCTATGGCTTTGTGTGCCTCTGTGGAACTAGAACATCTAGATCAGTTTTTAAATCAATAGTCAGGTTCAGATGATATGATTATAAGAAATCTTTAAAACTCAATATATGTCTTTTATAAACTTTAAGACTTTGTTTTTACTAAATACGAAAACGTTCTATATTAAAAAAAAATCATTTCATTTCATATTGATTGCTGAAAACTATTATCATCAGAATTAAATTCCATGATATTATGGAAAATACAATATGAAAATTCAACAGACCTGATACAAATTACATTTACAAAAAATTCTGCTGAAGAGGAGTTGAAATTCTGGCAAAGAACTGTCATTTTTGGAATTAGCAAAATATAATATGATTTTATTATATTCCTTTTTAAATAACAAATATTTGTGTGTAAATGTAAATGTTAATCTTCATATAGTTGTAGTTTCTTATTTTTTTGTACACAGCTCTGTCAGTGGTGATCATAAAATGTTATTGTTATTTTTTTTCTATGCTATTTTGCATTAATACGTTATATTAATTACATACACACTCTAATTGTATACACAAACACTTTCAGTACTATGTTCACTTTAGTGAATTAAAAACAAATCATATCAGCCCTTCCATTCTTTAGTGAAAATGTATTCATTTACTATCTTGTATTCAATTAATCAGCTTAAAGATTTACAAACAATTCATTTTTAATTTTGAACGATTTTCTATATGCTGGTGAACACACACACACACACACACACACACACACACACACACACACACACACACACACACACACACACACACACACACACACACACACACACACACACACACACACCCACACACACACACACACACACACACACACACACACACCAATGTGAATACATTTATTTATTAAACTGAGAAAATAACTAAAGCAACAAATTTGATTGAAATAGTCAGCTTATAGGTCATACACAATTGAAACAATTATACAATATTACAATTGAAATAGTAATGCCATTAAATTTAATAGGCCAGTTTTCAATGAACCAACTAATTAGTAGTTTAAATTCTAACTCAAATTAAAGTTTTAATTATTTAAATTTGGCCAAACCATTGCTGAACTTAATGTGTAAAGAAAAAAATGGTACAAAGTACATTTTAATCGTAATTATAATTAATGTTTATAATGCACTTTAAGCTTAGCGGATTACAAGTATATCTGAATACAACACACAGATTTTAGTCTTTGCTGTACTGAGTTTTTCTTTTTATTTTTATTCAGAATAAAACTAAACTTCAGAAAACATTTTAGCAGTGTGATAGGTTAATCAGACTTTGTAAATTTTTGTTCAGTTTTGGTACTGTCAGTGGTTTATACATAAACTATTGCAAGAGTAATTATGTAGTAAACCTGCATCCTTAATTACTCATTGAAATAACTACACACGTAAAATAATATTAATACATAATTTTTATCATTATTTTGGTATAATTATATAATGCACTGTGTAAATAAATCATAATATTTATTCATTGTTAATGAGAAGACAGATTGGGAACTGTGAAAGGAAACATTCTCACAAACTGTTCCTTTTAAAATCTTAAAAAAAAGGACTGCATTTTTTATGTACCACATTTTTGAGAGGTACTAGTAAAATTTTGTTCTTCATTGTGTGTTTGTATTTGTTGTTTCACTCAGTTTTTGATTTATGTATAATTTGGCTTCCTTCATAAACCTTATCTAACTCTGTCCTGTTTATTTGTAAAAATTGTATAAAGCATGGTATTCTAGTTGTGAGAAAATTTTCCCCTTTCACAGTTCTTTCAAATGCTGTTCTCTCTATCATTCCCATTGTAACATTTCTTTATCTCATGTCCTCTGCACTTTTGTCTGTTTGCTCTTCCTGTATGTGACATTCACCTCTTCCAGAAAGAGCATGTACTACTGACATGGAGTGTCCAAACGAGAAAGCTTGTATCAACAGACAATGTATGGATGTATGTAGTGTTCGAGGAGCTTGTGGAGAAAATGCTTTGTGTCAACCTGTTTTACATAAACCTCGCTGTTCATGTCCTGAGTGCTATATTGGAACACCACAGATTTCATGCCAAGTTGATCCTAAATGTGAAAGAACTCATCCTGGACCTTCTGCTCCAGTTTCAGGCTGTTCCTTTGATTCAGATTGTCCTCCTAGTTTGTCTTGTATATCAAATGAATGTAGAAATCCATGTTTAACTTCAGCTTTAACTTGTGATGTTAATAAAAAATGTGAAGTGCGGAATCATAGACCAATGTGTGTATGTAAATCAGGGTTTTCAGTTAGTGAGACAGGTGAGCTGAGGTGTGCTTCAGACAGTTTTGAATGTAATTTTGATGATCAGTGTGCATCAAATTTAGCATGCATTAAAGGAAAATGTTTAAGTCCTTGTTCAACATCACCTTGTCCAAGTGATAAATCATGTGAGGTATTGGATCATCGAGCTGTTTGCATCTGTACACGTGACTGTAATCCATCCCTCTCCATCTGCCTGCGGGATAATGGCTGTCCTCCTCAACTGGCCTGCCACAACTATCGTTGCATCAACCCCTGCCATAACGCCACATGTCCACAAGATGCTCCTTGCTTTGTTGAAGATCACAAACCAGTCTGCAAGTTCTGTCCCCCTGGATTCGTGTCTGACCATAAATATGGATGTCTTAAAGGTAAACCTATACCCTCTAAATTCCACTTATTATGAATATTTTTTCTGTTCTATAATAGGCATCTATCTAGTGCAGCTTTTTGTGTCATTCTTTATACATTTCCTTTTCTATAAACAACACTAGAGAAAAAAAGTACAATCTTTTTAGATGAATAAATCTGTAAAATATTTGTTAGGCTAGACTTTCTTTTCTTTGTAATTACTATAACTTCAAACAATGCACTAAATTGTGACTTCTACATGTTACTTTTCAAACTTCTTTCTATCTATCCTTCTAAAACCTGTCTTTAATCCTTGTCGGATAACTCTCATCTTACTCACTAGTAACTATCTCATTTCACTTGTATATATATTTTTTCACATTATAGTAAAAATTGATGAAAAGGAAGTCAATTATGATACAAATTTGTGCTTCTGTTCAGTATGTTTATAAATTTTACAGTATGGTATACAAGGTATTAAATTTGTTGAATTTGTTGTCAGTGCATGGTAGTATCTGTGTAACCAAATATTCCGTAATTATTTATAATCTTCAGATTTTATGTTATATTACTTACAAAATTTTCGGTTTATAATTACAAGAGCAATATTATGTTGTATAACTATACATTTTCTATTTTTTTCCTAATTAAACAAGTTTGTGCACAATTTATAAGTGCTTGTTATAAGCATTCACATATAAAATCCAAGCTTAAGAATACCTAATGGATCTTTATTTTATGTAGACATTGAAGCTACTACTATTTCTTAATAATGTTAATATTAACAGGTAAATGATAACTTATTCACGTGAATTATGCAACAATAGTCAAAATTAGATGTTACCAGTGTTTACGTTTTAAGTATCAAAATCATTTAGACTGGTACTTTCTTTTGGAAGGAAGTAAACAAGTAAACAACCAGTATCATTATAGTTATATCAAAATAATAGTGAAAGGCATAGTAAAGTTATTACAGACAGTTTGCTATATGAAACATAATAACTTCAATAACTTCAGGAAGTGTGATGCTCTGAAATTTAGCAAAGAATTTTATACATTCAAAGTAAATTTAATTGCATATTGCCCTCCTAAAAACATATGACTGTAGGTACACTCTCTTTCATTCGCATTAGTCTGTAAATATTAATTTTCTTTGAAGTGCTTTTCTATTAACATTTTTTTTCAGAAATGTAGTGTAGTAAATTAAAATGAGCTTAAAAGTGAAGGAAAATGTAAAAAAATGTTTAAAGTAGTCAAGGAAATAATACATTTTGTTAATACTTACTTAAATAATAATCTATCAAAATATTAAGCCTGGTGGCTTGCTTAGAATACCTATTATATTCAGATTAAACTTTAAATCATAAAAATCATATTTCTGTGATCTAAAGAGAACTATATAATGGTTAAAATTTAAAATATGTACCATCCATTGTACCAAAGTGTGATATATAAAAATCAATCCCTATACAAAAATTGAAGATATTCGAAAAGTACAAACTAAATAAGCAGACTTAGGAGTGTATGTATTAAATTAAATTTTACACAGTTAAATAACAAATGTTCATAATTTTTTATTCTTCTTCGTATTATCAAAGATGTAATGTATAAACTATTTTAACAGTACAAGTCTCTTAATCTGGCTTGTGAGGAGGCAACTTCTTAGATGGATGCTTCTCTTGTCACATCCCAAGCATTCCACGAGACCATTACTTCAACAGTCCTGTTCAAAAAATTTCTGAATCACTGTGTAGTTTATAAATGTATTTGTCATCTAATTCACATGTAAAAGGACTATGTTTTACTGTTTCAGTAGTCATTAACAAACACAAAGGTTATACAAATATCTGGCTGTCCTTCAAGCATATACTTTAAAACTCTTATATAACATTTTGAGGCCCATTTATAATTTGGGGTCATCCTCAGAAGCTGTGAACTTTCCAGGAGCTGCTGTTAGGTTTTTCAACCACAGATTGTGGTGATCAAAACATTTAGTAGTAAAAAATATGACAATGGACGCAGCTTTTATCAAATTGGGTGGGGGTAATAGTAGTAGTATATATTAATAAGTATAATAATAATAAGTATAGTATTAATAATAAAATAGTACTACTACTACTAGTAGTAGTAGTAGTAGTAGTAGTAGTAGTAGTAGTAGTAGTAGTAGTAGTAGTAGTAGTAGTAGCAGCAGTAGCAGTAGCAGCAGCAGCACCACCAGTAATAGTAGTAGTAGTAGTTGTAGTAGCAGCAGCAGCAGCAGCAGTAGTAGTAGTAATAGTAGTAGTAGTAGTAGTAGTAGTAGTAGTAGTAGCAGCAGCAGCAGCAGCAGCAGCAGCAGCAGTAGCAGCGGTAGTGGTGGTAGTAGTAGTAGTAGTAGTAGTAGTAGTATAGTAGTAGTAATAATAGTAGTAGTAACAGTAGTAGTAGCAGTAATAAAAGTTCTAATAACGGCACAACAAGTTGCAGCACTCATGTGTTGTATAATACAATATATAATATAGTACAATACATGTTTGCAAAATCCATAGAGATAAATGAAGGATTTATAAAATAAAGCAGAACGAACACATTAAGATAAATTTAAATATTGATATATGAGCTTGTGGTATGTACAGGTATGTTGCAGGGTTTACTGTACAAGATGAAAACATGGTCCTGTTCTTCCTGTCATTGTACCCACGTGAGTGGCTGCTGTTAATTTGTTACATTAAATGGTCTTACACTATTTGGTTATTATTATTTGCCTATGACATATTCATTCAGTTGAGTTATATCATAATTTTGACATTAATTGGTGATCTTACAATAATCAATTTACAGTATAAAAGATAGGAATATTTACTATTTTAATAGTATCTAATTAACACCAATGAACATTTTCTGTTTTGCCTTTCAGTAAAGGTTCATGCTTCTTATAGTATTTCATTTAACTCTGACATTAAATTTAAAATGAGTATATAAAAAGACATAAATCATAATATCAAATTGGATGGTAAAGAAAATTCATAAAGACTGTTGAATGCAGACAAAGGTTAGCACAACAACTGTCTGTTATAATTGTAAGGAACCTGAATTAAAGAAGTTGACTATGGCCTTCAAACTGATTACTATAAAATTACCGACAGCCAGTATGGTTCAGAAAACTCTTCAGTTTATCTTTATTTTACTAGTTTTAGTACTAGCTTAGCTAACAATAGATAACAGAAAATATTTTGTGTGTGTGTGGGGGGGGGGGTGATAGAGAGAGATCAGATTTATCATGATAATTGTAGTACATAAATTAGATTACAATTAATACATGCGACATGGATAAGTGATTTGTCAAGAAGCACATACATCCATGATTGACTTCCTTAAATAGTTGTAACCAGTATACAAGTATAGTAACAGTCACAGTTCTCTTCTGTTAACTGTCATTAGTTGTAACATGTATTTTATGTATTATGTAAATATGTAAATAACATTCATGTTTGTACATTATTGAAATATACATAAATGTTTTGTTATGTCTGTATATAAATTATTTCACAGAAGCAAAGTATGGCTGTACACTGGATGCAGAATGTACAAGTACACAAGTCTGCATTAGAGGAGAATGCACAGAATTATGCACCAACAGCACATCAAAACTTTGTGGTCTGAATGCCAAATGTAGGGTACAGGCAAAACAATTAATATGTTTCTGTCCACCATATTACACAGGTGACCCTAAAGAAAAATGTACTGTTATCACAGAAAGCACTATTGACAAGACAGATTACACAGCAATGACTTCACCAAATGACACAAAACCACCTACACTTATAACCGAGAGTTTACTAACAACACAAGGAAACTCCACAACTACTGATAAATATTACATAATTATAACTGAAACCACTGACACACCACAAACAATTTCACAAACCGAAGAAGAATATCATACAACAGAACATTTAATGACAACCGTGATGGTAGTGACCGACGACATGAATGCAGGAAAGTATACATTGAAACCGAATGACTATGGGACTACCGCAAGCGCAGAGCCTGACATGAGTACGTTGCCAAAGGGAAGATTTACAGCTCCCACTACTGAAAGCGTATACGGAACGGTGCTACCGGTATATTATACAACCGAAATGTTACGAGACAAATTGTCTGAACTTTATACTACTGAGCAGAAAACTGCGCGAACTGAGGAATCGCAGGCTACAAGATCGAGGGCTGTAGAAAAGAGTACAGTGACGGCTGTACCGTACGAGACGGAAGAGGCATCCGTAAGGATTGGTTATAGAACTACCGTTACTACCGAGAGCGGCGAAACCGAAACGGTTCCTTCTGACGGTAGTACGATGTCGATTACCAGAGTATCGGATACCACAACGCACGAGGAAAAGCCAGCGTCATCAACGTCATCAGCGTTTGTGGTCAGCACGGAGACTTTGTCAGCCACGACTACCGTTGAGCCCCCGGAGAATGGCACTGAAACAGTGGTGACGATCACGGAAACAAGTGATCGTGATATAAATGAAATAACAGATACTACAACAGCAACAGGCTATTTCGCAAGTACCGTCGAGCCGAGCGTAACAGAGAAGCCAACTGACCGCTATGAGTATACAACATCTGGCGTGACAGAGTTCAATTATACAGATGCCGACGGGACCGTGAGCACACCGGCGACGACCGTACAAGATACTTCTACAGAGAAAATGACAGAGCCAAGTGTATTTGACGAAACTGTGATGACTGTTGTGACCGACGGCATGAACGGAGGAAAGTATACATTCAAACCGCGTGACTATGGGACGACCGAACGTTTAATTACAACCGAGGAGAGAGAATTCCAGTATGGGACTACCGCAAGCGCGGAGCCTGGCATGAGTACGTTGCCAGCGGTCAGATTTACGGCTCCCACTACTGAAAGCGTATACGGAACGGTGCCACCGGTATATTATACAACCGAAACGTTACGAGACAAGTTGTCTGAACTTTATACTACTGAGCAGAAAAGTGCGCGAACTGAGGAATCGCAGACTACAAGATCGGAGGCTGTAGAAAAGAGTACAGTGACGACTGTACCGTACGAGACGGAAGAGGCATCCGTAAGGATTGGTTATAGAACTACAGTGACTACTGAGATTGGCGAAACCGAAACGGTACCTGCTGACGGTCGTACGATGACGACTACCAGAGTATCGGAGACCACATCGCACGAGGAAAAGCCAGCGTCATCAGCGTTTGTGGTCAGCACGGAGACTTTGTCAGCCACGACTACCGTTCGGCCCCCGGAGAATGGCACAGAAACAGTGGTGACGATCACGGAAACAAGTGATCGTGATATAAAAGAAATAACAGATACTACAACAGCAACAGGCTATTTCGCAAGTACCGTCGAGCCGAGCGTAACAGAAAAGCCAACTGACCGCTATGAGTATACAACATCTGGCGTGGCAGAGTTCAATTATACGGATGCCGACGGGACCGTGAGCACACCGGCGACGACCGTACAAGATACTTCTACAGAGAAAATGACAGTGCCAAGTGTATTTGACGAAACCGTGATGACTGTAATGACCGACGAAATGAACGCAGGAAAGTATACATTGAAACCGCGTGACTATGGGACTACCGAACGTTTAATTACAACCGAGGAGAGAGAATTCCAGTATGGGACTACCGCAAGCGCGGAGCCTGGCATGAGTACGTTGCCAGCGGACAGATTTACGGCTCCCACTACTGAAAGCGTATACGGAACGGTGCCCCCGATATATTATACAACCGAAATGTTACGAGACAAGTTGTCTGAACTTTATACTACTGAGCAGAAAAGTGCGCGAACTGAGGAATCGCAGACTACAAGATCGGAGGCTGTAGAAAAAAGTACAGTAATGACTGTACCGTACGAGACGGAAGAGGCATCCGTAAGGATTGGTTATAGAACTACAGTGACTACTGAGAGTGGCGAAACCGAAACGGTACCTGCTGACGGTCGTACGATGACGACTACCAGAGTATCGGAGACCACAACGCACGAGGAAAAGCCAGCGTCATCAGCGTTTGTGGTCAGCACGGAGACTTTGTCAGCCACGACTACCGTTCGGCCCCCGGAGAATGGCACTGAAACAGTGGTGACGATCACGGAAACAAGTGATCGTGATATAAAAGAAATAACAGATACTACAACAGCAACAGGCTATTTCGCAAGTACCGTCGAGCCGAGCGTAACAGAAAAGCCAACTGACCGCTATGAGTATACAACATCTGGCGTGGCAGAGTTCAATTATACGGATGCCGACGGGACCGTAAGCACACCGGCGACGACCGTACAAGATACTTCTACAGAGAAAATGACAGTGCCAAGTGTATTTGACGAAACCGTGATGACTGTAATGACCGACGAAATGAACGCAGGAAAGTATACATTGAAACCGCGTGACTATGGGACGACGGAACGTTTAATTACAACCGAGGAGAGAGAATTCCAGTATGGGACTACCGCAAGCGCGGAGCGTGGCATGAGTACGTTGCCAGCAGATAAATTTACGGCTCCCACTACTGAAAGCGTGTACGGAACGGTGTCACCGGTATATTATACAACCGAAATGTTACGAGACAAGTTGTCTGAACTTTATACTACTGAGCAGAAAAGTGCGCGAACTGAGGAATCGCAGACTACAAGATCGGAGGCTGTAGAAAAGAGTACAGTGACGACTGTACCGTACGAGACGGAAGAGGCATCCGAAAGGATTGGTTATAGAACTACAGTGACTACTGAGAGTGGCGAAACCGAAACGGTAACTGCTGACGGTCGTAGGATGACGACTACCAGAGTATCGGAGACCTCAACGCACGAGGAAAAGCCAGCGTCATCAGCGTTTGTAGTCAGCACGGAGACTTTGTCAGCCACGACTACCGTTCGGCCCCCGGAGAATGGCACTGAAACAGTGGTGACGATCACGGAAACAAGTGATCGTGATATAAAAGAAATAACAGATACTACAACAGCAACAGGCTATTTCGCAAGTACCGTCGAGCCGAGCGTAACAGAAAAGCCAACTGACCGCTATGAGTATACAACATCTGGCGTGGCAGAGTTCAATTATACGGATGCCGACGGGACCGTAAGCACACCGTCGACGACCGTACAAGATACTTCTACAGAGAAAATGACAGTGCCAAGTGTATTTGACGAAACCGTGATGACTGTAATGACCGACGAAATTAACGCAGGAAAGTATACATTGAAACCGCGTGACTATGGGACGACCGAACGTTTAATTACAACCGAGGAGAGAGAATTCCAGTATGGGACTACCGCAAGCGCGGAGCCTGGCATGAGTACGTTGCCAGTGGACAGATTTACGGCTCCCACTACTGAAAGCATATACGGAACGGTGCCACCGGTATATTATACAAACGAAACGTTACGAGACAAGTTGTCTGAACTTTATACTACTGAGCAGAAAAGTGCGCGAACTGAGGAATCGCAGACTACAAGATCGGAGGCTGTAGAAAAGAGTACAGTGACGACTGTACCGTACGAGACGGAAGAGGCATCCGTAAGGATTGGTTATAGAACTACAGTGACTACTGAGAGTGGCGAAACCGAAACGGTACCTGCTGACGGTCGTACGATGACGACTACCAGAGTATCGGAGACCACAACGCACGAGGAAAAGCCAGCGTCATCAGCGTTTGTGGTCAGCACGGAGACTTTGTCAGCCACGACTACCGTTGGGCCCCCGGAGAATGGCACTGAAACAGTGGGGACGATCACGGAAACAAGTGATCGTGATATAAAAGAAATAACAGATACTACAACAGCAACAGGCTATTTCGCAAGTACCGTCGAGCAGAGCGTAACAGAAAAGCCAACTGACCGCTATGAGTATACAACATCTGGCGTGGCAGAGTTCAATTATACGGATGCCGACGGGACCGTAAGCACACCGGCGACGACCGTACAAGATACTTCTACAGAGAAAATGACAGTGCCAAGTGTATTTGACGAAACCGTGATGACTGTAATGACCGACGAAATGAACGCAGGAAAGTATACATTGAAACCGCGTGACTATGGGACGACCGAACGTTTAATTACAACCGAGGAGAGAGAATTCCAGTATGGGACTACCGCAAGCGCGGAGCCTGGCATGAGTACGTTGCCAGCAGACAAATTTACGGCTCCCACTACTGAAATCGTGTACGGAACGGTGCCACCGTTATATTATACAACCGAAATGTTACGAGACAAGTTGTCTGAACTTTATACTACTGAGCAGAAAAGTGCGCGAACTGAGGAATCGCAGACTACAAGATCGGAGGCTGTAGAAAAGAGTACAGTGACGACTGTACCGTACGAGACGGAAGAGGCATCCGTAAGGATTGGTTATAGAACTACAATGACTACTGAGAGTGGCGAAACCGAAACGGTACCTGCTGACGGTCGTACGATGACGACTACCAGAGTATCGGAGACCACAACGCACGAGGAAAAGCCAGCGTCATCAGCGTTTGTGGTCAGCACGGAGACTTTGTCAGCCACGACTACCGTTCGGCCCCCGGAGAATGGCACTGAAACAGTGGTGACGATCACGGAAACAAGTGATCGTGATATAAAACAAATAACAGATACTACAACAGCAACAGGCTATTTCGCAAGTACCGTCGAGCCGAGCGTAACCGAAAAGCCAACTGACCGCTATGAGTATACAACATCTGGCGTGGCAGAGTTCAATTATACGGATGCCGACGGGACCGTAAGCACACCGGCGACGACCGTACAAGATACTTCTACAGAGAAAATTACAGTGCCAAGTGTATTTGACGAAACCGTGATGACTGTAATGACCGACGAAATGAACGCAGGAAAGTATACATTGAAACCGCGTGACTATGGGACGACGGAACGTTTAATTACAACCGAGGAGAGAGAATTCCAGTATGGGACTACCGCAAGCGCGGAGCCTGGCATGAGTACGTTGCCAGCAGACAAATTTACGGCTCCCACTACTGAAAGCGTGTACGGAACGGTGCCACCGGTATATTATACAACCGAAATGTTACGAGACAAGTTGTCTGAACTTTATACTACTGAGCAGAAAAGTGCGCGAACTGAGGAATCGCAGACTACAAGATCGGAGGCTGTAGAAAAGAGTACAGTGACGACTGTACCGTACGAGACGGAAGAGGCATCCGTAAGGATTGGTTATAGAACTACAGTGACTACTGAGAGTGGCGAAACCGAAACGGTACCTGCTGACGGTCGTACGATGACGACTACCAGAGTATCGGAGACCACAACGCACGAGGAAAAGCCAGCGTCATCAGCGTTTGTGGTCAGCACGGAGACTTTGTCAGCCACGACTACCGTTCGGCCCCCGGAGAATGGCACTGAAACAGTGGTGACGATCACGGAAACAAGTGATCGTGATATAAAAGAAATAACAGATACTACAACAGCAACAGGCTATTTCGCAAGTACCGTCGAGCCGAGCGTAACAGAAAAGCCAACTGACCGCTATGAGTATACAACATCTGGCGTGGCAGAGTTCAATTATACGGATGCCGACGGGACCGTAAGCACACCGTCGACGACCGTACGAGATACTTCTACAGAGAAAATGACAGTGCCAAGTGTATTTGACGAAACCGTGATGACTGTAATGACCGACGAAATGAACGCAGGAAAGTATACATTGAAACCGCGTGACTATGGGACGACGGAACGTTTAATTACAACCGAGGAGAGAGAATTCCAGTATGGGACTACCGCAAGCTCGGAGCCTGGCATGAGTACGTTGCCAGCGGACAGATTTACGGCTCCCACTACTGAAAGCGTGTACGGAACGGTGCCACCGGTATATTATACAACCGAAATGTTACGAGACAAGTTGTCTGAACTTTATACTACTGAGCAGAAAAGTGCGCGAACTGAGGAATCGCAGACTACAAGATCGGAGGCTGTAGAAAAGAGTACAGTGACGACTGTACCGTACGAGACGGAAGAGGCATCCGTAAGGATTGGTTATAGAACTACAGTGACTACTGAGGGTGGCGAAACCGAAACGGTACCTGCTGACGGTCGTACGATGACGACTACCAGAGTATCGAAGACCACAACGCACGAGGAAAAGCCAGCGTCATCAGCGTTTGTGGTCAGCACGGAGACTTTGTCAGCCACGACTACCGTTGGGCCCCCGGAGAATGGCACTGAAACAGTGGTGACGATCACGGAAACAAGTGATCGTGATATAAAAGAAATAACAGATACTACAACAGCAACAGGCTATTTCGCAAGTACCGTCGAGCAGAGCGTAACAGAAATGCCAACTGACCGCTATGAGTATACAACATCTGGCGTGGCAGAGTTCAATTATACGGATGCCGACGGGACCGTAAGCACACCGGCGACGACCGTACAAGATACTTCTACAGAGAAAATGACAGTGCCATGTGTATTTGACGAAACCGTGATGACTGTAATGACCGACGAAATGAACGCAGGAAAGTATACATTGAAACCGCGTGACTATGGGACGACCGAACGTTTAATTACAACCGAGGAGAGAGAATTCCAGTATGGGACAACCGCAAGCGCGGAGCCTGGCATGAGTACGTTGCCAGCAGACAAATTTACGGCTCCCGCTACTGAAAGCGTGTACGGAACGGTGCCACCGTTATATTATACAACCGAAATGTTACGAGACAAGTTGTCTGAACTTTATACTACTGAGCAGAAAAGTGCGCGAACTGAGGAATCGCAGACTACAAGATCGGAGGCTGTAGAAAAGAGTACAGTGACGACTGTACCGTACGAGACGGAAGAGGCATCCGTAAGGATTGGTTATAGAACTACAGTGACTACTGAGAGTGGCGAAACCGAAACGGTACCTGCTGACGGTCGTACGATGACGACTACCAGAGTATCGGAGACCACAACGCACGAGGAAAAGCCAGCGTCATCAGCGTTTGTGGTCAGCACGGAGACTTTGTCAGCCACGACTACCGTTCGGCCCCCGGAGAATGGCACTGAAACAGTGGTGACGATCACGGAAACAAGTGATCGTGATATAAAACAAATAACAGATACTACAACAGCAACAGGCTATTTCGCAAGTACCGTCGAGCAGAGCGTAACAGAAAAGCCAACTGACCGCTATGAGTATACAACATCTGGCGTGGCAGAGTTCAATTATACGGATGCCGACGGGACCGTAAGCACACCGGCGACGACCGTACAAGATACTTCTACAGAGAAAATGACAGTGCCAAGTGTATTTGACGAAACCGTGATGACTGTAATGACCGACGAAATGAACGCAGGAAAGTATACATTGAAACCGCGTGACTATGGGACGACCGAACCTTTAATTACAACCGAGGAGAGAGAATTCCAGTATGGGACTACCGCAAGCGCGGAGCCTGGCATGAGTACGTTGCCAGCGGACAGATTTACGGCTCCCACTACTGAAAGCGTATACGGAACGGTGCCACCGGTATATTATACAACCGAAACGTTACGAGACAAGTTGTCTGAACTTTATACTACTGAGCAGAAAAGTGCGCGAACTGAGGAATCGCAGACTACAAGATCGGAGGCTGTTGAAAAGAGTACAGTGACGACTGTACCGTACGAGACGGAAGAGGCATCCGTAAGGATTGGTTATAGAACTACAGTGACTACTGAGAGTGGCGAAACCGAAACGGTACCTGCTGACGGTCGTACGATGACGACTACCAGAGTATCGGAGACCACAACGCACGAGGAAAAGCCAGCGTCATCAGCGTTTGTGGTCAGCACGGAGACTTTGTCAGCCACGACTACCGTTCGGCCCCCGGAGAATGGCACTGAAACAGTGGTGACGATCACGGAAACAAGTGATCGTGATATAAAAGAAATAACAGATACTACAACAGCAACAGGCTATTTCGCAAGTACCGTCGAGCCGAGCGTAACAGAAAAGCCAACTGACCGCTATGAGTATACAACATCTGGCGTGGCAGAGTTCAATTATACGGATGCCGACGGGACCGTAAGCACACCGGCGACGACCGTACAAGATACTTCTACAGAGAAAATGACAGTGCCATGTGTATTTGACGAAACCGTGATGACTGTAATGACCGACGAAATGAACGCAGGAAAGTATACATTGAAACCGCGTGACTATGGGACGACCGAACGTTTAATTACAACCGAGGAGAGAGAATTCCAGTATGGGACAACCGCAAGCGCGGAGCCTGGCATGAGTACGTTGCCAGCAGACAAATTTACGGCTCCCGCTACTGAAAGCGTGTACGGAACGGTGCCACCGTTATATTATACAACCGAAATGTTACGAGACAAGTTGTCTGAACTTTATACTACTGAGCAGAAAAGTGCGCGAACTGAGGAATCGCAGACTACAAGATCGGAGGCTGTAGAAAAGAGTACAGTGACGACTGTACCGTACGAGACGGAAGAGGCATCCGTAAGGATTGGTTATAGAACTACAGTGACTACTGAGAGTGGCGAAACCGAAACGGTACCTGCTGACGGTCGTACGATGACGACTACCAGAGTATCGGAGACCACAACGCACGAGGAAAAGCCAGCGTCATCAGCGTTTGTGGTCAGCACGGAGACTTTGTCAGCCACGACTACCGTTCGGCCCCCGGAGAATGGCACTGAAACAGTGGTGACGATCACGGAAACAAGTGATCGTGATATAAAACAAATAACAGATACTACAACAGCAACAGGCTATTTCGCAAGTACCGTCGAGCCGAGCGTAACCGAAAAGCCAACTGACCGCTATGAGTATACAACATCTGGCGTGGCAGAGTTCAATTATACGGATGCCGACGGGACCGTAAGCACACCGGCGACGACCGTACAAGATACTTCTACAGAGAAAATGACAGTGCCAAGTGTATTTGACGAAACCGTGATGACTGTAATGACCGACGAAATGAACGCAGGAAAGTATACATTGAAACCGCGTGACTATGGGACGACCGAACCTTTAATTACAACCGAGGAGAGAGAATTCCAGTATGGGACTACCGCAAGCGCGGAGCCTGGCATGAGTACGTTGCCAGCGGACAGATTTACGGCTCCCACTACTGAAAGCGTATACGGAACGGTGCCACCGGTATATTATACAACCGAAACGTTACGAGACAAGTTGTCTGAACTTTATACTACTGAGCAGAAAAGTGCGCGAACTGAGGAATCGCAGACTACAAGATCGGAGGCTGTAGAAAAGAGTACAGTGACGACTGTACCGTACGAGACGGAAGAGGCATCCGTAAGGATTGGTTATAGAACTACAGTGACTACTGAGAGTGGCGAAACCGAAACGGTACCTGCTGACGGTCGTACGATGACGACTACCAGAGTATCGGAGACCACAACGCACGAGGAAAAGCCAGCGTCATCAGCGTTTGTGGTCAGCACGGAGACTTTGTCAGCCACGACTACCGTTCGGCCCCCGGAGAATGGCACTGAAACAGTGGTGACGATCACGGAAACAAGTGATCGTGATATAAAAGAAATAACAGATACTACAACAGCAACAGGCTATTTCGCAAGTACCGTCGAGCAGAGCGTAACAGAAAAGCCAACTGACCGCTATGAGTATACAACATCTGGCGTGGCAGAGTTCAATTATACGGATGCCGACGGGACCGTAAGCACACCGGCGACGACCGTACAAGATACTTCTACAGAGAAAATGACAGTGCCAAGTGTATTTGACGAAACCGTGATGACTGTAATGACCGACGAAATGAACGCAGGAAAGTATACATTGAAACCGGGTGACTATGGGACGACGGAACGTTTAATTACAACCGAGGAGAGAGAATTCCAGTATGGGACTACCGCAAGCGCGGAGCCTGGCATGAGTACGTTGCCAGCAGACAAATTTACGGCTCCCACTACTGAAAGCGTGTACGGAACGGTGCCACCGGTATATTATACAACCGAAATGTTACGAGACAAGTTGTCTGAACTTTATACTACTGAGCAGAAAAGTGCGCGAACTGAGGAATCGCAGACTACAAGATCGGAGGCTGTAGAAAAGAGTACAGTGACGACTGTACCGTACGAGACGGAAGAGGCATCCGTAAGGATTGGTTATAGAACTACAGTGACTACTGAGAGTGGCGAAACCGAAACGGTACCTGCTGACGGTCGTACGATGACGACTACCAGAGTATCGGAAACCACAACGCACGAGGAAAAGCCAGCGTCATCAGCGTTTGTGGTCAGCACGGAGACTTTGTCAGCCACGACTACCGTTCGGCCCCCGGAGAATGGCACTGAAACAGTGGTGACGATCACGGAAACAAGTGATCGTGATATAAAAGAAATAACAGATACTACAACAACAACAGGCTATTTCGCAAGTACCGTCGAGCCGAGCGTAACAGAAAAGCCAACTGACCGCTATGAGTATACAACATCTGGCGTGGCAGAGTTCAATTATACGGATGCCGACGGGACCGTAAGCACACCGGCGACGACCGTACAAGATACTTCTACAGAGAAAATGACAGTGCCAAGTGTATTTGACGAAACCGTGATGACTGTAATGACCGACGAAATGAACGCAGGAAAGTATACATTGAAACCGCGTGACTATGGGACGACGGAACGTTTAATTACAACCGAGGAGAGAGAATTCCAGTATGGGACTACCGCAAGCGCGGAGCCTGGCATGAGTACGTTGCCAGCGGACAGATTTACGGCTCCCACTACTGAAAGCGTATACGGAACGGTGCCACCGGTATATTATACAACCGAAACGTTACGAGACAAGTTGTCTGAACTTTATACTACTGAGCAGAAAAGTGCGGGAACTGAGGAATCGCAGACTACAAGATCGGAGGCTGTAGAAAAGAGTACAGTGACGACTGTACCGTACGAGACGGAAGAGGCATCCGTAAGGATTGGTTATAGAACTACAGTGACTACTGAGAGTGGCGAAACCGAAACGGTACCTGCTGACGGTCGTACGATGACGACTACCAGAGTATCGGAGACCACAACGCACGAGGAAAAGCCAGCGTCATCAGCGTTTGTGGTCAGCACGGAGACTTTGTCAGCCACGACTACCGTTCAGCCCCCGGAGAATGGCACTGAAACAGTGGTGACGATCACGGAAACAAGTGATCGTGATATAAAAGAAATAACAGATACTACAACAGCAACAGGCTATTTCGCAAGTACCGTCGAGCCGAGCGTAACAGAAAAGCCAACTGACCGCTATGAGTATACAACATCTGGCGTGGCAGAGTTCAATTATACGGATGCCGATGGGACCGTAAGCACACCGTCGACGACCGTACGAGATACTTCTACAGAGAAAATGACAGTGCCAAGTGTATTTGACGAAACTGTGATGACTGTAATGACCGACGAAATGAACGCAGGAAAGTATACATTGAAACCGCGTGACTATGGGACGACGGAACGTTTAATTACAACCGAGGAGAGAGAATTCCAGTATGGGACTACCGCAAGCGCGGAGCCTGGCATGAGTACATTGCCAGCGGACAGATTTACGGCTCCCACTACTGAAAGCGTGTACGGGACGGTGCCACCGGTATATTATACAACCGAAATGTTACGAGATAAGTTGTCTGAACTTTATACTACTGAGCAGAAAAGTGCGCGGACTGAGGAATCGCAGACTACAAGATCGGAGGCTGTAGAAAAGAGTACAGTGACGACTGTACCGTACGAGACGGAAGAGGCATCCGTAAGGATTATTTATAGAACTACAGTGACTACTGAGATTGGCGAAACCGAAACGGTACCTGCTGACGGTCGTACGATGACGACTACCAGAGTATCGGGGACCACAACGCACGAGGAAAAGCCAGCGTCATCTGCGTTTGTGGTCAGCACAGAGAATTTGTCAGCCACGATTACCGTTGGGCCCCCGGAGAATGGCACTGAAACAGTGGTGACGATCACGGAAACAAGTGTTCGTGATATAAAAGAAATAACAGATACTACAACAGCAACAGTCTATTTCGCAAGTACCGTCGAGCCGAGCGTAACAGAAAAGCCAACTGACCGCTATGAGTATACAACATCTGGCGTGGCAGAGTTCAATTATACGGATGCCGACGGGACCGTAAGCACACCGGCGACGACCGTACAAGATACTTCTACAGAGAAAATGACAGTGCCAAGTGTATTTGACGAAACCGTGATGACTGTAATGACCGACGAAATGAACGCAGGAAAGTATACATTGAAACCGCGTGACTATGGGACGACGGAACGTTTAATTACAACCAAGGAGAGAGAATTCCAGTATGGGACTACCGCAAGCGCGGAGCCTGGCATGAGTACGTTGCCAGCGGACAGATTTACGGTTCCCACTACTGAAAGCGTATACGGAACGGTGCCACCGGTATATTATACAACTGAAATGTTACGAGACAAGTTGTCTGAACTTTATACTACTGAGCAGAACACTGCGCGAATTCAGGAATCACAGACTACAAGATCGGGGGCTGTAGAAAAGAGTACAGTGACGGCTGTACCATACGAGACGGAAGAGGCATCCGTAAGGATTGGTTATAGAACTACAGTGAGTACTGAGATTGGCGAATCCGAAACGGTACCTGCTGACGGTCGTACGATGACGACTACCAGAGTATCGGAGACCACAACGCACGAGGAAAAGCCAGCGTCATCAGCGTTTGTGGTCAGCACGGAGACTTTGTCAGCCACGACTACCGTGTGGCCCCCAGAGAATGGCACTGAAACAGTGGTGACGATCACGGAAACAAGTGATCGTGATATAAAAGAAATAACAGATACTACAACAGCAACAGGCTATTTTGCAAGTACCGTCGAGCCGAGTGTAACAGGAAAGCCAACTGACGTCTATGAGTATACAACATCTGGCGTGGCAGAGTTCAATTATACTGTTGCCGACGGGACCGTGAGCGCACTGGCGATGACCGTACAAGATTCTTCTTCAGAGAAAATGACAGAGCCAAGTGTATTTGATGAAACCGTGATGACTGTAGTGATCGATGAAATGAACGCAGGAAAGTATACATTGAAACCGCGTGACTATGGGACGACCGAACGTTTAATGACAACCGATGAGAAAGTATTGCAGTATGGGACTACCGCAAGCGCGGAGCCTGAGATGAGTACGTTGCGAGCGGACAGATTTAAGGCTCCCACTACTGAAAGCAGTACAGTGACGGCTGTACCATACCAGACTGTATTGACTGACAATATCAGTGCATCAGCGGTGATTTTTTCCGTTGACTCTATTAATTTTAATAACAATATATCTGGTATTGAACCTGTGTTATTGACTAATGATTCTAGCTTACGAGACACAATTCCAGAAGATTCTCATTTTGCCTTTTCTGATCAACTAGAAACAAAAGTGAGTACAATTTCTCCTTACAACCATGTTGTTTTTCCCAAGGACTCGGTTGTTCATGGAGATTTAAAGCATGTTAGTAAATCTCCTTCTATATATTGTGTCACGTCCTCAGACTGTTCTTTCTCCACCGATTGTTTTAAAAACGTGTGTGTTAATCCTTGTGAACTATATATGCCATGTGGAACTGAGATCGAATGCGTTGTTGTTAAACACATTCCCATTTGCCTGTACCCTCAGTCAAATCAGACTGCTGAATCAATTGAAAATATTTCACACTCAGGTAAACACGTTAGACAACACATAGACAACTTACGTATTTGCTCACTTTGCACTACTGCATAATTGAATTTGACAGTTGTGAAGTCTGATACATATACAACACACATATACATGACATGTGTGTCTCTGCTGAGAGTCTGGTCTGGGGTAGTATCTTTCTTGAAATTTTAAATCTTATCTGTTATAATAATTAATATGTTTAATTGTTTGTTACTTTCTACTGTTTGTACTATATTTTGCCATATTGTTACATTATTCATGCAAGTTTGTGTGTGTGTGTGTGTGTGTGTGTGTGTGTGTGCTTGCGCACGTGCTGGTGCGCATGTGATTGAGTGAGAGAAGAGCAGGAGTAATACGTTTGCATAGTCATATGTTTTTCTGAATTTTTTTATATCTTCTTTCTGGTTGCTTATTTTTATAGATTGACTATTAATCAAAATTTATTTTCCTTAAGCTGAAAGCTTGTGTGCTGATTTTTTTTATTTTGCATCTTGACTCTTTGGTAATTATCAGATTTTAAGATGTGTGTCTCGTGTTAATTTTAAAAACTCATAAATTATGGTTTTGTGTATCTTAAAGACCTAAATAAGCATTATATATATATATATATATATATATAAAATTTAACAGCTCAAAGTTGCATGTAAGTCTTATATTAATTTTGAGACAAAATATCTTCGTTTACACTGTCTTTTATTTGAAATACTGCATACCAGTTGAAATGTTTCTACTGATTTCTGATATCTATGTTTTATTTCAGTGGCTTTAATATTTCTGCTGCATGTGATTCCAGTGAACTACTGAATGACACCGGATGTCATGCCTGTCATGGATCTGCTGTGCTGCATTGCAACTTCCTTATATTTTTTATATACAGCATTTTAAACTGTTTAAATGAATGACTATTTCTGTTTCAGCTATTACTCATTTTTATATACAAAATTATATATCTTTTATATATAATTTTATGTGTATAAAACCATCATTTGTGTTTTATGGAATGTGCATTTTGTAATGTTTCCTGGTGATGGTGGTGTGTTTTCTGAATAGACAGTCTGGAGTGGTTTCCTTATTCTTTGCAAATTTTATTAACTATATTTAATTTAGTGAGTAATATTTTCTTATCTTCAGCTGATTAACAGATTTGTCCATGTCTGTGTTTATGTATATATGTATTTATAAAATGCTGTGTGTGTGTGATTTTGAAAGTGTTTTTGTACTTTGTTATAATTTATTAAAAACATTATGTATTTGTCTAATGGTCCATTATAAATTAATTTAAATATTTAATTTTGAATTAGTTTTCCTCAAGTTACAGTTTTTGTTGTTCATACCTTGTGTGTGTGTGTGTGTGTGTGTTAGCATGCGTGCATGTGTGTGCGTGCGTGCGTGCGCGAAAGAAGTACTGTACCCAAGATTACCATTGCTACTGCATTTAATAGTTTTACTTTATTTACTAGCTGTACATTTATATAAGCAACATGCTTTGTATAAATTAAGTAAAACTCTTGAATGCAGTGCAGTGACAGTCTTGGTTACTTATTTCTTTATTTGCTTCATTTAAAATTTTCAATGTAAATCTGGATACTGTCACAGTCATATGTTTGTGACACACACACACACACACACACACACACACACACACACACACACACACACACACACACACACACACACACACACACACACACACACACACACACACACACACACACACACACACACACACACACACACACACACACACACACCTTACAAAAACAAACAAAAAATGGTATATACTTACTCATATTTATTTATTTGTATTTATATCCTAAAAATATATATTTAATATATTCTACAAAATTGCAGTACTTGGATGTGTTGAACACGATGATTGCACACATCAGCAGGCTTGCATTGATAACACATGTCAGAATCCTTGCCATGTTGCAAACCCATGTACTGATAGTCATCAATGCCAGGTTGACCAGCATCACCCAGTATGTGTTAAAGGTATATAAACACCAGTATAAAATTCAAAATCATGGCTTATTCTATATAAGCATCACTACACGTATGTTGATTATGAAGTTTATCTTGTTTCCTTATTAGTTATTTTGTTTTGTGGTTTGTTTTCAGTTCCTACAGGTAACTTTATACGAAGCTAGAGACATTTTTAAAATTTAGTTCAGTTCCTTTTATTTAAGTGTAGTGTTTATTTTATTAGAATTTTTATGTTTTTTATAAAGATTAGTTTCAAAAGAACATTTGCAAGGAATTTATATACAGATTGCCTTGTTAATTATAATGAATGTATATGTTTTACATTATCTGTGTAAAATAATTATATGGTAATAAATATATGGTGATACTAATAATAGTAATAGTAATTATAATTATTATTAGTATTGTTGTTGTCTTTAATTATTTAAGTTGTTGAATATTAATTAATGGTTCACATTTTCAGTATGCCAGTGCCAAAAGAATACAGACTGCAGACAAAATCATATATGTGATGGATGCAGTTGTATACCTATAGGTGAGCTATAACCAATCACAATTTTAATATTAAGTACTCTTTTTTGACCATTATGTATTTTACTACAGGTACTCCTTAGACAGTTATGAGAAAAAAATGTTAGAAAAGGGGGATGTGCTCTCCATTTGAAAATATTTCCAAATGCAAAATATTTTGAACTATAATATAGTGTAGTACAGGTAGATTCCTGCAGTCAAAATTTCAATTCAAAAACGTAAAGAATAGGTACAAAAAACGTGGCTGGGCAAAGGAAGATCAGATTTATGTGAAGGGCATGTCAAACTTTACAATATCATTTTTGTCCCACTGATCTGACCCCACTAACAAAAAAGTCACACTCCACCACTTTTATGTAACAAAATGTTCACTGTTTCTTATTTGTTCACTCAATGAGCTGAAGGTCAAAGTTTTCTAAATGTAGTTTTCTAATATACATTATTTTAAATTTATTTAGTTACTGTTGAGAATGTATTACTTTTCGTGTTTGTATTTTAAGTTTGATGAAATGTTTAGGTGATCAAGCCCCAGTGTCTCCAGGCTGCGATCATTGTGGCCCTGGGGTTCCGTGTGATCCTTTAACAGGAGCCTGTGTTAAAGGTAGGGTTGACAGTAACTGTCAACAGTTTGTATTGTACTATGAGTTTGAAGTTTTACGAATTGTTTCAAACATTTAAGCTATTGGTGTGTTGCTGTTTTGTTTGTACCCCTTTAATTTTATTAAATGAAGTATTAGAAACCCATTTACTGAGTAACAATTCAGGTTACCTGAAGGACTCAACTAGAACACGTCAACATCAAGACTTCATTGCTACATTCACTACATTCAGCGAGTTCACTTGTGTATCAACAGAAATAATTTTTACTTTCATGATGAACGTAAGTCATTCCTGCAAAATTGTTTTATACCCCAAAGTTTGTTCACAAAGTAAATACTTCTTGTAAAACTGTACTTTGAATTAAAGCTGCACACATTATTTATCATATTCATGACATTTCACATATTATGCCACAATTATCACTGTGGGACAGGTTTTACAGGTGTTGAATAGTACTGTGTATATGCATGATCAGCATAATAATCTACATGAGTGTAATATTTGCACAGTACACACACACAACACACACACACACACACACACACACACACACACACATGTATGTACAATACCTGTAAAGCAGTACATAATAAATCTATCTATCTCTGTTATTGTTTCTCATGATTTTTATCTTAGCTTACCACATTTGTCTCACCTCTCTCTCTCTCTCTCTCTCTCTCTCTCTCTCTCTCTCTCTCTCTCTCTCTCTCTCTCTCTCTCTCTCTCTCTCTCTCTCTCTCTCTCCATAGGATAAATAATAGTAATTTGAAAAAGTCATTATCATCAAAAACAAAATGTGTTGTCAAGACAATATTGACACAATACACACACTTAACAATACAATTGTAAAATTTACTTTCTTGCTCTAATGTATGTGGACTATCATGGAATGGGTATAATATTATCTTTTGCACAAGTGAAAATTTTTTCTGTTGTAAAGTTTATCACAACATAATTTTCTTCTCCTTTACTGTTGTAATTAAAACAAAAGAGCAACACTGTCATAAATGTACATAATATGAATATGTAAATAATATAAATATGTATATGTTATGAAATCTGATACAATGTTTGTACATCAATTTAATATTACCATGTTGTAACTATAGCATCTAAAATTTTTTTAAAATATTGAAAACGAATTGAATGTTGTTTTTTGTTTAGGAATGATTTTTTAGTATATTTTTTTTTATTAAAGTACTCACTTTCAGTATATGTTTTGTTAGTGGGCTGAAGGAAACTCTTCAATAAATTGACTGAGTTTCATGTTTATGAAACATAATTGACTGATCTGTAATATATTAATTCCAAATTGATAGATATTTCAATGAATGACAAATTAAATGTAAGTATTAGATAAATTAAAGAAGAGAATAATTGTGGACTTGAAGGAGCAGGCTACTATATTTTTGTTGCGGAGCACAGACTGCAGCATGGGGTAATATCCCTCCGGCATGTAGATGTTACCAAACTTTACCAAAAAAAGCAATACGTATCTTGTTGGTAATGTGATAATTGTAGTAAAAGAATCTTATATATTACCATTATAATGCTTATAGTTCAGTATGGTTTTTTAAGTGGTTTTTTATGTGCAAGTGTATTTTGAATAACAGTTCTTTGATGCATATGTGGGGAAATCATAGAAAATCAAATAGTTATGCCCATATTTGTATTGTTCATACATGGTAATTTGTTTCGGATACACTGTTTCCTTTAAGTGTGCACTAGTGGAGTGAGTATTCTTGCGGTTATGGTAATGAAACCCAATTTGTTATATGGAATCAAAACATTAAAATTCAGTAGTCATTTCATATGTACATGTACTATATTTGTTAGTGATTGGTTTGATTTATATAGTATACTGCTTGGTTACTTTGTTCAATACCTGTATTCACATTTGAATAACTGTTGTGAGAGTGTTCACCAACATTTGCATGATCTGTTAACCTCGCATGAAGTTTTTTGGTGGTGGCTTATTAATGCTTTGTCAATCCTTCTCCACAAGTCTATAATATTCTTAAATGTATGTATTATATATATATATATATATATACACATATATATATATTAACTTGTAAATAGTTTGCATAAAATTTGGTGTATATTTCAAATAAAGCATAAATTTATAATCTTCTATTCTTCATAAGAATTGTAAATTTAAAATCTGTTTCTTTTGGAGAAAGTAACTTTATGTAAATAGCTTAGCACAAGTTAGGGATTTTTCTGTAATATAAAACCATTTGCACTCCTTTTGCATTATATTCCTCACTAACGTTCGCCTTTGTGTGTGATTTCTCTGTGTTTCTTTCCGGCTGGCTGTTTTGAAGCTGGCGTCACAACACCATCATACATTGGCACAGACTATCAGTTTATTCAGACACTTGACTTTGGACAAACTACACCCACTGCTGAACAAAGGACAAGTACTGAATCTACAGTGACAACAATTACTCCTTACCTACTAACAACTGTTGGATCACGTGTAGGTGAGGAAGAAAGTACTACAACAGTTCCTATAACACAAAAGCCTGAAATGGAAGGTACAACAATCATCTTAGAAAGACATAATGTATCTGAAGAAACAACTACAGCAATGCCATCTTCATTTTATCCTACAACTTTGTTTATTAGGACAGAGGGAATAATTGAACATACTACTTCCACCTCTAGAGATGAATCTTCTTCTGGCATTAATGGAGTTAGCATTACTATAGCAAAAGATACCACAGAGAAAATTGCCCAAGAAGTGACAACAGAAATTAAAGACATGGTAACCTCTTTGAAAACAACTGTGGGTATTTCAGAAATTACTTTATCAGTTCCCAAATCTGAAATCAGTACAAACACACTACCTACTGTTGAAACTGAAATTACAACATTGTTTGAAATGGGTAGATCAAAAACTAAACCTGAAAGAGTGACAACAGTTGCAGGTGAAACTGAAATTACGAAAGTTCCAACTGAGGAAGTAACTTTGAGTACAGGTACCGAAACAACATCCTCAAATATGGAATTGGGAACAGCAGGTAAGACAGAAATCACTACTTCAAATGAAATTTTTAGTATGTCAGCTTCACCTGTGGAAGGTACTTTGCCCCAAACTACAACTGAATTAGTTCCAGAACACACAAAATCAACTGTAACTGAGGCAACAATTAACATTTCTGAAAATGAAATTGTAAAAGGTGGTGTAACCATAATGACAACTACAGCTGCCAAACCTGAGTTTACACCTTCTGAAACTACCACTGAAATTAACACAGAAACGGAGACTCCAATAAAGGAAGAAATATCATTTTCTAAACCTGAAACTGTCACGTCACAGACAGATAAAGTTTCTATAGAAATGACTAGTCCAAAAATAGAAGAAAAACTGACTCATGCTTTTGTGGAAACCTCACATGTACCTTCGTTAAAAGAAGAAAGTACAACGATATTTGAATCACCAACTACTACACCACTGTTTGTAACTGAAATATCAAAACCTGATGAAACCACTACAATTGGTATAACAACAAGTGGTGAATCTTCTACATCTGGAAAGATCATCACTCATGCATCTTCCGAACCTAAAACTACAGAAATGTTTACAGAAACACAATTTATACAAGGAACAACCAATATTCCAAGTGAAATAACTTCATTTACTGAATCTCCTGAATCAGTACCTGGAATTGCTACTGAGACCACACAGATCAGCAGTAAAACGGAATTTTCTGAAACAACTACAAGTGTGCTTTTAGAAGACACTACAGCAAGTGTCACCAAGCATACTACATCCATAATTCCGTCTGTATCAAAAACATTACCCACAGAATCTACACAATCTGGTATGCCAGAGGAAACTACAACAATTGGTATAGAAATTAAACTTCCACATGGAACAACACCGTTTACTGAAACTACGACTCGTAAAATTGAAGAGATTACAGAGACTGGCATGAAGATGGAAATTGAAACTATAGGTTTATCTTTACAAGAGACTACTACATCTATGACAAGTACTAGTGCTTCCTCAGAAAAAAATGTTGTTCAGAAAACAGCTACTGAAACAAGCACAGAAATACAATCTGAGGAAACTACACCTTCTGCTGTAAGTACTGGAGTTCCATATAAACATACACTAGTTCCTGAAACATCAACTATTCTAGAACTTGGGAAGACATCACAATCTGAAATAAAAACAGTTGCAACTGAAACTGCAACAATTTCAACTATAAAAGAAATTACTATGCCCACTACAAGTACAAAAATTTACTTTGAAACTTCAGGAATTACACACCCCACAGCTGGAATAGACATAACTGAAGAAATACAGAGAACTGAAAAAGTAACTACTTCAAAAACAGTTGATGAAGGAACAGAAGGGACTACAGTTTCTTTACAGGGTTTCACCATCTCACCAGTAAGTGGCTTGCCTTCTTATTCTCAGTTAAATGAAACAACTCCTAGGAAACATGATATGTTCACAACTGGAACATTGACAGAAATATCAGTACCATCGACAGAGAATACAACAGTGGAGAAAATTTGGGAAACTACTGAAACCACTAGGGAGGATGTTTTCTCAGAAACGACAAAACATGAACCAGCACAAGAAACTACCACACCTATTATTAGGTCTGAGTTTTTTGGAGAACAAACAGTAAGTACTACAGCCCAACTTAGTGAACAGTCTGAGGAGGTAGGCATAACTACCACTCCTATCACAGATACCACAACAGTCAATATACAGACAACAACACCTTTAACAAAGTCTATAGTAGAAACAGAACAGACAACTCCATTTCCAAAAGACTCTGCTGAAACAACTACTCTTCTCCTAAGTAGTGAAAGTACTGCTGCTACTACTACACCTACTACTACAACCACAACTACAGAAGCACCTAAAGTAACAGCTGTATCTGTAAAAATGGCAAAGCATGAAGAGGAACCTGCTTTTCCAGAGACAATTCCACCAAGTGATAATTTTACTGAACCTTTAATCACTACAGAAGTTATCACTGAAAAAACCACTACTGCTATTCCAGTAACATTAGCCCATGCTACTGAAAATTTTAGTACACAAGCTATAACTGATCATATAAGTAGAGCGGAATTTGAGACACAAACAGAAGTTATCACTGAAAAAACCACTACTGCTATTCCAGTAACATTAGCCTATGCTACTGAAAATTTTAGTACACAAGCTATAACTGATCATATAAGTAGAGCGGAATTTGAGACACAAACAGAAGTTATCACTGAAAAAACCACTACTGCTATTCCAGTAACATTAGCCCATGCTACTGAAAATTTTAGTACACAAGCTATAACTGATCATATAAGTAGAGTGGAATTTGAGACACAAACAGAAGTTATCACTGAAAAAACCACTACTGCTATTCCAGTAACATTAGCCTATGCTACTGAAAATTTTAGTACACAAGCTATAACTGATCATATAAGTAGAGCGGAATTTGAGACACAAACAGAAGTTATCACTGAAAAAACCACTACTGCTATTCCAGTAACATTAGCCCATGGTACTGAGAATTTGAGTACACAAGCTATAACTGATCATATAAGTAGAGCGGAATTTGAGACACAAACAGAAGTTATCACTGAAAAAACCACTACTGCTATTCCAGTAACATTAGCCCATGGTACTGAGAATTTGAGTACACAAGCTATAACTGATCATATAAGTAGAGCAGAATTTGAGACACAAACAGAAATTACTGAAGAAACAAGTATTAGACCAGAGCATACAACAAGTGTTATTACTACTGAGGCTCAGTTTCCACGATTAGAAGAGGCAACAATACAAATGGCAGCTACTACAACAAGCAAACAAAATTTGGGTACTGAAATTGAAACAAAAGTGGGTTCTGAACTTCATTCAACAACTTCTGTTTCACCAGAAGAAATGTCTACTGAACCCATCAAATTGGCAACTGAGGTAACCACAGTTGAGTTTACTACAGAGCAGACATCTGAACATACAATTGAACTTAGTACAGTAATGAGAACTACTGAAGAAGAATTTTCAACTGACAGTATACTTACACCTACTACCGAGACAATGACCGAATCTGACATTACCACCCCTACAACTGTGACAAACTGTACACAAGACTCAGATTGTTCAGTGCCGGAGGTGTGCAGGCAGGGAGAGTGTGCGCCCGCTTGTGTCAACGCATCTCTTTGTATGGTAAAGAACTACACACAGCAAGTATCTTGTCCTCCAGGCACCACTGGCAGTTATCCACTTTGCCAAAGAGGTATACACAAACACAAACATTAAACACTTTTAGAAATATTGTAATATATTTTTGAAATGATAACGATTTGTCCTTGGCTTATCTGTGTAATTTTGTAAAATTCTATTGATTAATTTACTACTGTTTGTTATAATCTTATTTCAGTAATCTTTATTGATTGATTTCTTTTTTCCTTATAATAATGCATGTTCAGTACAGTTTAATTTCAGTAGTAAAGCAGTCTGATCACAAGTAGTTGATAGAATGTTTTGTAAATACAAATGTGTGTTGTACAGATGTTTGTTGTATGTTAAGAATGTACAGTACATGCATTGAAAACAAATGAAACATAGCATGCTTGCTGAAATTATAAAATTCATTAATTAATTCAGTTTTATTACATTTTATTATGTTGCAGCTTTATTATATTTTAATGGCTACCTGAAATTGTTAAGAATAATTTTAAATTTACCCTACTATTGCTTAATTCAGTTCAAAGTAATTGATCAACTGCAGTTACTGAAACCAATTGTTCCTATAGTAAAACTTGTATTTGATGTGTAATAGCATGTTACAGAACATGAAGTTTGTTAATGTTAAGATACATTTTTCTAACAGTGGATGTGTACATATTTCTATAGAAACAGTAATGTATTTTATATAGTCACTCTTTCCAGTATATATATTTTTGAAGAACAGTGAATTACTGTAACATGAAGTTTTAACTATTTAGCAGATAAAGCAAACAATACGGTTTTTTCAAGTCAGTGTTTTTTAGTATGTAATATAGTAGAGTGCCAGTATTAACTACAGTCTTTTTGTTAATATTTTAACTCTTCTAAATCTGTTTATACCAACTAAATTTTCAATGTCACTAATGTGGTGACAGGTTTAACACCAGTTCTCTGATTGCTTCAGATTAACATGAAATATATTAATTAATGTCATTAATTAAAAATGTTGTAATAACCCTATACTAATAATTTATCTGAACCGGGAATAATTAGCTCCCCCTGGCACGCCCAAACGTCCACGACCTTGTGAATCGGATACTGAGTGCCTGGACATTGAGGCGTGTTATAATGGATTATGTGAAGATTTATGTGGCTTAGCTAACTTGTGCGCACCAACTGCAAAGTGCCATGTTGTCAAACACAGACCTGTCTGCACGTGCCCACCAGGATATCAAGGGAACCCTGCTGTTAAGTGCTTCTTACCACAACCATGTAAGAAAATAAACCTGTATTATTTATGTTATTTTACTGTCATCGTGAAGTTCAGTAACATATTTATGTGTTTACTGGATTTAATTATCGAGTGATATTTAGAGAAGTTACATAACCTACGGCACTGCAAGCATTGTCAGATACACATTTTACATAATTCTAAAGAAAAGTAATTGTGTGACTTGTGTAATTGTTCTTGTGTAATTGTTCTTATATAATATTCTACAATATTCATGTAGAATGGTTTGATGTTAACACTTTGGATACACACGATTTTTCATGTACTTCTTAATTTTTTCTGTGACGACTCATTAACATTCACTAAAACTATTTTATATATTATGTATGTATGTGTGTGTATATATATATATATATATATATATATATATATACACATATATAAACATATAAATATACAACATATTTCATACAAATCAATACAAAACATGACACAATTTTCAAAGCACTCAACATCGAAAATACTCCAAAAGCTGATATTACACTACAACCACACACAATAACACCAGTATAAAATACTAAACACCAACAGGAAGCCATAAAAACAACCAGCCAAAACACAAATACTCCACAAGATATAAAATCAGGAAGGCTGAAGATGGGAACAATACGCTTCCCGAAACATGTACCAAATAAGGGAATAAAACATCTTGAGGTAAAGAATTTATAAATATTAAATAATATATATAATAGGTATTTATTAATAATAACTTCACAATTTTCAGAAGGAAAATTTAACAATAACTTGCCATGGAAAGGCTGTGAAAACATGATTCCTATTTACAAAAAAAAAAGAACGTAATACGCAACAAAAGTGCTGCATTTTTTTGTGTGAACTAAATATGTGAGGGATTATGTTTCAGATCATGTGGCTTGCATGATTTACATAATTAAATTTCTAGACACAAATATACATTCCCACAGAAAGTGCGGGCAACGTATCCAAAGTGTTAAACAGTTTAAATCAATCATGTACTTAGTAAAATCAAAAGCCATAGGTACATTTTCAACTGATTTACTATATTTTGGTTTTGCCATGTATATAAATCACAATGACATAGGTACAAAAAGTAACATAAATGAATGGGTTAATGTAGAATAATTTATGTAACATAAATCATTAACTATACAATATTAATATGGAAGAGTATATAACTAACTCTGTATTATAATCTAACAACATTGTCCATGTGTGAATGAATAACATATTTCATACATAAAATTGTGAATACACTGCAGCCTTTCAATTATATAGCAATTTGTATAAATCTGTACATATTACCATTCTAGTTGTAGTAGTAAAAACACTCAACAGATTGCACTCATCCACTACCTAGATGTATAGTTGTATTTAGAAAGTACTGGAGTACTCGTGCTATTTACTACTTTTAGTTACCTATTATGGGATGTAAGTTTTTATATTTGTAATTTACTTTATTCCTTCGTATGATCATAAATTATGTAATTATTTCCATACATATCCTGTTAGATAATTCACAGTGTGAATAAAATGGCAACATCAAAAAATTATATGGTTAATTACAAAAAATTGATTATGCTACATAGAAGTCTGTATTATTCATTGTGCGCAAGCACTAGTGAGAATTCTTTCTTTTTCAGTGTACACAAACACCAATTACTTATTTAAATTTAAATAAATAAACAAGATTTAAATTTATAGAATTTAACCATGTGTATAATGTCATTCATATATCTTAAGTGGATTGTGAATACAACAAGTTCTATAAGCTTAAAAATTACTACTTTTAATAGACCAGTTTACAATGGATCATTTTTAGTAGACTGCTGTTCTAAATGACAATTTTAAGAGCAAACCATATACTTTCAATAAATACAGTAATTACTGATTAATGAACATAAATCATTTTAATATTGTGCAATTAAGTGAACACATTATTTTGCCAAGATGCATAATTATTTCTTACAATATTCATAAAATAACTTACACTAAAGTTGAAGCTTAAATAATTTAAATAATTGATTGTTTTCTAGTCAGGTTTAAATTTGTAAACTGTGTGAAAATTTAAATGGGATATATTAGATACAATCAAATGTAGTACAGATAAACCCCAGCATGAATAATGCCAATATGAGGTAGTGTTAACTTAAAAAACAATTTTTTTAACAAAGAGGTTTTTGTTAAACTTGCAATCTTTTCTGTATTACTTATTTTAAATATACGCAGACCTATGAAACCGTAACATATAAGACATGATATTGCTTCACTATCATTCATAACAAATAAGTTCAAGTAAACTTTTTCTCCCAAACCATTATGTCAGATGTCTAATGTGTTTAACTTTTGTGAGGACATGATGTGTTTCATTTCTCATTTTGCCCAATTAAATACAAGTGTAAAAAATATACTCAACACACACACACACACACACACACACACACACACACACACACACACACACACACACACACACACACACACACACACACACACACACACACACACACACACACACACACACACACACACACACACACACACACACACACACACACACACACACACACACACACACACACACACAATAATAACAATAATAATAATAATACAGATGGAGCACAATCTGTCATAGAAAATTTGTATTGTACATTGATAAATGAAACTTTATGTTAATTTCAAATGTCTTTTCACCCTGAAACTTATGCTAATTACGTTAAAATGTTATAAATTCAAATTTTGTAGAATAGCTCTGTAAATATAACTTTGGCTATAGGGGTACATAAACATTTAGGACACATAGTACATTATTAGAACATAAGTGTGTGTATTTATGTTCACAGTTTTATTTTTGAATTAGTACATTATTATTATTATTATTATTAAGTGTGTTTCCCTAAATGTATCTGGATACTTTTCAAAGACATAGTTTCACTGTAATTTGGTTTTGGATTATCAAACCTAAACTTGTCTTTGAAACATGTCCTGTTATAAACTGAAGTAATTTTTTCGTATAATCATTGTATAAAAACATTATATACATAGATATATGCACTTATGTACTGATAAAAAGATTAAAATGTTACTATAAAATGATAATTTGTATATAGTATATATAGCACTTTTCAGTGAATTGTTAAAAGCTGGTAGGTAGCACGGGAATTAGTGGAATTTTAGCATTTGTATAAACGTGTGAATAACTAGATTTTGTACAGTGTACACATTTTATTTGAGTAAACCAAAAACAGTTAAATAGGTATAAATAAATATGGTTGTTATGACCTACAGTTCTTGGAAAAATCTGTGACTTTGTATATATGTACTATACATAGTTTTATTATCTCTTCATCTTCTTTGCTGTTGCTATTTGTTTCTTTGGCTATGTCTAGTGAGTTGTCAAGTCAATGAAGATTGTTCAGTGACACAAGCTTGCATTAACCATGCCTGCCAGCATCCATGTGACATTCAAAATCCATGTGCTCAGAATGCTGTTTGTGTTAATACCAACCATGGCTCAGAATGCAGCTGTGCTGAAGGTTTTCATGGCAATGGATTTATAGGCTGTCATAAAGGTATGAATTAAGTAATTTATTTAGAATATTCACTTTATAGATTTTATTTTGGATGGACAGAAAACAATGTGGCCCTGCAAAGCTCTTCATGAATGTAGTTCTGTTCAGTGACATACATAATTAGAAAAAAGTACTCATGAAGGTAATATATATATTTGTATATATACATATGAAATAATAAGTATGTGTTTGTGTGTATGCATTAGCTTCTAAATATATGTAATTACATTTAATTTTTTTTTTTACATTTGTACAAAATATATAATTATTATCCTCTGACCACTAAAAGAAGAACCCTGATCTCAGAATCTTGTGATTACACATTGGAGATTTTTTCTTAATTAATATTTTATATTTTGTAATTTCTTCAATTTCAATTTTCCATTATTTGTCACTCAATTGAATGCCATTAGTAGAAGAGTGAAGTTTGAATAAGATTAAAAAACTGGTAAGTAATTCTAACCCGTTCACATATGTTAACAAACAAGCCATTTAATGATAACTATGTTAATATTTTGGTACATGCTGTTATTTATTATTTACAAGGCATGCTTCTATTTATTGCATCTGAAGCCACTGAATAAAACTTCAAACATATCATCCCAGAATTTTCTAGGTAAAATTTTATTTTTTCTTCATGTTCAAAACCAAAAGAATATATTAAATGCCTTATGTTTATTCTCTGGTATATTTTAACTGATAACTAAAGATAAAGAAAATAATAATTTGTGTCAATTTAGATGCTTATAAATTCAAATTTATTTTATGTTCCATGCATATATTTGAATTTTCTTATGTACAGATGTGTGTTTTGTACATTAACTAAACTACACTAAAACAATAATTTAAGGGATTATTATTTATTCCTAAAAATTCAGTTCATCCTTCAATTATAAATCTGCTGCATTTAATTGCATGTTAGATGAATTATATTCCTTTAAAGTAATTAGAAAAACAAAAAGAAAAGAAAATGATAAATGATATTGGAATATAACCCAAAAATGATTGATAACATGGAAAACAGAATTAATAATAAAATACTGTAGAATTGAATAGATTAATTTTACATACGTAGTCACTACAAATCATAAAATTTCAAAATTATTTTAAAACTACAAATAAAAAATTACCTGTAATAGTAATAACAGATTTTGACATGTTCTTAAACAACTAATTTAATTCATGATTTAAGTGTTGTATATAAAATTGAATTGATTTTTCAACACCAAACTTGTATTTAAAATCAGAAATTTACAGGTCAAATTTAGATAGGCCTAATCATTTAGTTGAAAATATTGGGTACTTTCCCAATAACTGTAGCTACACCATTTTTTGATATTTCGATTATGCGATACTTAGTGGCAGGTAGGTAGTGAATATCACATATAATTTTAGTTAGATAACAGAAACTATGAAAATTATTTGGGTATCTTATAAACTGTTGAGAATTGCAGTCATTTTCCATGTTTCGTATTTTTTATGAAAAATGTATCTAGCAATAATATAACTTCGATCTGCGCCTGTGATGTCAAAAGTTGACTTTGTTACGTTAACAGGCAAACTAAAAGTACACATGGAAACCAATATGCCTTTAAAATAATACTTACTTTTTTGTGAAAACCAACTTGAAGTAAAATGTGGTGACTCTTAAAGATTCTCCCTTTTCATAACAGAAATTGTTTTTTGCTTTGAACAATAAATTTTATACTTATATTTTTTGACTGGTGAAGTTTATTTGTAGTCGCTTTTTTCTGGTCCCATACCACATTCACAATGTTTTTTGACTGTTCATGTGAACCATGTTGAAGCTTTACGAGTTTAAAATAAATATTAAAGTTTATAAATCTGTTTATAAAACTGAAACTCTACTTGCTTTTTTTTTTAAACATATTTAAATTTGTCTCACTTACCTTTACCACTAATAACCAGGGTGTCGTCTGATGTACTTAGGCAGAGAAAAAAACACAGGTGAATGCAAACTAATACACATATTTTACAAACACAAATAAATGGTACTTTATTTTTCTAGCATGACAACTTTTCTGTTTACCTTCCGGTTTAAATTTACTAAAATATGCCTTATGACTGAATTGTGAAGCTGCGTCAAATTATGATTTCTACCGTAGTTATACTTTTTCTAGAAATAACATTCCGAACAATATTTGATTCACCTAGCCATACTATCAAGATTTATTTATTTGAGTATATATATAAACTTACGACTAACTTATTTTCTACTAAAAAACGACCCAGTAATGCGCACGCTCAACTCACATACTATTTTAATCCCACCCCATTTAATTAATTGCGAGCTCTTTGAAAGTTAAAAATTTTAACTTTAATTAATATTCAATGGATAGTTACGTCTATAGACCCTGTTATGTCCTGCTGACCACGTGCTGTCTCCACATTGTTTTCACTCATTGTCCCAAAGATATTTCACGGTTTTAATTTTGGAAAAGTTCTTTACTCACTGCCTCAAAATGTTATAAATTTCCCTGTTTTATGTTTTTTGGACTCACATTTTTATAATTAAAATTTTTTCTTTAGCACATGACACTATTGTACAGCAGGCCACGGCCATGGCGGTTAGACGACAACGTAGTTCTCTAAGCGTCTATATAAACCACGCCTTCTTCATCCATGGCAACTCTGTTCGTGATTCGTTGTTAAAAATCACATGACACTATAATGAGTCGTCACGTGATATCACCTGTGGAGCGAGTATATGTAATTTTGTCTTGTCTTTGGGCTCGCTAAAAAGTTTTATTTATCCACCAACGGAAAATACACGCATGTGCGCATAGGCTGACATTCCAACGCTGTTATCGTTGTGCCAAGCACGGACTGATACGGAATTGCATAAGGGTGTCCAATCAAGCATGTCTGAGTGACCGTAAAGGGTGTCCAAACAAATCACTCTCAATATTGTTATTAAACGAAATAAAAACTTACATCCCTCAAAATCGCCCCATTACAATACCCCCCCCCCCAATGAGAGATCTTCTGCCGAAACAGAAGAAATCTCATTGCTAAACCCCTAAGAGGATCGGTGAGGATATGGTGCCAACCACCCCCCATTTGTTCTTATACATCATGGGTAAACAACCCCCCTGGCTCGGCGACTGTGGCCGCATCTGAACGAGATCACTGGACTTCTCTATTCGAGATCCCAACACCATAAAATCGAACAGACACGCACCACAGTGCACCTAACCTTTTAACATGCCACCCCAAACCCCAAATCCCTGGTCTTACCCCATGCCAGATCCTCAACTGTTATGTTCCCTCTTACCATGCACACTGGGATGCCTTCAGCAATACTGGGCGCATACATATACTTGTTAATACCTACCAACAAAATTTATTTTCATTTAAATTAAAACCAAATTTTCACATTACCATTAATCTCAAAATCAAAATAAAATCTTTTATCTGAATCTATGAGTTTTCTTCATTACTCTTAATAAGCCGAAAAACAAATAAATTGAACATCTACTTAAAACATGAACTCATTCATCCTAACATTTGATTATACATGCATACTAACCAAAACAATTCAATAAACAACAAGAGTAATACAACTTAACAATAATACACTTGAAAATTAAAACCTCAATTAGATGGCAGGCACGAAAAATCAAAAAAAATTTTTTTTTTTTTTTTTTAATTTATTAAAATATACTTTTCTCAATATTAAGATTACTTGAATTTATTTAAATTAATTAAGAAACAAAATTGGCATCACTTCATTGCCAAAACTGGTCTTGTATAGAACATCACCCATCAGCTGATCAAACTGGGTCAAGTGAAGAACCTTGACCTACATAAGTTACACATAAGTTACCTCAGAAAATACATTGAACACCTTTAAAATTCTATCTTTAAACACAAAAACATAATAAAATAAAACATTTAAAAATAACAAATATTATTATAATTAACAATAAAATTGATATTTAAATTACTCAAAATTATACCTTTTACAACTTTACATTTTCAAATTCTATTAAAATTGTCACTTGTTTCAATCAAAATTTTACCTTTTTACTATAACTCTCTTTATTTAATAATCTCATTCTCCATTAATTTGGGTGATTTAGTTATTTATACTAACTTGAAAAAATTGCAAATCATTCGTAAGTGATATTCTACAGCTGATCAGCTGATTTTCTCAGCAAGGTGAATGACCTTACGACAAACACCTTTCAAAATTATATAAATCACATATTTTATCAATCCTTATCTCTAACATAATAAAATAATACATTTATGTGACAGAATAAACATAGTATAATGAACATATGAACCCCTCTTTATCAAATCGTACTACGAGCGTTTAGTTAGTGCAAAAATGAGTTATCATCTTTAAGTTATAAAATTTAAATTCGTTGCTCACCTGAGCAACCCCCCAAACCACACACACTATTGTTTTGTTCTGTTGGACTGTAGCGCCCATTGGCCTCCACAAGGACGGCATAGTTGGAGCAATTGAACATCTCCTTGTCCTTGCTTTAGCGTTACATTTGAACTGTTCAGATATCGACATACCTTCGTTATATAGTTACTCGCCCTTAATGCGGGTCTACCACCTGTCTATGCTGTCCCTACTCGGACAGAGTGGCAGCCGCTGTTCCATAGTTTCCGGGATTTCCCCTAGTTTCACCCCCCAATAATTTCTAGTATAAACCAATTTCAAGCCAGCTATGGTCAAGGGACTTGATTATGGCCATAGCTGACCGCTAGCCAAAACCACGATTAGTGCTGGTAAGGCAGTAATCGCCCGAAAAGTCGGGGAAATCAAACTCTACCTTCATGCATGTTACTACATCATTACTCTGCACGACACGGCAGTCTATCAAGGTACAATATGAAATTGTACAAAAAAGGTGTGCCGTGCATTTTTGCCTCCGATGGGGGTAACACTCTCTATTACCTCCAACCCATTCCGCTGTCTACTGGGGCACATGCCACCCCAGCAACAGCACACTAATAGCTAAACTAAAACTTTATATAAAACATTATAATGTGAAATTTTCGTTAACTCATTTATCCATTAACATTTAAATCATTCATCACTTTCTACAGTTAGATTCCTTAAAATTTTCAAATTTATTATTACCATTTATTTTCCATTACCTTTCAGTTATTATTATTTTTCAATTATAGTTTCTATTTAGTATAATTATTTCATTATTGAATTAAAATCTTTTCAATTGAATTAAACATCTGTAAACATTGTATTCCATTTGATTTGTATTATAAAATTTATACTAACAGTATATTATTCCCCTACTGACACAAACACAAAATATACACACCATACACACCAATACTTCCACGTAACCTCTGAAACATTTGACAACAGTGTTATCTCATATCAAAGAATTTAACATTTATTTATTAATTAATTACCAAATTCACATCTCCTGAAATAATTTAAATCCATTAGAAGACTCAATTATATAACATTGAAATCAATCAAAAATATTTAAACTCCTCCAATCATTTTAAATAAATTAATTATTGAAAATACAAGTTCAATTACTATCAAAACAATCACAATTCGCTAATTACTGACTTCAAAATTATTTTTGTTATTCATTTAGACTGCAAAATATTAATATTATTATTATCACAGCAATTTCCATTACATACACACATTGTTTACCTAACATCCTACAATACATACAATTAAATTTACTCAACATTTATTTACACTTCTTCATCATTGATTATTCAGTTATATCACACTTCAATGTCCAAGTTTGCGAGGTCTAAACCATAAAACAAAACATTTAAAATTGTCCATTTATTGCTTTATAGTTTACCCTCCATCGTCAAAAATTAATCTTTGTTTCAAATAACAATTTTCAATTTCAGTTGCACACATATGGCTATCTTGTGTGTCATAACCATAAAATTTCAGTTTATTCATTTTATCATAATAATCATATACCAAGTCAACATTATTTATTTCTGTCCAGTCACCATTAGTAATTATATTCAATATCGGGTCAGTTATTTTTTCATCATACATTAAATTATTATTGTTCAAACACACTTCTAACTTTTCTTTCCACTCATCATAATCTCTCTTTAATTCGTACAATTCTGTCTCTCTCTCAACACACAACTCTCTATCCAAATCTCTCTCATCATAACACCATCTCATACTTTTAACATCATTCCACACAGAGGGTACAAACTTATACAAAAAAGAAAAACAACTTAAATCTTTCATTACATAGGGTCTCTTGCCCTCCAATAATAACACTTGTGAACACCCTGGTTCATCACAAATAAGGGGAAAATTTACCCTCTGCCCTATATTCACAAAATCATTCTCTTCAAACTCTCTCTGTAACTTACAAACACTCTCCTCTCTCTCTCACTGTTTCTGTATCATTATGATCGCTAATTATTTTCACTGTATTATTTTTATATACAGTAGAACCTCATTATAACGGACCCCGTTACTACGGACTTCTTTTACAACGGACACGTCTTTTACGTCGTACCCCCACCCCCTAGTAACTAAGTCAATGCACTGGAATGACTCACGTCCGCCCGCCAATGCCGAATGACAGTTTTCAGAGACAAACACCCTTGTCAGGTATAAATCGTTGAAAGTTAAAACCCAACCCCAGTCCACCATTGAATTAACTGGTGTGAGAATTAACTGTTGAGATAATAACAACAAATACAGGAAACTGTTTGAATGGTAAGCGAAATGGAGTTGAAAATAAAGAAAGGTTAATGCCTTAGCCAGGTATATTTTCACTCCCACCACTACTGGTCAGTATTGTTCAGTTGTTTGTCGCAGACAGTCACACGTCCTGCCCATAACTTTTTTAAATTTATTCAAATCATGTCGTTAAGTAAGCCAAAAGTGTAGGACAGAAACGGAAGCGTAAGGTGCTCAGTCTTCAAGATAAACTCTCCAGTATAGAAAAATTAGAAAAAGGAGCGTCTGTTTCTAGCATTTCTCGTGAGTATGAAATCGGAAAACAAACCGTATCAGACATTAAAAAATCAAAAAATGACATTCGTAACTTTGTTCTCAAGTTCAATGTAGAAAAGGAGAAGAGTGCAGCTAAGCGTATGCGGCTGCCTTGTATGGCAACACTGGATGATGCAGTCTACAAGTGGTTCTCTCAGCTTCGTTCATGTGGAATGGCTGTTAGAGGAATTGAAATTCAAGCGGCTGCCGAAAGACTCTCCAAACAGATGGGACTTGAACAGTTTAAAGCGAGCTCTGGTTGGCTATTTAGGTTTCGTCGAAGTCACAACATTTCAAACAAGAAGATTAGTGGGGAAATTCTTAGCGCAGACTTTGAAGCTGTTGATCATTTTATAAAAGAATTAGACGATTTGATTAAAAAATAAGGTCATCAATTGAGCCAAATTTATAACTTTGTTGAGACAGGTTTGTTTTGGAGAACTCTACCTGACAATACACAAGCTTCAAAAGCCGAAAAAACTACGCCCGGTAGAAAAGTCAGCAAGGAGCGTGTGTCAGTTTTGTTGTGTGCAAATGCAGACGGCACTCATATGCTTAAACCTGCTATCGTTGGTAAAAGCAAAAAACCAAGGGCACTTAAAAATGTGATGGACAATTTACCAGTTCACTATTATAGTTCCCGAAATGCGTGGTTTACAACTGAAATAACAAGTGATTGGTTTCATAAGAAAGCTGTGCCAGCAATTATAAATCACCAAATGGAAATTTTGAACATTCCAAAAGGAAAAATAAAAGCTTTGGTTCTTTTGGATAACACACCAATCCACCCTGATATTGACAAACTCTGCAGCCGAGAGAAGAAGGTAAAGTGTAAGTTCCTGCCTCCAAACACAACATCTGTGTTTCAGCCCATGGACCAAGGAGTAATTTATACTGCCAAGCGGCTTTATAGAAAAAAATTTCTCAATGAAATCTTAGAAGCTGATGAGCCACCTGCTCTGCTGAAGAAGATAGAAGGGGCCAAAAGACTCTTCAAAACTTGAAGGCCTACAACATTCCATCTATGATTCACAACTTTGCTGATGGTGTAAAAGAAATTAAACCAACTACTGTGGTGAACTCATGGAAAAAACTGTTAAAGAATGAAGAAGCATGTTTAGAAATAGAAAATTGTGAAACAGAAGATTTCCGTGAAACTTTGCAAAGAGAAGGGGAGGAAGAAGTTTTATTGGAAGATGTGGAGACCTGGCTTGAAGAAGATGAAGATGACCCTGAATTCCACTTGTTGATGGAAGAGGAGATTGTTGGCAGTGTCACTGAGAAAGAAGACTCTTCGGAGGACGAGGAGGAAGACAATACTCGGGCAACAATAAAAGTGAGTGAAGTGAAAGATCATTTAAATTTTGTCATTGAATATGTTGAACAATCAAAAAATGAAAATATGTTTGCTTACTATGAACACTTGCAGCATATTCGTCAGTTACTGACCAACGAAATAAATAACAAACAAACACAACAAAAAATCAATACTTTTTTCAAACCAGTTAATGTTAGTAGTAATAACCTAATGAATAATAATGAACCAGGCCCTTCTTGTTCAAGAGAATAAAACAATAGAATGTATATAAAGTTTCAATTCTGGTCTATAATGTAAATATGAACAGTATAATCTCATTTGTCATGTATGCTATGTAAAATGATGTCAAGTAAAAATAAACATGTTTTATACTTATTTACTGAGTTTTATTGATGTAAATACGACCTAACAAGACTTATTTGTTATATAACGGACTTTCATTTTAACAGACAACCTTGGGCCCCAATTAGTCCGTTATAATGAGGTTCTGCTGTATCTCGTTTTCAACTGTCTTACTATTATCGGTTGTTAATTCATTTTCGTAATTATTTGTTATTTTATTATTACTCTGGTCGTCTGTTATTTCATCACAATCACTCGTAACTGTGTTATTTTCTACCTTCTCCTTCCGCGTTCTACTTTCGTTTATTTCGTCTTGAATATTATTTATATTTATAATTATCTCACCTCTCATGCCCGCAATAGTTTTATTCATACTTTCTAATTTGTTATTCATATTTATTTCACTCGCTTTCAATTCGCTCCTCACGTTCATGAACTCGTTATTTAAATCAGTAAGTTTAATATTTATAGTATTTACTTCTGATTTTATTTCAGATTTTAAATTATTATTTTCTGTTTTCATTTCATTTAAGCTCATATTTACGACATTTATTTCTGATTTGATCTCAGTTTTCATTCCTGACATCATCTCCATCATCAATGCTAATTGGTTAATTATATTTACATTATCGCTCTTATTACTACATTCAACATTTACCGTTTCAATTACATTTGGTATTTCTAATTGTACATTCTCATCACTACTTTCGTTTGTTGAAATTAAATCATCTTGAGTAACGTTTAAAATAGATTCCTCTACCCTTTCACCTAAATCTGCATTCTTATTTTTCTCTGCCATTTTCGATCAGTTTGTAAATTAATTTAACTTAATTTACAAAGTCACTGTTAGACGGGCGCCACTTGAAGCTTGGAAAGTGAATTAGTTATTTGAAGTATTTAAATTTTGTCCCTGTTTAGGGCGTCACTTGAAGCTTTACGAGTTTAAAATAAATATTAAAGTTTATAAATCTGTTTATAAAACTGAAACTCTACTTGCTTTTTTTTTTTTAAACATATTTAAATTTGTCTCACTTACCTTTACCACTAATAACCAGGGTGTCGTCTGATGTACTTAGGCAGAGAAAAAAACACAGGTGAATGCAAACTAATACACATATTTTACAAACACAAATAAATGGTACTTTATTTTTCTAGCATGACAACTTTTCTGTTTACCTTCCGGTTTAAATTTACTAAAATATGCCTTATGACTGAATTGTGAAGCTGCGTCAAATTATGATTTCTACCGTAGTTATACTTTTTCTAGAAATAACATTCCGAACAATATTTGATTCACCTAGCCATACTATCAAGATTTATTTATTTGAGTATATATATAAACTTACGACTAACTTATTTTCTACTAAAAAACGACCCAGTAATGCGCACGCTCAACTCACATACTATTTTAATCCCACCCCATTTAATTAATTGCGAGCTCTTTGAAAGTTAAAAATTTTAACTTTAATTAATATTCAATGGATAGTTACGTCTATAGACCCTGTTATGTCCTGCTGACCACGTGCTGTCTCCACATTGTTTTCACTCATTGTCCCAAAGATATTTCACGGTTTTAATTTTGGAAAAGTTCTTTACTCACTGCCTCAAAATGTTATAAATTTCCCTGTTTTATGTTTTTTGGACTCACATTTTTATAAATAAAATTTTTTCTTTAGCACATGACACTATTGTACAGCAGGCCACGGCCATGGCGGTTAGACGACAACGTAGTTCTCTAAGCGTCTATATAAACCACGCCTTCTTCATCCATGGCAACTCTGTTCGTGATTCGTTGTTAAAAATCACATGACACTATAATGAGTCGTCACGTGATATCACCTGTGGAGCGAGTATATGTAATTTTGTCCTGTCTTTGGGCTCGCTAAAAAGTTTTATTTATCCACCAACGGAAAATACACGCATGTGCGCACAGGCTGACATTCCAACGCTGTTATCGTTGTGCCAAGCACGGACTGATACGGAATTGCATAAGGGTGTCCAATCAAGCATGTCTGAGTGACCGTAAAGGGTGTCCAAACAAATCACTCTCAATATTGTTATTAAATGAAATAAAAACTTACATCCCTCAAAATTGCCCCATTACAATGTATACTTACAACACAGTCTGTAATTATATATTTTGTTTTAATTGCAACATGTTTCCAAAAAAGGAATGTTTTTATTTGCAAGGTTTGGTTCTTTAGGTAATGTTTAAATATAATCGCATAGTAATAAAATACAGTGGCAGCAAAAATTTTAAGGACTCCAAAAAAAACATGTTTAGATTATTAAGCCATTTATTAACAAAAAATTACAGAAAAATATGAAAATAGTCCATACAAAATACAATTTCTATAACCACACACACTGTAACCAGTACGAGCATGGGGACTTCCTTTTGCTCATATTCCCTGATAGATACAATCTGGTATGGTGTCAATCAGTCAACAACACTCGAGAACTTCTCTTGCTGCCAAAGTGAAGTAACAGCAAGCTGTAGTTCTGCACTATTTACTGGTTTCATTTTTAACAACTGTTAGGCCTTTGTATTCCATAAGTTTTCAATGGGGCTGAAATCAGGGCTATAGGGCTGCCAAGGCAACAGTTCAACATCTCGAATAGCAAACCAATCCTTGGTGTGCTGGGAACGATAAGATAGAACATTGTCTCGGTGGTAGATTAAGTTTTCACCAAGAAGTGGTCAAACCGATGGCAACCCAATGTTTTCTGTCATTTAGCAATATCGTTCACTGTTCATTGCTAACTAAACAACACTTACACGGGCCCTCGCATGTGACATAGGCAGAAGATGTCTGTCTGTTCTCAGTGAGGTCTTGCATGGATGGCCAGATCATGTTTTGTCAGTCATGCGTCCACTCTTTTTAAAAGACCTGGCAGCGTGCTCAGTACTTTTCTGTCGCATTTACAAGATAACTGATCTCCCTTCATGACTCACCAGCTTTCATTGTGCCGATTATTTGCCATTTACTATCTTATGACACCTTTCCTTCCCATGTTCTGTTGAAAAACAACTCACATAAACAAAATAACTTGAAATTATTAAATTCTGCTAACAGGTGGCCAGAATGCAGGAAACCTGGTTGCAATATAGTCAACATTAGTATGAACATGTTTACACACTGATCAAGACACCAGAGACCACTGATGGGAATAATTATTTTTATATGCGACCTATCAAAAAAAAAATCTAAATTTCTAAGAGCCTTCAGTTGCCCCCATGATTTAAAATTATTTAATAGGTGTTTTTTTATTATTTATGATAGCATTGAGCATGTACAAAAAAATCATATTTATAATTCGGTCCGGTTTTAATAATATAATTAAAACCAAGCATATCTTTTCAAAAAACCAAGCATGTTGGCCATTAAATTAAATATAAATTTTACTCTAACTGTGGAATTGGAACCATTTGTTGTAAATAATTGGTTTTTATACCAAAACGTTTCACTTTAATGGAGAATTAACACATTTATCATTTACCTTAAATTTAAGGACAAAAAAAGATTACTCTCTTGAGGGGTTTCCTTAAACTTTTTGCTGGCACTGTATATCCATTATGAACAAATTTTAAGTGTACAGTAGATTCAGCATGTTTACGAATGAAGAAGAAGGAAAAGCTTGAATGTCACAAGAATGCTTTTCTTTATATGGGCCAAGATACAGTATAACCAAGTCAATCCATTACAGTCCTTGTATTTACTGATAAAATGTTATTTGTGGTCAACCATGAGTTTTTTTTTACTTTAAACAATAAACTAAAAAAACCTAAACATTCTTATGTAACCTCACACACTAACGTATTATGTATTTTCATGTTATATCCAGCAATAGAATCATTTAAATTGGTACATTTCTTATTCTTTTCTTCTTCACATGGTATATCGATACTATTGCATACGGTACTCAAAACATCGAAAGTGTAGTATAGGTATGATTATTGGGAAAGTACCAAATAAGCTTACATTCCCAAATTTAAGTAACCTTACTTGATTAAAATAATATCCAAAGGTCAAAAAATGAACCTTTGGGATAATTTGAATATATTTACACATAAAATAAATAATAAATTAATGCCTGAGCAAATTCACATTAACACCAAAAGATAGCATTTTTTATTAAAAATTATTAAAACAATAAATATTTATAGTATAATTCTCTATTCGTTTATATAACACATTTTGTATATATATCAAACATACATTAGATATATAAAACCTCTGTTAATAACAATTGATTTCAAATTTTATTAATAACTAGATGACCCGGCAGACTGTCCTGCCTCTAATTTTTTTTTTCATTTTGCTGAGGCCAAAAAAAATGATGTAGATATTTATTTTTCAATTTAATAATAATTAGTAGAAGTATAACTGTCGTCAAATGTTATCTAAATTGGCAGTTATTGATGAATGTTTGGCTTCGCGCAAGTTGATGGTGGCTGATGATGGACGTTTTCATGTGACAGACGAATATTATAAGCAGCATAGTGATAAATACATGGAGCATTATTATTAACAGAAACAACATTTTGTCTTTAAATTAATAAATTTATTTCATGTATTTTTATATTAATTGAGTAATAATATAAATGATTTGTTTTCCATGAAATTTATTTTTTGCTTATTTTGACAATAATAATTGGGGTACCCAATAATTGTGTTTTGAAAAAATAAAAATAAACGAAATTATTAAAATTGAAAAAACAAATGTTTATATTTAACGTAAAGCTAAATCATGAACGATATTTGTGGTTTTGCCTTGGGGGGTGTAAACAAATAAATTTGATGGTCGACCAACACGGGAACACGCAACATATAATTGACCATGTGAAAAACATGGGGTTTCTAAATCCAACCCGCATATATTCATTGTTTGACCCTGCACTTTATTTATAGTCATAGCAAAGGCCAGCCGGATAGGAAACTGTAAACGTTTAAATTGAATTGTTGAATCAGCGGGAATCATTGGTATCCTTGGCAACAAAACATGATCACCCTTGAATTTTCCATTTAGAATTGTTGCCTCTATTAGATTCCCCATTAATTTTTTGACGACTAATCTCGTTCCATTACACAGCCATGGTGCATTGAGATTGCGCAGTAAAATGATCGGTGAACCAATTTTTACTTTTAAATTGTGTGGTGGCAAACCTGGTAAGTCCAGAGAATTAAGAAATTCCGTTGGAAAATGTACAGCTTCGTTTTCATCTACGACTGTATCAATTGACTTAAATCAAATTGCTTCGCGGTGCAACATGTCTTGTATTTTAATATTCACGTCATCAACATCAACATTTTTTGCAGCCAGTATCGCACATTCGCTGAGCCATTGATGATCACGGATATTTTCGCGAATATTTGGGAACACGTTAATTAATAATTCTTTCGTATCCATAATGTTACAGAAGCCATTCGGCAAATTAATTGTTCGAGTATTTTGATCCATAACAATTGTTCCATTTCCAATATTGAGTAGTTGTTTAGAAAATGAGTCAGCCAAAGGATCATTATGAAGCATTACACGCATGTTAGTTGTTAATTTTAATGTGTGCACGTTTCGCCATAAATTTGAAGATTTTAGGCATGCATTTATTTCGTCTGCATATGTTGAACCAGCTTCGTGGTTATACAGTGGTATAACTGGCAACGTTTGTCGGAAATCGCCTATTCACCACTAAACAAAATGTAAATACATTATATTTACCACTGTGTTTTTTAATCACTGTGTTTTTCACCCCACCTCCCAACGTGGACTAAAACACCTATCCTATTGTTGCTTCTCCCGTTGCATAAAATATTTCTGGCAAGTTGGTTGAAATCGGTCCTGCCGTTTTTCATATTTTCAATTTTTGACAACCCCCCTCAAACCGCCCATTTATTAAGCCCAAGGGCCCAAAAATTTTCAATAGTGCATCCATGCATGTAAAATTGTTACTTCCATCGAAATTCTCTTTAATTCGATACCCCATATGCTGTATTTTCATTTTTCCAATTTTTACCCCCCTTGGCCAAACTGACACCCCCAACCGCCCAAAAATTTTCAATAGTGCATACATGCATGTAAAATTGTTACTTGCATGGAAATTCCCTTTAATTTTATACCCCATATGCGGTATTTTCATTTTTCCAATTTTTACCCCCCCCCCCTTCGGGCCAACCTCACACTCGGCACATGTAAACCTTACTCTGAACCTAACGAACATATGGTGCGAATATGAGCTCTATCAGATAAGTGGTTCAAAAGTTTTAAGAACATGTGCAGACGTACACTGAATTTTTATATATAAAGAAGATTTATGTGTATACTGTGTTTCTAAAAGTGAGTAAAAAATACTGTAGAAACAGTGTAAAACAAATTATAAACAATATATTCTTGTGAAAAATAAAAAATATTATTTATTAATAATAATAAAAAGGACATCTATTATTTTTATTGTTATTATTATTATTATACAATTTTTCACAACCTTAGGTGGGTTTGTCTCATGGTGAATGAGTTATTGGGAAACCAAGTTTTCCAGAACCCCTCTCCTAATGTTTTTCAAACTATATGACAGACATCCAAGCCGAATTGTGGTAACAAATCGTAACCAGGAAGTCTTATCATGTGTATGTGTCCAGTATTCACAATTATTTAACAAAACTGGAATTTCTGGTAGTGGAACAGAGAAAATCTGTGATTTGTGCAGTTTTAATTTTAATTTGAAATAGTGAAAAGCAAACAAAAAAATTATATGAAATGAGTGAAAATAATAAAGTGTCTGTTGTTTATTTATGTAGGCAACTTAATTTAAACTTTTGTGGCATTGACAAAATTTACAGTCAACACTTTTCATTCAATGAACAGGATATAACTTTACTTACATTTATCTGGAACGTTTTGTTGAAATTTTGTTTATAACAAAAACATATAAATATAAAAACATATATGTCATTTCATTCATAAAGTTTTGCCAGTATTATTATTAGTTTCATTTAGTAATTGTCCATTAATCATTGTGTTACACCTCACATGTAGGTATGAAGTATTAGATACTGTAATATTGTATCTGTGTTCATTGATTGTATCATATCAATATCATGAATACATATTTTCTTATTATCTCATTAATCATACATTCATTCAATGTCCTCACATATATGAACTGTTACACAAACTGAACATAAAGTGCATAATCAAATACTTTACAAACATTTTATTCTGCACAGGGTAATGAATTATGTTCAGCAGCTTGTAAAGTTGGTATTTAATACTATGTAAGTGTACATATGCATTACTATAGAAAAACTGGAACTCTAATCTTAAACTTTAATGCAGTCAAAAATTGGAACATTTAGTGATAAAGTGTCTTTTGATTTCAAGTATTAGATATTGCTCAACCAGTGTGTCAGTATAATGAAGACTGCCCTCCAGATAAGTTGTGTGACAGACTAAACAGAGTGTGTATCAATCCTTGTTTTGAAGACTCTTGTGGTAGTAACGCTCACTGTGTACCAGCCAATCATGGTATAGAATGTAGCTGTCTGCCAGGACATCAAGGAAACCCTTATATTGAATGTGAACCAGGTATGAGTTTTGTTAGTTTATGTATCAAATTTCATCCTTGATTTGTTAGAGCACTAACAGAATCTTTTTTTTTTTAGTAACTGGTTGTCGAAGTAACCATGATTGTTCTAGCAATGAAGCATGCATTAATGGACAATGTGCTAGCCCTTGCCAGTGTGGACCTAATGCTGTATGTGATGTTGTTAATCATAAACCTATATGCAAATGTCCTGTTGGATATTCAGGCAATCCAGCTTCTGGTTGCAAAGGTATGCTTTAAATGTGAAATACATCATTTTCAGTGTGCTATATTAAACAAGAACTTTTACTATTTTCTACTGTGTATGTGTGTGTGTGTGCGCGCGCGCGCGCATGCGTGTTTGCATGTGTTTGTGTAGCATATGATAATCAGAGTGTATATATGCTTGCATTATGTCACATTATCATCATTAGTATTTGAGTGCAATATAAATCATATATAATATCACATACAAATAAATCTTGCTTGTTTTACTTAGGACCTCAGAATCCATGTGATCCAAACCCATGTGGACTCAATGCGCTTTGTGAAATTGATAGTGGAAACCCAATCTGCTTCTGTCCTAAAGGAATGACAGGGAACCCGTTTAAAAATTGCAGTAAGTATTAATTGATGTCCCTTTCGTCATGTGTGAAACACTATAAAATAATAAGGAAATTACAAAAAAAAACTGGTAATCTTATAAATCCAAACAGTCTGACTTTTCTCAGCCAGTGAGGCTATTTTTAAAGAGTTAGTGAATGACGGAACATAAACTAATAGTTTTTGACCTGAACATGATAAATGTTGAGGGGAGGGGGCAGTAAGTGGATAGCAACTGGCTGGAAATTCACAGTTAATGTAAAAACACATTTTAAAAAGTAAACTCAAATTACTGCTTTTAAGAAGGAGTTACATACTAGTCAGTTTGTCCATTAGTATTATATTTGTTTTGTTTGGCAACTGTCTGAATTTATAAAATACCAAATAACCATGTCCCTTTTCCTGTATCTGTGTTATAAAGTAATTAAACATTCTTTTTAATTTACGAAATGGCCATGTGCTTGCTATGCATTGTTGGTGTATTTTTGTGAATTGATAGTGTTCTGAAACGGAGTAGTTCAGTGCACTCACACATTCTGCATGATTGATTTGATAAATTCCTTCTTATCAAGTGAGTTAGGTTTTTCTTATTACTGGTTGATAATAGTAACCAATTTTTAAGTAATGGTTACATGAAAACTAGTAAATTGAATGCAATAACAACACACATTCAATAAACATAACACTTGTAAACAAAATTGTTAGGATCCTTTGTGAGAAATACTAAGAAATTACAAGAGTAAAGTGTTTGACCATTTTTTATTGAAAAATGTACTGGAAAGTCTGGCATGCATAACTAAATTTGATTTGTCCAAAATTTTTATTCACAGTCAGTCAGTGGTCTTTGTTATTTTGTGTTGTCACTGATAACTGCTGTTCTACTATTTGTTTCATTCATATTAGACAAAGTCGATTAAAATTGTTAGGAACTTCAAAAGGTCTTGTCCTGTAAAGTAACTAGTAGTTTAGTGTTAATTTTCAACTTTGCAAATAAATAATTTATGATTAGGCTGTTTTCTATCATTGGCATTCTTAAATTTAAACTTACCATAAACAAATCTAATTTCTAGTTTAAACACAAGTTCTTCCTATACATATTTCAGATTGGAGTAAGAAAATGTAAAACATAAGTTATATATTATTATGTTCGTAATTTCACATGTGTGGAACACAAATCATTTTATTTGTTTAATGTTTATATCAAATAATTATATATTTTATGACTGACTAAGGTTTTTTATGTATGACCAGTAAATATTTTTGGTACAGTTGTAAATAGCAAAGGAAAACATTATTTCCTTTCATATTATGAAAGTAAATAATAAAATTACAAAGAAATGTAAGATTAAATAAAATTGTTCAATCTTTTCTGTGTAGTTTTCAGGGAATAAGAAATTCATGAGTTTACAGTCATTATAGACCTTAATACTGTATTTTGTATACAGACTTTGTATTTTAAAATTTAAGCATGTGTTTCAACTGAACAGCACTTACTGGTTAATACCATTTTGCAGTACCAGAAGGAGATGAGTGCTCGCCAAGCCCATGCGGTCCCAATTCTGGCTGTAGAGTTGTTCATGGTTTACCTCAATGTTTCTGCCTACCAGAATTTGAAGGAAATCCACCAACTAAACCATGCTCTGTTCCATCACATCCATGTGATCCTTCACCTTGTGGACCTAATACTCAGTGTGCTATCCTTAGTAATGGTTTTGCTAAATGCACATGTTTACCTGGTTATATTGAAAGCCCAAATACTATCCGTGGTTGTGTTGAGAAGAAAAACCCTTGCGTCCCAAATCCTTGTGGACCAGGTGCTGTCTGTGATCCCAATCGACAACCATCATGTTTCTGTCCGGAACCTATGGTTGGAAACCCCTTCAAAGTCTGTTCAGGTTTGTGCGTTGTCAAATATTACTTTTGTGACTTATAGAAAACAGCTCAATTACTACATTTGTTGTTGGTGCATGCATATTTCTGTACCATTTGAGTATATAATTTCTAATTTTATTTATAAATATAATTCTCATAATTTGTTTCACAGTCAAGCGTTAAGAATATTGTGTGTGTGTGTGTGTGTGTGTGTGTGTGTGTGTGTGTGTGTGTGTGTGTGTGTGTGTGTGTGTGTGCGTGTGCGTGTGATCTACATGGAATTTGTTTAAAGTAATGGATTTCCGATAAAGTTATCCTTATACTATCATGAGTCTTTTACCAGATCTGAGCTGTGAACCATTTAAAAAAATATAAAAAATTGACACTTAGTATATAATGAATAAATTCCATACTCTGGATAGAAGCACAGAGTGTAAAATCAAGGAAGGTTTATGCACAAAGAATTTTAATATAGCTGACACATTCACATTATATATTGAAAATCATCTACTAAGGGAAAGTAATAGTCAGTACTCGCTGCTGAATAAGTGAAAGACATTGTGAAACACACACCATTCCAAAATAGCTTTTAAATGTTCATAAAATTTATTTTTTATTAGTAAAAATGTTTGTTTGTTAATTATTGGTATAAAGTGAAAATAGAAAACAAAAAAATAAAATTTAATTAATAAAGTTGTGTTAGTGGTTACAATCACAAACAAAAATAACACTGTTGCACACTACTATAGAAACAATTATTCTGATTAGCGTTTTAAAGCTTCTTACAGCCCATCATCAGATTGGAAATATCTCCGATATGATGATGAGCTGTGAAGCTTGAAAGCTCTAATCAGAATAATTTTTTCTATAGTGTTATTTCTGTTTGTCAAAAAAAATAAAATAAAAGCTATGCCATAAAGAACAGGAGCATATTTCTTCATTTCTTCTTGTTAGTTTGGTGATATTTTTTTTTATTTGGTTTTTATATAATGCTTTGATTCTTCTTCTTGTATTGTTTCATTTCTGCTAAATGATAAATTCATGTATGTATGATGCTATTTGGTGGTGGGACAAACAAATCATCACATTATTTTTCATGTAAAGTAAATCTGATTCAGCCAGTTATATCTGTAAAACACATTAAATGATAAGTGAGTGGCACGCATATTTAATCAAATGTTAGGTGATACTGTATTTAATTTGAATTAATGAACAGGATCCTAAGTTCTTCTTGTTTAGTTCTTAGTGAAATTATATTTCTATGTAGCAACAATTTTGTGTGTGTAAGCTTTGTTTTTAATAAATCTTGGTGTTTATGTTTATAAATAACATTATAATTAATTTATGTTTCTCTAATGCTTTTTAAGTTGTGTGTAGTGCTTTGAGGTATAATATTTAAATAAAACAATTGACGATTAATAGAACATAAAATAAGTCCAGTAGAGAAAATGTGTTATATTCTTTATGTAGAATTGTAGTGGGAGTGTGGTGTTGTGTTTCACCAAATTGTCAGACATTCGCTTTCAGATCAGGTGATTCAAATTGGCAAAGATATCAAAAAGCTTACGAAGTTTTTCTGTTTTTTAAATTATACATATAATTGTGTATTATAAAAAGATATAATTATTAAGGTGTATTGTTAATTATTGTAGTGTTAATTATACTATGGTAAGCAAGTGTATTGTTCACATACAATTCATTACATACATATACACATTTCTGTACAGAACCAACAAAATCACTTTGCCAACCAGGGCCATGTGGACCAAATGCAGACTGTTATGTGACTGGTAATACTGAACAGTGTTACTGTAAAGTTGGTTATCATGGAGATCCATATTCTGCATGCAAGAAACAGCCATCAAGTCCTTGTTATCCAAATCCGTGTGGCATTCATGCTTCTTGCAGTGTCACACCTCAAGGTCAGCCAATGTGCTTATGTCCAGAAGGAATGGCTGGAGATCCATCTATAGGTTGTGCTGGTCCAGAATGTAGAAATGATGATGACTGCTCACAAAATCTAGCTTGTATAGGATACAAATGCAGAGATCCATGCCCAGGTGCTTGTGGAATTCATGCTTCATGTAGAGTGGAAAAACATCATCCTGTGTGTACATGTAACCGTGGATTTACAGGAAATCCCATTATTCGATGTTCACCAGTACAAGGTAATGTGAAAACATGTAAAATAATTATATTTACACACATGCATTACTTTAGGCATAGTTAGTATATAGTTTATGTAAAAAGTGACAAATTATTTTAAATTAATTCCTAAATATTAAAATATTTGTATTATTTTATATCACAAACTGCATATGCATATACACATGAAAATTATACATTTGTATAATATTTATAATTAAATAAATTATAAATATGATTTTAAAATATACATTATTAGTTTAAATTATATATATTTGTAATTATACAGTTAATCTTTGCAAGAAACTTGGTAGCATTCACGTGCGCGCGCGCACACACACACACACACACACACGCACAGAACCCAAAATACATAAATACACTTTGTGTTTTGTAAGTGATGGTAACGTGTAATTTCAATTTGGTATTTGAATTTTTATTTATTTTGTAAATAGTTGGTATAATATTTGTATGAGTAATTCACCACATTATAATAGTATAGGCCTACAGTTACATTAATTTGTAAAATAATTAGTATTTAACTTGTGTATTACATTTATTATTTAATATCAAATAACATAATTGACTTTGGCCATTTCTTCCATGGCTTTAAATATTTATTTTATTTTGTTGTAGATGTTGAACCAGCTCAAAATCCATGCATTCCAAGTCCTTGTGGAGTGAATACACAATGTGAAGTACTAGACAATCGTGCAGTTTGCTCTTGCTTACCAGATTTCTTAGGAGATCCTCATGCTGGTTGCCGACCTGAATGCACAATCAATTCTGACTGCCCAAGACACCAAGCTTGTATAAATAGGCATTGTAAAGACCCATGTTCCCTAGGAAATATCTGCGGACTGGGTGCTATTTGTTCCTGTAGAGATCATACTGCAACATGTACTTGTCTGGAGGGTTTCTCTGGTGATCCATTTATTCAGTGCATTCCTCACCGTAAGTGCATTTCAATGAGGTATTCTGTTTATACCTTTGACAAATACAATGTAGAATACTGTCTTAATTTTAATTTCTTCATGATATAGAGATCATATACAACTCAATTTAACTAAATCAGTCATAATTTATTTTCATACATTAACACTTTCAATAACAGATTTTCAAAAACATGATTGCAAATTTTGGAAGTCTTAAGTTTTGTACTTGATGATAAGTTTTGTATTAATTTATATAACTTGGTACTTTTATTTTTTATGTAAGAGTTGTAATCCCAATTGAGTAGATGCATTACATTTCTGCAACTTCTGAGTTTATCACCTCACCTATCTGTAATTAGTTTACAATATTGATGTGAATTCATCATGCATGATATTATTATTTCCTTTTGTTACTGATATTGTCTTTGCAATTTGTAGTTCATTAACTTATGTTCATGTTTTTACTTGTTGTAGCTCCAGTAATAGCTGTAGGAAACATGTCCCTACCTTGTCATCCATCACCATGTGCACCTGATTCAGTATGCAGTGTATACTCTCCACAAGTTGTCATGTGCGATCCTTGTGCAAGTTCAGATGGTACATGGAACCCTGTCTGTTATCCAGAATGTCTGACAAATGCAGATTGTCCATTTAATAAGGCTTGCTTGGTGCATAAGTGTCAAGACCCATGCCCAGGTTCATGTGGTGTTAATGCTAAATGTACTGTTGTGCATCATACACCTATCTGTTCCTGTCCGTACCCTCTTATTGGAAATTCATTTGAACATTGTGCACAACCTCCACCAGGTATGCATAAATGTGTTTGCATGCATTACAATTATTGCATATTTTATGTTATGCTTGTTCAATTTTTTTTTTTTAGTTCTCTAGGACTTATTGTGTAACACATATGATAATTTTAGCAAACTGTAAATATTCACCTGTATTATATTTACTAGAATTGGTTATTAATCTGTTTTGATATATGATATAGGTATTATTTATACTGAATTTGTTTTCCTTAAGATTACTAATATCAGTGGCAGCTTGTGAGTAGTGAAATAGGTGATGTACACAGTGGTGGGCTACATCTAGGGGGGCGCACTATTTGCGGTTATGATCACCTATCTGAAAAATTTTAAATGTCTTACACGTTATTCCATTTTTTGTATAATAATTTCATTCTTCTATTTTCGGACGAACTGAATTCCTCTATCACTTGCTTGTTAGAATCTGGAACTCCATGTCATTTTTTTTCTCATAACCAATGACCAATCATAACCAATGTATTCAGCAACCAACCAGTGTGTTTAATGATTGCCATTGTCAATGGCAATAGAATTAAAAAAAAATTAATTCTTTTGGTTGTAGAAAAGCATCTTCCACTCTTCCACTTTCAACTGTTGTCACCAATATATTAACAATTATCTTTAAAATAGTTGCACATTCTGAACAAGTATGAAAACTTATCGTTGTCAAAAAACTGTAATAAAGGTAATATATATAATACTTTCACTTATGAACTTACTGTTGTCACTTCCCAAACGTTTCAAGATGTTGTTTCTCTTCTTCAGTGGGTTGAGTACTAACTGTCGATTACAGAATAACCGTTACGGAATGGAGTGTGTGGTGGGGGTTGATGGTGGGAAGGGATTGGCGCTGAGGTTCGAATTATGTGCGTGGATCAGTGTGTCAAATAGTGTATGTGATTTGTAATGTATCTGTTCATTTAATATGTTGTTTGGTTGTAGTGTGTGATATCTGTATATTTCAAATTGTTCAGCTGTGTTTAGTTTTCTACTTTTTGGTAAGTAGTGTAATATTTCCATGTTGTGTTCTATGTTTGTGTAGCTGTGGTTTTCGTTATGTAAATGCGTGGCAAATGTGGAATGTATGTAGTTTGTGATGAGGGCTTTTAAATGTTCAGAAAACCTGGAAGAAAAAGATCTTCCCGTCTGGCCGATGTAGAATTGTTGACATCGGCCAGACGGGAAGATCTTTTTCTTCCAGGTTTTCTGAACATTTAAAAGCCCTCACCACAAACTACATACATTCCACATTTGCCACACATTTACATAACGAAAACCACAGCTACACAAACATAGAACACAACATGGAAATATTACACTACTTACCAAAAAGTAGAAAACTAAACACAGCTGAACAATTTGAAATATACAGATATCACACACTACAACCAAACAACATATTAAATGAACAGATACATTACAAATCACATACACTATTTGACACACTGATCTACACACATAATTCGAACCTCAGCGCCAATCCCTTCCCACCATCAACCCCCACCACACACTCCATTCCGTAACGGTTATTCTGTAATCGACAGTTAGTACTCAACCCACTGAAGAAGAGAAACAACATCTTGAAACGTTTGGGAAGTGACAACAGTAAGTTCATAAGTGAAAGTATTATATATATTATTAAATTAATAAGTGAACGAAGAGGATGCAACAACAAGATAATTGTAATAAAGGTGTTGCACTAGAAGCAATACTTTGTAATGAAAACTTAGATTCCCTCTCCTTACAGCCTCACTGTTGGGCTGGCTAATTTGTAAAGAACTCCTTGTTAATTATGTGAGGACGTATGTTATATTATATGCTGCACGCTGGAAACGTCAAATTATAAAGAAATCTTGTCTATGGGTGTAATTAGTTATAATAGACTCCTGTGTATCAAACGCCAAGTAATACGTTGCAGGTGGCAATTCGTAACAATTACAAATGTTGTTGCCTGTCTTAATTAATGTTTTATTAATGAATATATCTTTCAGTGGTGACCGATGGAACCTTCGGAAAAATAGATTATTAAACAAACAAATTTATAATTATGTTCTTGAATTTATAATCGTACTACTCTATAGACTTAACTTAGTTTTCAGTGGTTGTGTAATATTAGCAATATGTATGGAGCATTAACTGAATGTAAGGGGAATTTGTGTCAACCCTAGTCACTCGATGGTAGAAAATTTCATTCAAATTTAATATTAAACACAAGCTAGTTCAGCAATCTTCCGTCCCACCAGCTGCAAACTTTGAGCGCTGTTACTAGTAATAAGTGTACTTATAGGTTAGTTATTCGTTATGTTTGTATCAATCTTTTTGTAAATTATTCCACCCACCACATATAGTATTTATTCTGCAATAACTTAAACGTTATCTCATACAATAAATGTACTTTATTTATTTTCTCTATTAATTAACAGGTTACGTTGTCTCAAAAAACAATAATACGATCCAATCTATCATCCAGACATATATCGATTATTAATTACTCAAATTCTAAAAACATATACACTTGAAAATAATAACAAATAATTCTTATCCCAGGGTTCGTAAAGTTCTTTGAACCATTAGTAAGGCCAGGTAAAATGCATAATTAAGGTTGTTCAATTTACAAAAAATAAAATTATTTACTTTAAATACAGTGAAATGAAAATAAGTTGTTTTTTTACCAAACCGACGAAAATTTCGTCTGGCGGTGGACGTTTGTCAACAGTGGCCCAAAACTCAGCTTATCTCGTCTTCATCCAGTGAAATAGCTCTGGTTTTCAATAAAATTGATGGTGGTGTGTACTGGTAAACCCTCAGGAAATCTTCTGGCTTCTATTCTTCTTTTACGATCTTCACAATTCTTGGTCCCAGTGAAATGGAATTAGGATCCCAGCTTCTCTGCTGCTAATGAAGGTTATTACGCCAAATCGAGTCTTCTGGTATTTCCAATAATTCCGTTAGTTCAAACTTTAATTCTTTTACTGATCTTCGATTTATAGTATGAATTGGTTTAATACCGAATCCAGCGGAATTATTTAGTGAATGAGGTGAGAGGCTTTCAATTCTTTTTTACTGTATTCATTTACAATTTGGAGGGTTATTTAATTTTTATTACTCATTAGCATTAAAGTATAATTGTTTTACAAAAGGGGTTTTTCAATTTTGATACATATTTCCTTTAGATTTATACATATTTTTTAAATATATCGGTCCATCTCAACCTAATAGCTTGTAACAATCAGAACGAATTAATTCAAAATCAACAACTTCTGCAATTCAGTTGCCTTAACAACCACGTTTTCTATATATCCTTGAGCCGGCATTATAGAATATTACTACTCCTTTCCAATAAAATACTCCATGCTTGGATTAATATTGAATCACATAAAATTCTCCCCTAACCTTCCTTCCTGAACAGTAAATGTTTTACCAGAGTTTCGTTGGACTGGGTTTCCTAAAAAGGTATTAATTTCCTTTCACTAATATGGAATTTAGGCCTATAGATTCACTTACAACCATTATAACATTATTTGGTTTTTTAACTTAATTTTCTTTTTACCTGACCTACTGTACAATTAATTATTGGTTACATGGTTAATTACATGAATTTTAATTTACTGGTGGTTATTTTTTTTTTATATTAATTAACTGGTTCTGGAACCCTTCATTAACTTATGATATAATTGTCAGAACTACTTGTTAGACTTGAAACACTGGTCACACTCCTGATCCAGTTTATAAACATTAATTAAAACAACAGTATTTTTCAACTTTATACAATACTGAGAACTTAGTACAGTGCCTAACATTGGTAACTATACTGGGTTGTATAAAGACAAATCTAATATAAATATAAACATAATTATTGATGAAGTATTATTATCAAACAACATCATTTCATTTTTAGCATATTCAACATACAACATAAATACTCTGTAGACCTTAACATGTCACAGTACAAAACAAACATTTCATTACATTCAATCATTCATTGGTCTGGCTCTTTTACATTTAACATTAGTCATTGCCTCCTTTTGACTTGAGGTACTTCTCAAGCACATGAACTATTGAACAACCTTAAGTCAGGGTATGGTCCTTGACCATATTTCATCCAATTTTTTGTAACGTTGGGGAACCTCAACTATGTTATGTTCCATAACACCCCCCCTTCGAAATAAGTTTATTTTGGTATAAACAAAGTTTAGCAAGAAATAAACGCATAACTTGTATCTGGGCAATTGGTTTCCTATTTATAGTACTTTTATATTTCAGAATTATCCGTTATATTATTATCATTTCTTCGTTCCTTCTTAAAATCAATTATTTCCCAAGTTTAAATCTTATTTCTATAATCATTCTTGTGACATTCTTTATTAATTATACATTTTGGATCTGGTTTTATTTAATTCTCTATATTTATTTGTGAGTTTTCCCTCTAATATTTAATTTTCCTAAACCTCCCTAACATTATAACTGGAATCGAATCGGTGGTGCTCTATCGGTTAACCAATTACCGTCGTCCGTTACATACTTTCTGGGATCAGAGGAACATCATCTCTGCCCAGTTAAATGATTGCTGCAATATTCTACAGTCAATCTTCATTAATAAACCTCGTAAGGTAGTCATCATGTGACCTTCAATAAAATAATAAATAATAATCATACTCTAGGGATTATTCACTGTACTTTAACTCAGATCATATTATTTCTTCATATTAATTCTTCCTTCTATTATACACTTTTCCTCTCCAATACTTGGCTATTTTATTGACATTTATTAATTGGTTTTTTACGGATAATTCTTAACCATTTGTTTTTTTTTTCTTTTCTTGTGATCCTTTTGACGGTTCCATTTTGGCTTCTTCATTCTCTTATCTTCATTGGCTCATATTCCTTTATGATCAATACAGCTGGTTATGAGATTCTGGTTAGTACTATACATTACATCATGTAGTTATATTCTTCTGGCACAATCATTATTATTCCTTTTACATTCTAAATTACATTTCTCACTATTATATTACATCAGATAAACTCATTTTGTTTTTTGGTTTTGATGATTTTTATTAGGTTGAATCAGTGTTATTTTTTTTTTCTTTCATATTAGTTTAAAGCAATTTCTTCTAAATTGTATAGTAAGGTGTTCTTACTTATTTTTTCGAATTTGGTTGTTTTTTTTTATCTTCAAAATTCTCTTTCTTATATACCTCATAAATTGTTTTCTTAGATACTTGTTTGTAAGTTGAGCTTACTTCATTTTTTTAATTTTGGGGTATTTATCCTCTTTATTTTAAATTACACTGTTTCTGAATAATTATTGAGTAAGTTGTTCTTACAGTTTCTTTAGAATTTTGGGTTTTTATTTACAGTGGGTTGCTTGGTCCTGTATCCATAAAATCCGTCCCCTTTCTTTTATATTCTGTTTAGAATCTGTTTCTAACCGTGGTCCATTATTTCCTCTGTACTGATTGTCCGGATTCCTCTAGTGTATAGAGTTATTTCTGCCCTGGTGACATATCTCATTCTGGTGCAGTTCTTGCCTCTTGTCACTATAAAATTGTCATTTATAGTCAAGCTCATCATCGTCCTTTGAACTGATTCTTCTGTACTGTCTCTTAATGTTTCTGATGGTTCATACATAAATTCCATAAGTCCTCCATGCTCCTTAGTTAGTTCGCGCCTTAGTTAGTCCATGCGCCTTTTTGGTCCTTCTAGTCCATCTGGGAATTTAAGTGTGGTTCGTTTAAAGTTTCTTAATTGCCTTACTTCTCTGTTTTCCGTAATCGGTCTATTATGTAGCTGAACCAATCCCCTTTTAATCATTTCCAATTCTTCCCGTGTATTTATTAATTTCCTTTTACACATTTGTCTTATTCTCACTATCTTCATTTCATCATGAACCCGTTCTATTCTTCCGGTTCTATCAATTGGTATCTTGTCAAATTTTTCTTGGGTCTTCGCTTGTAGTTTTCCTATTTGAGTAATTTTGGTCTCTACTTCCACTCTGAGTTGCATGATAGGTTCATCTGTCTTTTCCAGATCCACCTTATTTCATTTATTTGCTGTCTTACCTCCACTTCATAGCTATCAACTCCTTTGCTCCGTGTTTCATTGGCAATTATAATACTTCCATTGATGACTTCCCTCAATGCTAGGCCTTGTTCGTTGATGATTTGCCGCAACTCCTTATTATGGTTTTCAATTTTCTCATCCATTCGTTTGGTATTCTCCAGAATCTGCTTTAATCTCTCAGCATTCTTGTCGAACCTTTCATTAATTTGGTTTAGGCTTTCATTTATCAGCCGGTTATTCTCATCATTCTCCTCTTTATTTTTGTCAAACTTCTCATTCATTAATTTGATTAAATTCTCACTCAAGATTTCGTTTTGTTTCCTTGAGTTTTCATTAATACTGTCTATTTTATTTTCCAGCTTCTCTGAATTTTCATTTATACTGTCTATCTTTTCATTGATTTGTCTTAAACTCTCATTATTTTGTTTATTATCCTCCTTCATACTACTCATTAATTCCATTAATTTTTCCCAATTTAATCCTCCTCTGGCTTCCTCCTTATCTGGTTGGTCCCCTTGGGTATCCTCTGTATTGCTCGCCTATTGTTCCATTTCAATATCTGTACCTGCCTCTGTTTCTTCTTCCCTCCTATTTTCTTCTGTTTCTTGTTCCTTCTCAATTCTTTTCGTAACACCTCTCGTATGCATTCCTGTGCCTCTAATGGTTGCCTGCTCAAGTTAAGTAACAAATAATATGATTTTTTACTTAACAAAAGCCCACTCGTTGAGCGCCAAATTGTAATGAAAACTTAGATTCCCTCTCCTTACAGCCTCACTGTTGGGCTGGCCAATTTGTAAAGAACTCCTTGTTAATTATGTGAGGACGTATGTTATATTATATGCTGCACGCTGGAAACGTCAAATTATAAAGAAATCTTGTCTATGGGTGTAATTAGTTATAATAGACTCCTGTGTATCAAACGCCAAGTAATACGTTGCAGGTGGCAATTCGTAACAATTACAAATGTTGTTGCCTGTCTTAATTAATGTTTTATTAATGAATATATCTTTCAGTGGTGACCGATGGAACCTTCGGAAAAATAGATTATTAAACAAACAAATTTATAATTATGTTCTTGAATTTATAATCGTACTACTCTATAGACTTAACTTAGTTTTCAGTGGTTGTGTAATATTAGCAATATGTATGGAGCATTAACTGAATGTAAGGGGAACTTGTGTCAACCCTAGTCACTCGATGGTAGAAAATTTCATTCAAATTTAATATTAAACACAAGCTAGTTCAGCAATCTTCCGTCCCACCAGCTGCAAACTTTGAGCGCTGTTACTAGTAATAAGCGTACTTATAGGTTAGTTATTCGTTATGTTTGTATCAATCTTTTTGTAAATTATTCCACCCACCACATATAGTATTTATTCTGCAATAACTTAAACGTTATCTCATACAATAAATGTACTTTATTTATTTTCTCTATTAATTAACAGGTTACGTTGTCTCAAAAAACAATAATACGATCCAATCGATCATCCAGACATATATCGATTATTAATTACTCAAATTCTAAAAACATATACACTTGAAAATAATAACAAATAATTCTTATCCCAGGGTTCGTAAAGTTCTTTGAACCATTAGTAAGGCCAGGTAAAATGCATAATTAAGGTTGTTCAATTTACAAAAAATAAAATTATTTACTTTAAATACAGTGAAATGAAAATAAGTTGTTTTTTTACCAAATCGACGAAAATTTCGTCTGGCGGTGGACGTTTGTCAACAGTGGCCCAAAACTCAGCTTATCTCGTCTTCATCCAGTGAAATAGCTCTGGTTTTCAATAAAATTGATGGTGGTGTGTACTGGTAAACCCTCAGGAAATCTTCTGGCTTCTATTCTTCTTTTACGATCTTCACAATTCTTGGTCCCAGTGAAATGGAATTAGGATCCCAGCTTCTCTGCTGCTAATGAAGGTTATTACGCCAAATCGAGTCTTCTGGTATTTCCAGTAATTCTGTTAGTTCAAACTTTAATTCTTTTACTGATCTTCGATTTATAGTATGAATTGGTTTAATACCGAATCCAGCGGAATTATTTAGTGAATGAGGTGAGAGGCTTTCAATTCTTTTTTACTGTATTCATTTACAATTTGGAGGGTTATTTAATTTTTATTACTCATTAGCATTAAAGTATAATTGTTTTACAAAAGGGGTTTTTCAATTTTGATACATATTTCCTTTAGATTTATACATATTTTTTAAATATATCGGTCCATCTCAACCTAATAGCTTGTAACAATCAGAACGAATTAATTCAAAATCAACAACTTCTGCAATTCAGTTGCCTTAACAACCACGTTTTCTATATATCCTTGAGCCGGCATTATAGAATATTACTACTCCTTTCCAATAAAATACTCCATGCTTGGATTAATATTGAATCACATAAAATTCTCCCCTAACCTTCCTTCCTGAACAGTAAATGTTTTACCAGAGTTTCGTTGGACTGGGTTTCCTAAAAAGGTATTAATTTCCTTTCACTAATATGGAATTTAGGCCTATAGATTCACTTACAACCATTATAACATTATTTGGTTTTTTAACTTAATTTTCTTTTTACCTGACCTACTGTACAATTAATTATTGGTTACATGGTTAATTACATGAATTTTAATTTACTGGTGGTTATTTTTTTTTTTATATTAATTAACTGGTTCTGGAACCCTTCATTAACTTATGATATAATTGTCAGAACTACTTGTTAGACTTGAAACACTGGTCACACTCCTTATCCAGTTTATAAACATTAATTAAAACAACAGTATTTTTCAACTTTATACAATACTGAGAACTTAGTACAGTGCCTAACATTGGTAACTATACTGGGTTGTATAAAGACAAATCTAATATAAATATAAACATAATTATTGATGAAGTATTATTATCAAACAACATCATTTCATTTTTAGCATATTCAACATACAACATAAATACTCTGTAGACCTTAACATGTCACAGTACAAAACAAACATTTCATTACATTCAATCATTCATTGGTCTGGCTCTTTTACATTTAACATTAGTCATTGCCTCCTTTTGACTTGAGGTACTTCTCAAGCACATGAACTATTGAACAACCTTAAGTCAGGGCATGGTCCTTGACCATATTTCATCCAATTTTTATGTAACGTTGGGGAACCTCAACTACGTTACGTTACAACTTAAATCTTCATTAGTGTGTAACACTTCCAATTTGGTTCTCAGTTTCAGATTATTTATTGTAAAGTCAAATTTAATTATAGTGTGAAAATCAACTCCTCGAAACTCAACAGAGTATGGTGGGAACTTTTTGTTAAAGACAAATTTCAAGTACATAAATGGCCTGAAAATTGAACTGTTTCAATAGTGCTGTTCACAGTCTTGCCATATACTTCCAAAGTGGCCACACAGCTGTTCCAATTACGTATGTGTTCAACAACACAATCTCTTATTAATTGGTATTAATAGGTTCACCTACAGACACTCCACTGTCTTCATAGATTTTATGAATATTAGCTACTATACTCACAGAATTTTTAACAGATACTTTTATTTTTATTGGACCAGTATTTCTTTGCTGAATGTGATAAGATATAATCACCACATTATTTCTCTTGGTGAATTTAGCGCATCATGATCACCATTGCATTTACTGTGTAGCTCATACTCAGTATAGGAAAATATTTTATTTTTTCATTTACTTTCAGTGATAGTGTCATTTAAATTTATATAAAATTAAAAAAATATAATAATAATAATAATAATACAGTTAGAAACATTATAATAATATTATTTCATGAAAGTATATACAAACTTGTCAAAATTTAACACAGCAATATGCAATGTGGTGGTAAAAAGTTATAGTCTGCAAGATAAATAGCACCAGATTTGTATTCCTAAGTTTAGCAATGTGGCGCACTTACAGGGTTCAGAGGCTTAATTTTGTGGTTATGTGTTTGTGGTCACACAGTCTATGTGATCAATCACTATGGGAAATAACCATTACACTCTCCCAAGTGAAGTGATAGACACAAGTTTCATCAGCCGTTGCAAATCTGTGAATAACTCTTTCATATTTTTCCATTTATTTCAGAGAAATAGCATACAAATGCAAGCAGCCCATTTTTTGACTCTAATAAATGAAGGTGCAGCTTCACCTAAAACATCTTTTATCTCATTAAAAATTTCTGTTTGCCGTTAATCCTTTTTTAATAAAAAATTTGACCACTGCAGAGTGTTCAATTTTATGCATTTTGAACTGCAGTGAGATGACTGTGATACTACTTTTTTTACACAGCTGCTTCTAATTAGCAGTTGTAATGCTACATTTTATTTTATATCAATAAACCATTTATTAATAAAATAATTTACTCTTTCTACACTCTTACCTTTATACGGTCCAGGGTCACTCACACGAACTCGAGGCCTATAAACGTGATTTAGGTTATGTTTATTAATGAACTCGACTCATTGTAACTGTAAATTTACTCAACTTTTTTTAGACAAATGTCACATTTCTTTTATATTCTTTCTTTCAAATTATTTGTTATTCATTTTTACGGCTCTTTTTACTTTATTTTTGAAAATACAAAAATATTGTTTATTACCATATTTCTAGGGAAAAACACATATTGAAAAAACAACAAATTATTGTATCTCTATTTTCTAAGACAACCCAGAAAGTGTAATTGCTCATACACTCATTCATACATTATTTAAATTCCCCTTTTCTTTGGATTTATCGCTTTATAAAATTTAACATAATTATGGCCAAAAAATTAAGAAGAAAGTTGCACTGTTACTTCTCTGTACGTTCTGGTCGACCACGTGTTGCACTCGGCGGATCTACTCACTCAAATGTCCGAAATTAGTTCTCACAACTTAATTTTGACGCCACTGAATGGTAATCAGTTCTCACATTTTTTTATGACACTTTAAATTATAATTTAAACCACATTTCTGAAAGTTTTAATAGATTTTCGGCTCACGAGCCTTTATGCTGAACCGGCCAGGAGCCGCAGCTGTAGAACGACAGACGCTGAACACCAGGCATCCAAAATGGCCTAAAATGTTTTATGGCACGGCAACTTGCTCCATGATTGGTTAAAAGGCGCCACGTGATCTCTCCTCCTTAGTTTCTTTTCTGAGCATGAGTCTACCGTAGCTGGCCGAGACCCATCCGACCTGGGGCTCGTTAAAAATTTCGTGATTATTCATCTGTATGGGCACGCATGTCCGCACGCTTTCACATTCCAGAGCATCAGGAATCGGTGCCTGTTGACAGGCTTTCTGGACAAACGTGCAACTGGGTGTTCCACAAGTGAATGCCGATGGTTAAAATTGAGGCCCTGTGTGGGTAACGCACTTCTACCATTAACTCTTAATAAAGAAAAACCCCTCAAATCTGTCCCGTTACACAGTGCAGCAGACCAACTTGATGCTTCACAGCTCTTCATGTGGCAGATGTGCTACCATACGGTGACAGACAGAAATGCAACAATACCTTTATACAGTATGTCATAAACTTTTCAAATTCCCTTTGTGTAAGAGTTATAATACCACTTCTTTAGTGATGGACTTTGTAGGGCTAAACATGATGTCCTTGTGTTTCTGAAATTGTAAATTGTTGTACCACTACACTAAACAGTTACATGTGGATGACAGAAAGAAATCTAAAATGTACACATTTCTTAATTGATCAAAGTTTTAATTATGTGTGGTAGAGTTTTTATTCGAAAAATTTTAGAAACAGACTAATTTTTGTTATTCCTTAGTAAGTAAACAAGCATATTTTAAAATATTATTATATACATCCACCAAAATCAGTAAAGTTTCAATTTTTTTTAAATTATTGAATAAGGCCTTTTCGAAATTATTATAATTTCATCATCAGTTCACACTATAAAATGCTGTTATTTGTGTCCATTATATCTCACTGCACTTCATATTGAATCTTCCACTGCCATCATTATTTGGTGAAACCAAGCAAGTCATATATTGAAATAGTTGATCATTTTCGAATATTGTCTGCTGATTCATCAATTTGTTATATTTTTTATGTAGGTATATATATAATTTTTCTAACTGTATAATGTCATTTTTATTATTATTTACTTCTACTATTTCCATATTGTTGTTTATATCTGTTATACTATGATTCATATCAATAAGGTGATCTGCTATATTGGAGATCCCCGTTTTTTTATTATTAAAGGCTCTGATATGTTCCATAAATCTCTGTTTGAAATTTCTATATGTTCTACCTATGTATATGTAGTCACAATCATTACACTTTATTTTGTATATATCATAGTCTTTTCTATGTATTTTGCATGTACTGCTTAATGTTGTTCTGTTGTTTAATATTGTTTTTTCCTTGTACTTTTTATTTAATTTGTATATAATTTAGAATCCCAGGCAGAAAAGTAGAAAATATAACATACCTAACTTACAAATACACATATCAAGGTCTCCAATACATTATAAAGAATACAAAATTGGATAAACATAAATATAAATATGCATACAAACCAAATAAAAGTATATACAACATAATAATAAATAGAAAAGACTATGATATATACAAATTAAGTGGAATATACAAAATAAAGTGTAATGATTGTGATATGAATATTATATTGATATGAATCATAGTATAACAGATATAAACAACAAAATGGAAATATTCTTCGTATTGTTTAAATTAGCAGCCATCCTTACTATTTCTTTTATGAATTTGCTAACTGCTATAATTTTTTATTCTTGGATTTCATTGTCCATGACGTGTCCGTTACTTAACTAAATATCACTATAATATTGACGACTCGGAACACTAAGTTTTTTATAAGTAAAAACGTAAAGTTTTACCTTACAGCCTAAACCGGTTTTCACCTATAGAAGGCTTCATCAGAGGCTGTCGTAAGTAGTGCTGTTCGTCTTGTTGTTGGCGACGAGATAGTTTTTCGAAAGATCGAAGCTGTGTGTGTGTGGTGAGATGTGTTCGAATAATGCGTGCGATTTGAATTGTGTCTGTTCGTTTAGGATGTCATTTTTATTTGTTTTTGTGTGTTTGTATATTTCTAATTGTACTACTAATATACTACTAACAAAACAGAACACACACTATCAAAATGCATGCCCAAAGCACAAAACAAATTCGATCTACCCGGTGTATATAAGCTAAATTGTTCAAATTGCAATAAATTCTACATAGGCCAGACAGGACGTAGCTTCAAACAGAGATACATTGAACACACAAAAGCACTCCACACCACTAGAGAATCTACCTTCGCAAACCACCTCATTGAAGCAAACCACACATATAAAAACATCGACAATAACATGAACATACTACACGTACACACAAAAGGCCGAAAACTAGACACTCTAGAACAATTAGAAATATACAAACACACAAAAACAAATAAAAACGACATCCTAAACGGACAGACACAATTCAAATCGCACGCATTATTCGAACACATCTCACCACACACACACATCTTCGATCTTTCGAAAAACTATCTCGTCGCCAACAACAAGACGAACAGCGCTACTTACGACAGCCTCTGATGAAGCCTTCTATAGGTGAAAACCGGTTTAGGCTGTAAGGTAAAACTTTACGTTTTTACTTATAAAAAACTTAGTGTTCTGAGTCGTCAATATTATAGTGATATTTAATTTTTTATTGTTCGACTAAGCTTTTTGTCATTACTGACATCTTCAGGTCTTAAACAACAATAGGTTGTTTAAGACCTGAAGATGTCAGTAATGACGAAAAGCTTAGTCGAACAATAAAAAATTATAGCAGTTAGCAAATTCATAAAAGAAATAATATGGAAATAGTAGAAGTAAATAATAAAAAAATGACATTATACAGTTAGAAAAATTATATATATATACCTACATAAAAAATATAACAAATTGATGAATCAGCAGACAATATTCAAAAATGATCAACTATTTCAATATATGACTTGCTTGGTTTCACCAAATAATGATGGCAGTGGAAGATTCAATATGAAGTGCAGTGAGATATAATGGACACAAATAACAACATTTTATAGTGTGAACTGATGATGAAATTATAATAATTTCGAAAAGGCCTTATTCAATAATTTAAAAAAAATTGAAACTTTACTGATTTTGGTGGATGTATATAATAATATTATAACAAATCAGTGGCATAATGTTTAGCAAAATAATATTTTAAAATGTTTGTGCTATTTGGTAAGTAACCAGTATATATAGTAAAGTCTTTTGCCACTTTATATAATGTCATTTGCTAAAACTTGTACAGTAGGACATTGATTATCTGGATTGAACTCTGCAAGATCTAAGCTGAATCATCAGAAATCTAAGATAATAGGATATTCTAATTATTTATATCTTATGTACTGGATATTATACTTCAACTAGAGTACTTTCTGTATAAAAAATTCAAATTTGAAGAAACTCATGTACTCAATTAGCTTTAAAAACTATGATATATAGGAAATAGGAAATACTACACAGTAATTACAAAACACTATAAAAAATTGAAAGCTCAGACGTTTTCAGTAAAAGTATTAGAATTGAAAAAAATTGCTAATCACTATTCATGAAAAGACAAAAAATTGACTGTGCACAAAGAAATGTTAATTCATAAAAATTTCAGAAAATTTTATCTAGGCTTTCATGGAAATGAGCCTAGACAGTTATAGACATATAGTGTCTCCGTAACACTATATACGTCTGCTATAATAAATATGTATGTGTACTTTACATACTCATCAAATTATCAATTTCTGTCTCTTTCTAATAAAACTTTAAAATATCAAATAGTAATATATTCTGGTATTAATAACAATGAATTCCAGATAATTAGTGCCCTATGTGTTTCACATGGTATTATTTACTTATTAGTTTAAACATGTATAATGTGCGTGTGTGTTTGGTATTTTATATATAGGAAACGTTCTGTGTTCATCTTTGTACTAATGAAATACACTTTTTTAACAGAAATGGATGAGAAACCAGATTCATGTCAAAGGACTCGTTGTGGACCTAATGCTGATTGTATTGAACACAATGGTTTGGTTTCCTGCGTGTGTCGACCAAATTATTTTGGCAATCCATATTTATCTTGCCAGCCAGAGTGTGTAATAAATTCTGATTGTGCTCAAAATTTGGCTTGTATAAACAACAAATGTGTTGAACCTTGTATAGGAGCATGTGGTGTTAATGCACATTGCCAGACTGTCAACCATGTTCCTGTGTGTTTCTGCCCTCAGGGATTTTCAGGAGATCCATTCATCACATGCTATCCTTTTAAACCAGGTACATTATTATTATTATTAAATAGCTTGTAGTGTGTACATATTCTAACCTACTAACCAGCATTATTATACTTCTTTATGAAATATTATAATTTAGTGACAAAACACTTGTCATTCTATTTTAAACAATTATAGCTGTTTTTGTGTAATAAGATTTATTTTTAAAATTAGTAAATCTACTACTTGCAACTGTCAAATAATACAAGTAATTTTTTAGACTATGGGCAGGAATTTTGGTTAAACGAAGCAGCTTTGATGCACGAACATTAAGGAAAAGTATGGATTATGTTCTATTTATTAGGCACAATATCTGAGCAAAATTTCTCTACATTGAGTAATGGTATTGATTTAATTTCTGTTATTTATACATTTTACAGCAACACCATTACCCAGTGATTTGGGATATCCAGGAAATCCTTGCGATCCTTCACCATGTGGTCCAAATTCGAGATGTCTTATTACACCACAGAGAGCTGCAGCTTGTTCCTGCTTACCTGGTTATAAGGGAGTCCCACCAGTGTGTAAACCTGAGTGTGTAGTCAGCTCAGAATGTCCGCAGACACATGCCTGTGTTAATCAGAAATGTGTTGATCCATGTCCAGGAACATGTGGGATTAATTCAAGATGTATTGTTGTCAATCATAATCCAATATGTAGTTGTCCAGCAGGCTATGTTGGAAATCCATTCACAAGTTGCCAGTTACCACCTGCAGGTGAGTTTAATGTTTAAAAAAGATCAGTACTGTAATTACTAAATTTGGTTTTTCAAATTATATGTATATATTTAATTCTTTTTAAACTCTTCAGTATCCTGTATTATCAGTAAAGCAACTTTAGTAGAAATTATTAAGAAACATAATAGGTGAAATAAGGGTGAATTTAATTTTTTCTTACCTTCAGCCATTTAGTTTCTTCCTCACTGTCCAGTTGTGCTATGAGATATGTTTTTGGACTAAGAGTAGAACAAAACTTGATTTGTCTTCACAATTTTTAAACTTCAGAGCTGAATGAAAATGTTCAACCATAATATGGTTATATATTATATAAAATTGGCTGGTTTTGAACTATTGTCTCTTGGAATAAAGAACAAAGCAACAAATTGCTGTATTGATACAATCATACAAATTTTGTTGCCTGGCTTATATTAGGTTACTTATAACTTACAATGTAACAGGAAGCTAAAGATTTTAACAATATTTACGTAATGAAAGTCTTGATTCTTTGATTACTTAAAATACCTGCTATTATCTTTTTGAAAGGTGTTGTGACTTGTACAGGACTAGATTATAGGCCTACATTCATGTAATGTTGTGTATGTGTATGTGTGTGTGTGTGTGTGCATGCATGCGTGGTGGAGAGTGGATGTGTGTGTGTGTGAACTTGTATTTATTTGCATTTGTTTTTAAAAAAATTCTTTATATATTAACTTATTAATGTTATTAATAATGATGATAAATAAAGGTAACTTAAGTATGATATACTTTACAAGTTAGTGTAAACTTATCCATCTTGGCGTCCTTAAGTTACCGGTAGTTGTAATAGCAACTTATTCTAATATATCAGTAAAAGAATCGGTAACAAATTATAAAATAAACTATACACTCATATTTGTTTTTTGTATTTACATACGTATGTGTATAACAATTGTTAATGAAATTTTTCTTCTTTTTTTTTAAGCTGATAATGAGCCAAAAGTACCTGGAAACCCATGTCAGCCTTCACCATGTGGTCCCAATTCAGAGTGTCAAGTAAAACAAGGTCGCCCAGTATGCTCATGTAGTGCAAACTATATTGGAAGTCCTCCATTTTGCAGGCCAGAGTGTGTTATGAGCCAAGAATGTCCACATGACAAAGCTTGCATCAATGAGAAGTGCAGAAATCCATGTAAACAAAGTTGTGGACTGAATGCAAAATGTGATGTGGTTAACCATACTCCATTCTGTAGTTGTTTGCCAGGGTATCAAGGCGATGCATTTATTGGTTGCTCTAAAGTACCAGCAAGTAAGTAGCTAACATTGATTTTATAATATAGTTGTTCACAGATCAGAGTACATTTATATAATAGGTTGTTCAATAACTACATGCAACTATTTCTAACTTTTACATTTGGCTGGATACTCATAACACACACACACACACACACACACACACACACACACACACACACACACACACACACACACACACACACACACACACACACACACACACACACACACACACACACACACACACACACACACACACACACACACACACACACACACACACACACACACACACACACACACACACACACACACACACACACACACACACACACACACACACACACACACTGCTGTATGAAAGTGGTGTTTTACCAGTTACTCATTGAAATCTGGTAACGGAGATTGTTTTAAAACATTTGGGTAATGATTTATGTGAGAATAATATATATTACTTTGCATTTTGTGTGTGTGTGTGATTAAAGACTGAAGAGTAAAAAAAGTCTTAGTGTTTCATACATTTAGATTTGTGAGAAGGAAACATATTATTTACTCAGATTAATCAGTATCACACATTAAATATCAATTACAATATAGAAATTAGTTGTAAGTAAAGTGGACCAAAACTAAACTTATGAATTGAATGCTTTTAAAAAGTTACAACTAATTAGTTAAATATATAATAGTCAAATAACACTTTGGTAGAATATTTTAGAGTCTTAAGAGTAATGTAACAAATATTAGACATGCTTTCATAGCATGATTTATACGACAGGGGGATAGTGGATTAAATCATGCTTGTTTTTAATGCATGTTGCAGTTCAAACTGACAGTACTCAGTTAAGAATAAAATACTTGATTTAATATTTTCTTGTTAAGGAGTCCTGGACTATAGAACTTCCATGACTTTATTCAATATAGGTCCTGGACAATAGTTTTTTTTCTAATACAGGTAGATCCCATTATACGCGCTTTCGGTATCCGCGTTTTTGGATAACGCGGTTTATTTGTGAAGTTTCGAAGCATCAAAATATTGGCTGTAATGTAAGAATATTGAGCGCTCCTTTATCCAGAACTGCTGCAAACCCATATGCAGGTTGTACAGTGTGCGTACAGCTCCGTTGTGAGATCGCAACTATCATGCGCATCTTCCTGTACTGTGACCTTGTCACTGTGTTTCCAATTGTAGGAGGACGCCAGTATTGCTTGTAAGCTTGTTGGAGTAAGGTTGGTTGTGTTATAACAAGTAAAATGTCAGATAAACATTGAAGAAGTGTGAGTAACGAAGTGAAGAAACGTTCGAGAAAATCCCACTTATTAGAAATGAAGTTGGAAGTTCTAGACCGATGTGATAAAGGGGAACGTAACATTGACATTCAGCGTGCAATGGGACTCAGTGAATCTACGATAAGAACTATTCGCAACAATGCACAATCAATTCATAGAAGTGCTCAGTCATCGACAAACCTGAGTGTTACTAGAGTGACTAAATCTCGATCAGAGGCAATGGAAAAAATGGAGAGTATGTTAAGCCACTGGATTGAACACCATAACCTGCAGCACATGCCTCTTGTCGGAACTGCAATTCAAACGATAGCAAGAAGCCTGTATGCGGACCTGACGAAAGATACAGAAGATGCGCCGTCTTTCTCAGCCAGTTCTGGTTGGTTCGATCGCTTCAAGCAGCGTTTTGGTTTTCACAATATAAAATTTACGGGAGAGGCAGCAGCCGCCGATCATATTGCAGCGGAGGAATTTTCACGAACTCTATTTAAGAAATTCATCACTGATGGAGGCTACACACCTAAACAAGTTTTTAATCTTGACGAAACTGGTCTATTTTGGAAGCGAATGCCGAGCTGCACATTCATTTCCATTGAAGAAAAAACAGCGCCTGGTTTCAAGGCGGCCAAGGACCGATGCACTCTTCTTTTTGGAGGAAACGCTTCTGGGGATTGCAAATTAAAACCTCTTATGATCTACCACTCACAAAATCCGAGAGCACTAAAAGGCTGTGGTGATAAGTCGTGACTGCCAGTTCATTGGAAGTGTAATAAAAATGGATGGATGACTTCTGCAATTTTCTCCGACTATTTTACAAGAGAACTAAATGACGAGTTGAAAGCCTACTGTGAGAAAGAACACATTCCTTTCAAGATTCTCATCCTTCTTGACAATGTTTCAAGTCACCCTCCTTTTATTGCTGAATTAAGCAAAACCATTCAAGTTATATTTCTTCCTCCAAACACCACTTCCATCCTCCAACCTATGGACCAAGGCGTTATTGCCACATTTAAGGCCTACTATCTGCGTCGAACATTTTCAAAGCTTATCAGGCAGTGTGACGCCGATGACAAACTCACCATCAAGGCTTTCTGGCGTCAATTTAACATTCATATGGCGATTGGAATGATTCGAGACTCATGAAATGAAATCACACCACAATGTATGAATGGTGTCTGGAAGAAACTGTGGCCTGAAGCTGTTGAAGTTGTTTCAGAAGATGGGGTGGGAAATGACATCGTTGGTGCAACGAGAGAGATAGCAGACATGGCACCACAACACATTGGTTTTACTGACGTCGATGAAGAAAATGTGCGCGAGGTATTGAACTCACATGTAGAAGATCTAACCAATGAAGACTTAATGATTATTGAAGAGGAGAGAATTGTAAAAGAACAGGAAGATGAGGAAATAGACGAAGTTCAACCTGAGAAGAAGCTCACAACTAAAATCATGGCTCAGGCTTTCCAGATGATCGACTCAGCCATGTCTATTTTTGAAGAGCACGATCCCGACACAATGAGAAGTTCTCAAGTGAAGAGGGAAGTTGAACACATGATGAAATGTTACAAAGACCTGTACAGCCAAAAAATAAAGAAGAGGACACAGCCGTCTATTAAAATGTTTTTTACCAAACATCATGGCGTTTCCAACGACAGTCCTGCATCCAGTAAGAACCCAACTTCTGCTACGACAGTGTCACCTGGGAATTCTACCAGTTCTACCTTAATTGCAAAAGGAGGAAGACTGACCACAATTTAAACAGATTCTTCTGATGTTGACGACCCTGAAGATATTATGTAAGTGAAGAGAGACTTTAACATTTTTAATTTTTGAATACTTTTCTGTACTGTACTGTATGTTATTTCGATCATTTAAATGTATTAAAAAGCATTTTTAATAAGTTGCTTAATTTTTTCATTCATGCCCTAGTGTACTTGCCCATGTAAAATATACGTCCCGATTTACGCGAATTCGGTATACGCGCCGGTTTTCAAAAACGTATATCCCGCGTATAACGAGATCTACCTGTATACTTAAGTCTAAAATGTACAACTCTTTTCATGCAAAGGCACTAATAACTAACACTGGAACACTTAGTTTACAAGAGGTAACCTATGCAGATGTTTTTTATCTTTAATTTGTTGTTTTTTTTTTCAGAAATATGGTGTCATAAAAAAGTATATGCTTTATAATATATTTTCATACAATAGTGAATTTGTCTTCATCATTAAAAAAATTTTTTTTTTTATTCTTCTGTGTTATTACCATATATCTCCTTTAAATTTTATTACAAGGAAACAACAAATCTTACTTAATAATTTTGTAACTGATAAATATTATGAAATATCGGATAGACATTTTAGCTATATTTTTTTAATATGTATTTACACTTTTTAGCTGTAGTCTTTTCACAAAAAGATTTTGAATAATTCCCCACATTTTGTGTACCTTATAGTTTCTATAATATATCAAAGGTCTATATATACGAGGTCTCATACAACATTTTTATGAATTCTCTGTTATCTGTTAAGAAGGCTTTAATGAACAAGGCTTTATTAATGTTTTATTATAAAATATATTATTTTTTATTATGATATTTTTTATTATATCATAAAATTCACTTTAGCTTTCAACTTTTAATTTCTTTCTTTATTTTGAATGTTTATATCTTTCTGTTACAGATGAAAACATCTTTCTAGCATTATTGAAAACATTGCTAGATTTTTTGTAGAATTGTTTTGCTTTGTCCTTCAGTAGTGCACTAACTGTTGTTTCCTTCCTTATATTTAAATTTCACTTAATACTGATTGGTATTTATAACTTATTTATTCTCTTCTTTGACCATTTTTCAGCTTCTCTGTGACTCAACTCACTACTAAGTGTGTCCATATGTCCTTTTACAGTTTACATTGGTATTCTATTACAACCATATATATTGATTTGATTCTAGGATTCTTTATATTCCTGTCTTTATATTCGAGTATGTATTTTTTATAATTTTCCATAAGGTATGTTTAACCATTTATAAGTTGTTAAACACACCATTTATTGAAATTTGAATAATAAAGTTCTTAATAATTATAAATTCATTTGATTTAGAAGTTGCTTTTTACAAACACATAATAATATTAACAGAATTAAATAAGATGTTTCTGTATGCAAACTTTTTCTAGCTACCAGACCTGTTGCTCATGATCCTTGTGCATTATCACCATGTGGAGAAAATGCTCAGTGTTCAAGTAAAGATGGGACTGCAAGGTGTACATGCATTCCACCGTATGTTGGAAACCCATATACTGGAGGCTGTAGACCTGAGTGTGTTATAAATGGAGACTGTGCTCCACATTTGGCTTGTCTGGCTAGTCACTGTAGAGACCCTTGCCCAGGAGTCTGTGGAATCAATGCAGAATGTACTGTTGTCAATCATATACCTATATGTGCCTGTATTGCTGGGTTCAGTGGAGATCCATTCAAGTCCTGCAGAAAGCAAGAAGCTGCTCGTAAGTAAAGTACTTGGGTATTTGATAGATATACCTGTAGATGTAAACACCTATATGATAAATATTGCTATCATATCTTGAACTGATATATTGCAAATATATTTGAACTCTATATAAGGTAAAATATTGAAATATGAAGTATTAATTTTAGTGTTCATAATTTCTTTTAATTGTGTATTTCATCATTTTTATATTATATGGAAATATTATATACAACTATTATATTAACGACTCAGAACACAAAGTTTTTTATGAGTAAAAACATAAAGCTTTACCTTACAACCTGAACTGGTTTTCACCTTTAAAAGGCTTCTTCAGAGGTAAGAAGAAGGTGAAAACCGGTTCAGGTTGTAAGGAAAAACTTTATGTTTTTACTCATAAAAAACTTTGTGTTCCGAGTCATTAATGTAATAGTTGTATTTAGTTAAGTAACGGACACGTCATGGACAACGAAATCCAAGAAATATTATAGTCAAAATATGTACAGTATTGTATACCCAGTATACCACCACATTTCAGCATGACTTTCATGCTATTAACTAACTCTGACTTTCTTTTAGTTACTATAAACATAAATTCTTGAAATTTAGTATTTACAAAATATTTATAGTGGTATTTTAATTGTATGATCCAGTAGGGGAGTCTTAGAGTTGTGTCACATAGTGCATGTTAGTTAGGAGATGTCAAACAATATTGTTCCTGACAACAACATGTACATATTACACGTAACAACTACCATATCATTTTTGTTTTTGCTGTTTTAGCGGAACCACCAAAGAATCCATGTGAACCAAGCCCTTGTGGACCTAACAGTCAGTGTCGTATGTTGAATGGTAATGCAGCATGTACTTGTTTAACCGGATACATTGGCACTCCACCAAACTGTAGACCTGAATGTGTGGTTAGTGCTGAATGTCCACAGAATAGAGCATGTATAAATCAGAAATGTAAAGATCCTTGTCCAGGGACTTGTGGACTACACGCACGTTGTCAAGTTGTTAACCACAATCCAATCTGTAGTTGTCCTCCTAAAATGGTAGGAGATCCATTCATACGCTGTGTTGAAGAAGGTAAGCAAACAACAAATCAGTTGTAAAAATATAATTAAATATGAAATATATTTATTAATACGGGGGAGTATTAATAAATATAAAAAAATCAAAATAAACATACTTCTCCTAATTCACATACTTTATTGATTAAATTTAATTTTTATATTGAATTTACCTCAAGATGTTTCTTTCCTTATTAGGTACATGTTTCGGGTACCATTTTGTACCCATCCTCAGCCTTCCGGATTTTGTGTCTGGTGAAGTACATATGTGTTGGTTGGTTGCCACTGTGGCTTCCTGTTGGTTTCTGGTACTTTAAATTGGTTTTATTGTGTGTGATTGTGGTGTATGTATTTAGTATTTTGTGTATTTTCGATGTTGAGTGCTTTGAAAATTGTGTCATGTTTTGTATTGATTTGTATTTGTTCAGGTATCAGTTTGTTTTGTGTTTTATGTTTGTATATTTGTAAATTTTCCCAAATGTTCATTATGGTGCCTTTGTGTGGTATGTGTTTTATTAGTGTCATGTTGGTTATGTTTGGGAATTCGTGTCCAGTGTTTATTGCATGTGTGGCCAAATTAGATTTGTATATTTCTGGTTTTTTGTATGCGTTTAGATGTTCAAAATAACGTTTTTTCAGTTGTTTTTTTATTTATCCTATGTAACATTTATTGCAATCTTGGCATTAAATTTTGTATATACCATTGGTTGTTGTATTATCTTTGTTGTGTGGGTTATTTAGTTTTTGTAGATTATTTTTGTTAGTTTTGTATGCTATTTTAATGTCTGTGTTCTTAAACAGTTTTGTTAGCTTTGTCATTTTATTATTTATGTATGTGAATGTGGCCCATTTTTTATTGTTATCATTTTTGTTGTGTTTATTTTGATTAATTCTTAATTGTTCAGTTTTTATTTTATATTTTATTTTATTTTCTATTTTGTTTACAGTGTTTTTATTATATCCATTTTCACAAGCAATTTGGTTTATCATATTTCTTTCTTTGCCTGTTTCTTGTTTGTTTAGGGGTATTTTGTACATTCTGTTAAATAGTGAATAGAATGCTGCCATTTTATGTTGTGGTGGGTGGTCAGAATGGTTAGGTATAGTGATGTTAGTGGAAGTTGGTTTTCTGTATATTGCATATTGTACGTGGAAGATTCCATTGTATCTTGTGATGGTTATGTCTAAATAGTTGATTTTGTTGTGATTTTCTTTTTCTTCTGTGAATTGTATTTTTTGATGTATGTTATTGATTTGTTTTAATATGTTATCTGCATTTGTATTTTTGTTACTTGATATATATAGCCCATCATCTACATATCTTATCCAAATGCCATTTGGATCAAAGGATTTTATAATATTTTGTATTTTGGTCTCTATATGTTGTAAGAATGTTTCTGCTATTATGCTAGATAATGGAGATCCCATTGCCAATCCTTGTTGTTGTTGATAAATTTTGCTATTGAATTCAAAGTAATTTTGTTTTAGTATTAGTTGGAGGCTATTTTTTATTTCAGTTATATGTTGTGTGTCTTTATTTTGTTCTTTAAGTTTGTTTATTATTATGTCTATTGTTTCATCAATTGGAATGTTGGTGTACATATTTGTGATGTCATATGATGTGAAATATGTGTTTTCATCTATATTTATTATTTTTAGTTTGTCTATTAATTCGTACGTATTTTTCATGTTGTGATAATTATTTGTTAGATGGTTATTTTTCAGTTTTTGTGCTATTATTTTTGCTATTTTGTATGTAGGTTCTTTTCTGAAGTTGATTAATGGTCGTATTTGGTTGTTTAATTTGTGTATTTTTATTAGGCTATTCATTTTAGGTGGTTCTGGATTATTATTTATATGTGTCTGTATTTTTATTGTTGAAAATGTTTTTGGCTGTTTTTATTAGTTTTATTGTTTGTTTAAGATATTTTTCTGTTGGGTCTTTATTTAATTGTATGCAGTCATTATTGTTGATCATGATTATTGATTAAATATAGTAGCTTCTTACCAAACAGAGTAACAAGGAATTTTTTCCTTGTACAACAAGAGCTACAAGAAAACAAACACAAACCAAATTAAAATAAACTAAATATGAGTGAAACCAATGTTTAGGTAGCAGTTCATCTGAAGTGTCTACATCAAACTCAATATATATTTTTTTTTTTTTAAGTAAGTAATACACAAGAAACATCAGTTATATTACCAATTTCATAGATAGCTCATTAGTGGGCCAGGCAACCCACAGATCAAAAACTGTTTTAAGTAATCAGATTGTAGAGTAGGTTACTGAATTTAATTATTTAGAATATAATGCAGTACATAATATTATGAAGGTATGATTTTTAAACAAAACTTATTAAAACAAATTCCAAACAGCAGAAGCTATATAAGAAACTGGGAATTAATTTGAGATTGTAATTTATTGAAGAGGATGGCTGGCCCCTAGATTGTATAAGTGGAATTATTATATGAATTTATTTTAATTATTGATGTACTCTTATAAACCTCTTGAAAGGTTCTAAAATTGAATTACGCCTAAGACTTAACATTATTACTAAATATCATTTGCAGAGTTTACAAATTTGTATTGAAAACAGTGGTGCATACAAGTAAAATGTGAGTACTAATAATGCACATTTAAGACAAATTATATTATTTCAGTTCTGTATTTTACTTTTAATCAAAATAGATATTATACTTTTTTAAGTCTTATATGTTTATATTAGTTATCATTTATTATAGTATATATATTATGTACATTCTGTATATTATTTTTACCTGTCCTTAGGATTTACTTTTTCAAATGTCTCTTAAGGTTGTAAACAATTAAATTCTACTTCTAAGATTTGTTCTAATTGTATTTTTATCATAGTATTAAAAATAAAAAAAGCAGTAACAGTGCAAAATGTAAATTAATTGTTGTTGTCCATTGACTTGAATATTGGTCATGTCATCATTCCACTAGCTTCCTAATAGAGACCTGTAACATCCTTTTAATTCTGTTTATCAGGATCAAAACGTCTACAGATTAAGAGATGATCTTTATTCATGACACCATTATCCTTGCAGATAGTTACATTGGTCTGTTGATGCAGATCCAGTCTGTGTAGGTGTTTGCTAAGACCATTATGGCCAGCTTCCAGTCGAAATAGAGCAGTAGATGATATTCTTGGTATAAACAAAATATTTGTAGATTACTGGACAATGTTTTCATATTGTCTCCAACTTAACTTCTTGCTTAGTTATGATCACCATTATCTGAATGAAAACATGAAATCAATGGTATGCAAAACAAAATCACTTATAATTTTTTTACTACAAATATGGTGTTTCAGTATTATTAAAGTATTGTTTTATGTACTAACTTCTGAATTCTGATTTATTTACAAACACACAAGAAGATAATAAATAATATTATTTTAACATAGGTATCCACCATCACTGTCATAAAGTTCCTTGACATTTTGGCTTCCAAAATCTAAGTTAATATTCAGAATTCAAGTGTATGAAATGAAGTCCAGTGCATGAAAAAACAACCATTTTTGACAGTACAATGGGCAACATCTACACTTTGTGGTCATTATTAACTCCACTCCTATTATTATAGTACAGAAAATTTCTAAAGACAGCCTTAAAATTCTACATCAAAAGAAGTTATAACAATAATGATGAAAGTCTGTGAGCAAAAAATTTTGGGGTCATTGGAATCTATTTGTAGGAGTTTTAAGCTCAGTTACATGAGTTTTTTAAATACACAAAAAAGTTTGTTTATGCTATTAATTGTTAAGTCACTGTTAAGTTTGAATATTAGTCATGCATTATAATTAAGTATTTGGTATTCATTCATGAAATTTTTCTTTTGTAGCTCCAAAATTGCCACAGACACCATACAACCCTTGTATGCCTTCACCTTGTGGTTCCAACTCAGAGTGCCATGTTGTTGATAAGAGACCTGTATGTTCTTGTCTTCCTGGAATGTTGGGAGCTCCACCAAACTGTCGCCCTGAATGTATTATTCATGCAGACTGCCCGACAAAACTTGCTTGTGTCCAGAATAAATGTAGAGATCCTTGTGCTGGATCCTGTGGTTTTAATACCCATTGTACTGTTGTCAATCACCAACCTGTATGTGCTTGCCTTCCAGGATATCAAGGAGATCCGTTTTCAGGATGCAATCCTGTACCAGGTAACATAATTTGTATATTCTGTTTTGGTGGTGGAATGTATCTTTTAATTATGCAATTTGTTTATATGCCATCATTATTTATTTGTTAACTTAAATAAACATACAGTATAACAAATTGAAGATCTGAAGAACATTAATAGTATAAAGGCAGATATGATTGTAGAAAAAATTTAAGAGCTGAAAAAACTGTGTCTTATTTATTTTGGTTTTATCAGTTTTTCTCTGCCTTTAATACGTTTAATAAACTGTTCTTTAAAAAATATCTTTCTTAAAAATTCTATATTGAATCAATATACGGTACTTGTTTATTTTTTGAAATTCATTAATATAGCATTATAATTTAAATTCTGGAGAATTATGTGCTAATTTTATGTGAAAACATTATATATAGCTCCTCCAGCAGAAACACCAAGAAGGCCATGTTCACCTTCACCATGTGGCTCTAATGCAATATGTAAGGAAAGGAATGGGGCAGGTTCATGTACATGTCTTGCTAATTACACTGGAGACCCTTATACTGGCTGCAGGCCAGAGTGTGTTCTCAGCTCAGACTGTCCACGTGATCGAGCTTGTGTCAATAATCGTTGTGTCGATCCTTGTGTCAGCACATGTGGTGTAAATGCTCAGTGTCAAGTTATCAACCATGCTCCATCATGCAGCTGCCTTGCGAGCTTCACTGGAAATGCACTTGTTTCTTGTCAACCTATCCCTCCTTGTAAGCATGTTTTCACTGTACTAACTATAATGCTTTCTGTGTTTAGCTAATAAATGTGTAAATAAAATGTGTATGCAAATGTATACAGATACATATAAACACCCACTCTCACTTACACATCTTTTTTCAGTTTATGTATATATTTTCTTAATCTGCTGTCACTTCTGTGTTAATAATACAATTCGCTTATTTCTGTACAAGTTTTAAAACTTTTCTGATTAATACTCAGTCCTGTTGAAACAGAATTTTAAGTCATATGTGTCACTTATTTTAAAATAAAATATTTAAATACTTGAATTCAATCAAGAATTTCTGTATTAATTTAATGACTATGGTAAAAAAAATATTTTCATATTTCTAAATATAACTTTAAACAATACACCTTGAAATTTAATAAGTATTTAAGACTATAACAAGCCTTGAAAGCTATATTTAATTTAAATTTTTTTCAAAAGATCACTAAGTGTAGGTTTACATTCATATTTTATTTTTAGCGTCATTAAAATTTAAATCAGTAGTTACTTAAAACTACTGTTTTATCTGTTAATTCTTTGCAGTAGTGTAGTAAAATGCATGCATATATGGAACAGATCGTGATAAAGATGACAATATTTTTTAATATATATACTTGTAACTTATACTACTGTTTATTTGTTTTATTAAACATTCATTTTACACACACACAAGTGTGTATCTTTTCTTTGTAAGTAACTCTTGATGTTTCTTGAAGTATTTGAATGTTACATTATATTATCAAATAATAAATTACTTCTGGAAGTATATTCTTATGATTTTTTATCACTGTATTTCCACCTTAGTGATATAATTATCACTGTTACCATTGTAGGTATGTAGTAATAAAAAATAAGAAAAATACAGTTGCAGAAGCAATTTATTATTTGATAATTGATAATATCTCACACACACACACACACACACACACACACACACACACACACACACACACACACACACACACACACACACACACACACACACACACACACACACACACACACACACACACAGTCTATTGCCACCAGCTTCTTTTGAGTTTGAATAATCTAGTTTACAAGCTTGAATTAATTTCTTACTTACTTAATATTAACATAATGTTTATTTGATAGAATGTCCAATACAATGTATCCAGATTTTAAACCAGAATATGTGTCATTGTTTAATAAGTGGAATGAAAATAAATGTTTACTCTAATGTGAATTTAAGTTGATTTGTAATTAAACTTTATTTTATTGTGATTAAACTTAAACTTTATTTTATTATTACAATGTCTGTGTAACAGAATGGGTAAAAGGTTTAGTTGTGATAATTGTATAAATGGAATGTTGTCAATGAAAAAAGTGTTGTTGTTTATACATGCAAATTTGTATTTATTCTTTTTTAAGTAGTTAAATTTATCATTAAAAATTAGCATGTACTGAATAAGTACAAAAGTTCTTCAAATTTGTATACAGTTCCTCAAAAGTTGTGGCCAATGGAGTTAGCTTTCTTTTCTCAGTATGGTTTTGAAGACGTTATAAGGTTAATTTTTTCTGTTATTTTTTTCTGTACCTCTTAATTTGTCATTTTATTAAATAATTTAATATTTACATTTCCTCCACAGCTACATTCAAAACCTTCAAAAAAATGCTTCCACTTTCTCTCAATTTTTCTGAGTCAGATGACGATGCTCTGTATGAATCATCTCACAAACCTCTGAACACCATTAATATTTATATTAAACCACTGTTGTAATGTAAATTTTGCTGTTAGGTTAATGGAATTGATCATAAATTTTAAATTAACATTTAGAGAAACTTATTATTCATCCTAGTCCTTTAAGATATAGTTATGTAAAACAATCTTAGGCAGAAGATTATTTACATGAATGCTGTATAGTGAGTGTGGAGCAGTCTATTCAAGGTCTTCTCCTCTCAGTTAACAAGTATTACTCAGTCTCAGTATTACTCTATATACTTTTTCATTCACATACCAACACTGACAAAAAATATGTGAAAAATATTTTTTAATATTGTGCATTTCCTGTTTTCTATTTATGTAAATTAATTTTATTAAATTTCTTTCAATGTTTCTATATAATTGTACAAGTTATATACATGTTATGATATACAGATGTATATGTTATATCAGGCATGAATCCATGGGGGTCGATTGTCAGTTCATATGAAATTTTTTTCATCGTCTTGTGATAGTGAATTTAATAAAAAATTTATATCACATTATGTACATAGCTTCGTAGTTTTACTCTAAAATTTCTTTAAATTGTAACTGTACCATCATGTTAATGTTTGTGTGATACATAACTTAAATGAGTAGTGTGTATTTTACACTGTAAGTGAATATTATTAAAAGAACAGTGAACTGATAAACACGGATGTGATGTTACACATGTACATTAATAAACTTATCATTTTCTTGGATTTCGTTGTCCATGACGTGTCCGTTACTTAACTAAATATCACTATAATATTGACGACTCGGAACACAAAGTTTTTTATAAGTAAAAACGTAAAGTTTTACCTTACAGCCTAAACCGGCTTTCACCTATAGAAGGCTTCATCAGAGGCTGTCGTTAGTAGCGCTGCTCGTCTTGTTGTTGGCGACGAGAAAGTGTTTCGAAAGATTGAAGCTGTGTGTGTGTGGTGAGATGTCGCATCGCAAATCGCACGCATTATTCGAACACATCTCACCACACACACACAGCTTCAATCTTTCAAAACACTTTCTCGTCGCCAACAACAAGACGAGCAGCGCTACTAACGACAGCCTCTGATGAAGCCTTCTATAGGTGAAAGCCGGTTTAGGCTGTAAGGTAAAACTTTACGTTTTTACTTATAAAAAACTTTGTGTTCCGAGTCGTCAATATTATAGTGATATTTACTTATCATTTTGATAATAGTACACTGAATTTTCGTCTTCACTCATTCCCATAATTTACACTTTAGGGCATTCAAAAATGGTTCAACTTTTCATATCCCCCCCAAAGTCAACTATTGCCCCCCAAATTTCTTTCTGGATATAACCCTGTATTATCTAATTATAAAAGTAGAAAGTGGTTGTTGTTTGGTAGTAACGGCAGAGAAACATAATTTTTGAGTATTATGTTTGCATGTAATAGACAACACCAAATTTCGATATCAACCAAATTTATAGTAGCTCAGTGTATACTATGATTAAATTATTTTTGGTCTTTGTTTTATTTTAATTAATATTTTAAATAATTTTTACAATATCAAATTTTGTATTACTTCTTATACCCTACGCTAAAATAGGAGTAGATGTTTAGATATTGTACAGTGAATGTTTTTCATTGTAACTGCAAGTATTTCCCACAATGAAATGTTGCATTGAATTGGACAGCCTATCCTAAAATTATTTTTCATTATTAATTATACTTACTGATTATCTCTCTACTAACATTCACTGTTTTAATGTAATTACTTACTTAGACCTAAGTAAGTAATACTTTTTCTGTAATATCAAACTAAAATACTCCTTTTAAAAATATTTTTAATGATTATCTTTTTTTTTAATATCCTTTTCTTTTAAGTTACTAGTTTTTGAACAAACAATAGTAGCTTGTGTCATTTCTTTTATCATAGGTAAACTGTAAAAACTGTAAATATGAAACATATTTAACATTCTTAATACACTGTAATATATAACATACTGATAATTAACTATGACCTAACAACTTAAACTTGTTTATCAGCACCACCTAAGCCAAAGCAGCCTTGTTCGCCAAACCCTTGTGGGCCATTCAGCATCTGCCGAGTTGTCAATAGTCATGCTGTATGCTCTTGTCAGTCTGGATATATTGGTTCTCCACCAGCATGCAGACCAGAGTGTATGGTCAGCTCAGAGTGTGCACTCAATAGAGCATGTGTTAATCAGAAATGTGCAGATCCGTGTCCAGGGACATGTGGATTAAATGCTCGATGTCAAGTCATCAATCATAATCCTATATGTAGTTGTAATCCAGGATACACTGGAGACCCCTTCACTCGCTGTCTTAAACCTGATAGTAAGCTTTAACATTCTTTCTTAAATGTTTGTGCAGCATTCTGTCTCTTTACTGGATATAATTCTTTATATTTTGCATAATGTATAAAACTAAACAAGCTCACAAGGAGCACCTTATGCATAAATAGACAAAACATTCAACATATTACACAACTATTATTTTATTATTATATACTCCACCAAAATCAGTAAATTTTTTATTTTTATAAATAAGACCTTTTCGAAATTATTATAATTTCAACATCAGTTTACACTATAAAATGTTGTTATTTGTGTTCATTATATTTCACTTCACTTCATATTGAATCTTCCACTGCCATCATTATTTGGTGAAACCAAGCAAGTCATATATTGAAATAGTTGATCATTTTCTAATATAGTCTGCTGATTCATCAATTTGTTATATTTTTTATGTAGGTATATATATATAATTTTTCTAACTGTATAATGTCATTTTTATTATTATTTAATTCTACTATTTCCATATTGTTGTTTATATCTGTTATACTATGATTCATATCAATAAGGTGGTCTGTTATATTAGAGATTCCTATTTTATTATTATTAAAAGCTCTGATATGTTCCATAAATCTCTGTTTGAAATTTCTATATGTTCTACTGATGTATATGTAGTCACAATCATTACACTTTATTTTGTATATTCCACTTAATTTGTATATATCATAGTGTTTTCTAATTATTATGTTGTATATACTTTTATTTGGTTTGTATGCATATTTATATTTATGTTTATCCAATTTTGTATTCTTTATAATGTATTGGAGGTCTCGATATGTGTATTTGTAAGTTAGGTATGTTATATTTTCTATTTTTCTGCCTGTATTTATACTGCTTAATGTTGTTCTGTTGTTTAATATTGTTTTTTCCTTGTACTTTTTATTTAATTTGTTTATAAATTTACTGTCATATCCATTTTCTATTGCTATTTCTTTTATGATGTTCAGTTCTTGATATAATTTCTCTTCGTTATTTATGTATTTGTATGCTCTATTAATCATATTATTATATGTATTTATCTTGTGTATCCAAGGATGTGATGAATTCT